>SJYX01002955.1:223462-239980 GCA_006410675.1 Oreotragus oreotragus | reverse complement strand
GGTCTAGGTTGGTCATAAATTTCCTTCCAAGGAGTAATTGTCTTTCAGTTTCATGGCTGCAATCACCATCTGCAGTGATTTTTATTGATCAAGCCCCTTACTAAAATAAAAAAAATATATAAATAAGGTGCACAAATAAAGGCGAAGAAGAATGTTTAAAGAGAAAATTCAGGTGTCTGCATTACAAATTTATAAAAGAGAGCCTAAAATGTCTTGCAGTTTTACGGCTAGTTATGTGTGAGAAATATAAAACATATATATGGAAGATAAAAAATAATAGGGAGAAATAAAAATATAAGGAAAGTTAGAGACCCAGTGACTTAGGGGGAGTGACCTCGAGAAAAGATAGAATGACCAACACACATTAACAAACTTTCAGACCATAATATTCTCATTGAATTGTTTTAGATGTAAAGACTCAAAAACCACACTGCAATTACATAACCTTGAACATAAACACATAGATTTCGCCTAAAGTATTTCTCCACCGAGATGAACTAGCTCAGAAAAAACTGGAGACTAGAAATAGCTCATAGAACTGAAGTTCCCTATCCCTGTTACAATTAAAAAAAAGTGATGGTCCAACCTTCACTAGAAGTTGGAAAGTAAGGTTATACAAACCTGAAAGCACTGGTCTCTCCTGGCATTAGGCAGGCTAAAGCAGAAGGCCTTCTCTCTCAGTGCTGTCCCTTTGAGGCAGAATGATTTTGTGTTGTGTATCTATATGTACCATTGGTTCCTCAACCCCTTGGTTCTCTCCTCTGTGACCACTGAACTTACTAGGGCACTCCAGGTGACAGGGTGGTAAAGAACCTGCCTACCAATGCAGGAGATGCAAGACATGTGAGTTTGATCCCTGGGTCACGAAAATCCCCTGGAGGAGGAAACAGCAACCCTCTAGTATTCTTGCCTGGAAAAGTCCATGGACAGAGAAGCTTGGCAGGCTCCAGTCCATGGAGTTGCAGAGTTGGACACAACTGAGAATGCTGGCATGTGTGCATTTGTTACAGGCCCATCAGAAAGCACAGAGGATTTGCTTAGTATCCAGGCAGAGTTTAAGCAGGACTGACAGACATCAGCACATATGATTGCTATGATACTTCTGATTAAAAGTGTGATGATGATGCCATAAAAGTTAATCCAAAAATCAGTCATGAAAACACTGTCAAAAGGTTGACACACTGACATTTCTATTTTAAAAAAATCTAGGAGGACTGTACCCTCAATAGCCTTCAGAATTATTTTAATTAGTTTTGCCTACTTCTTAATTTGCTGGCTGCCTATTTCTTTATTATAGCAGATATTTTTAACTTAGAATCTATTTAAAGCAACAAGATAGGCAAAGAGTGGAAAATCATTACCGGAACGTTTGGTTGTTAAAAAAAAAAAAAAAAGATTTGCATCTTCTTTTTTCTTTAAGGCATAATACTAACAACTTTTTAGAAATTCTAATAATGTCACTGACCAACTCACGGTTGATGGAGTATGGTGATCATTTCATGGATTAAAAAAGGAATCTCACATGTTTTCCTATGGGACTTCATGTCCATTTAAAAAAACAAAATAGAAAAATACACCTTAAGTGAGAGGAACCGTCTCTCATTTCTAAAAGTTAAACTGAGAAGATATAGTGACTAAACCAGTCACTCATTTTGGGTGTGGCTGCTCTGACAAGTGCTTTTCCAAATGATAGTCTAGCATTTTCTACCCTTCTGCTCAATGGTTTCCATGAATGTTGGTGTTTATATGATGTACTTTAAGGGGACAATGTATTACAATTTATATTTTAATTTTTCTAAATATTTAAGCATTTAACTTTTCAACCATTGATCTGCTCTAAATTCATAATCATTCATCATTATATGTGGTAGATTATATTATTCTTCTGAACTGTAGCTGCCAAGTATTATAAATCCATGCTTTTCCGCTTGTGACTTCCCATGTCCATGGTTGTTAGCATAACTGACACCATCTTGGCCTCTTACACTTTTCCTGTCCTTCACACCCAGGATTGTACTTTGCAATCACTTCTCTCTCATCAGGCACTTTGCAGTTAATAGATAATCATTAGGACCAGGTACCCTCTATGCTCTGCTAGTCCCCAAACAATGATGAAACTTTTCACTAATTCCTGGTGGCTGTGAGACTAGTTATCCATTTATAAATCTTGACTTAGGAATGTACATCCTATTTACAAGTACCTTCCCCATTCCCTAGGTTAACTATAAAATTGTCCCAATTGTCTGCCCATCAGTGGTGCAGAATGTGGCTATGAACCATTGTTTGCTTGATCTTGATACCATCCTGGCATAACATCGGTACCCTATAATACACTAGTCCAAGAGCTTCTTGATGAAGACGAAAGAAGAGGGGGAAAAAGCTGGTTTAAAACTCAACATTCAAAAAACAAAAATCATGGCATCCATGCTCATCGCTTTATGGCAAATAGATGGGGAAAAAGTGGAAACAGTGGACAGATTTCATTTTCTTGGGTTCCAAAATCACTGAAGATGTTGACTGCAACCATGAATGTAAAAGATGTTGCTCTTTGGAAGAAAAACTATGACAGACCTAGACAGCATATTAAAAAGCAGAGACATCACTTTGCTGATAAAGGTCTGTATAGTCAAAGCTATGGTTTTTCCAGTAGTCATATATGGATGTGAGAGTTGGACCATAAAGAAGTTTGAGCACTGAAGCATCTATGCCTTAGAACTGTGGTGCTGGAGAAGACTTGAGAGTCCCTTGGACAGAAAGATGAAATCAGTCAATCCTAAAGGAAAATAACCCTGAGTATTCATTGGAAGGACTGATGCTGAAGCTGAAGCTCCAATATTTTGGCCACCTGATGCAAATAGCCAACTCACTGGAAAAGACCCTGATGCCAGGAAAGATTGAGGGCAAGAGGAGAAGGGGGTGACAGAGGATAAGATGGTTGGATGGCATCACGGACTCAATGGACATGAGTTTGAGCAAACTTTGGGAGATGGCGAAAGACAGGGAATCCTGGCATACTGCAGTCCAGGGAGTTGTAAAGAGTCAGACACGACTGAGTGACTAACAACAGCAATTGTTTATATGGAGCTTCCTGCCTCTTTTCTCAGTATCAAGACACCCTTTCAATTTGGTGGGTAGTTTTTGTTCACTCTGTCCAACATCAAGCCTCTTTAGGCAGCATATACTATCCTGTCTCATTGTTGGCTAAGTGACTGTTTTGTCCAAAGTAATGTAAATGGACATGAGTATGCCATGTCTGAGCAGAAACTATAAATGCACTTGGATGAATAACTTTGGCCTCTTGTCTTCCTGTTTCTGCCATGAGAATAGCATTTCCAGCTAAGGACAGCATCTTTACCTGTGGTCCTCTAGCCTGGGATGGGACGGTGCATAGAGCAGAGCTGAACAGACCTGAGAAGCGTATAAACAAGGCACAACCAACTGACAGACTCGTGAACCTAATATAATGTTCAGTGTTCAAGGCCACTGAGATTTAAGGATGTTTGTCACCCCAGCAAATATTTAATAGTTAAATGGACCATATCATTAAAAATAAAAGAACAAATGATTCAAGTTCAGTTCAGTCACTCAGTCATGTCCGACTCTTTGGGACCCCATGAACCGCAGCACACCAGGCCTCCCTGTCCATCACCAACTCCCGGAGTTCACTCAAACTTTTTTTCCATGATCCAGCAGATGTTGGCAATTTGATCTCTGGTTCCTTTGCCCTTTCTAAAACCAACTTGAACATCTGGAAGTTTACAGTTCACGTATTGCTGAAGCCTGGCTTGGAGAATTTTGAGCATTACTTTACTAGCGTGTGAGATGAATGCAATTGTGTGGTCTTTTGAGCTTTCTTTGACATTGCCTTTCTTTGGGATTGGAATGAAAACTGACCTTTTCCAGGCCTGTGGCCACTGTGGAGTTTTCTACATTTGCTGGCATGTTGAGTGCAGCACTTTCACAGCGTCATTTTTCAGGATTTGAAATAGCTCAACTGGAATTCCATCACCTCCAGTAGCTTTGTTTGTAGTGATGCTTTCTAAGGCCCACTTGACTTCACATTCCAGGATGTCTGGCTCTAGGTGAGTGATCACACCATCGTGATTGTCTTGGTCATGAAGATCTTTTTTGTATAGTTCTTTTGTGTATTCTTGCCACCTCTTCTTAATATCTTCTGCTTCTGTTAGGTCCATACCATTTCTGTCCTTTATCGAGCCCATCTTTGCATGAAATGTTCCCTTGGTATCTCTAATTTTCTTGAAGAAATCTCCAGTCTTTCCCGTTCTGTTGTTTTCCTCTATTTCTTTGCATTGATCACTGAGGAAGGCTTTCTTATCTCTTCTTGCTGTTCTTTGGAACTCTGCATTCAGATGCTTATATCTCTTTCCTTTTCTCCTTTGCTTTTCACCTTTCTTCTTTACACAGCTATTTGTAAGGCCTCCTCAGACAGCCACTTTGCTTTTTTGCATTTCTTTTCCACGGGGTCGCAAAGAGTCAGACACGACTGAGCGACTGAACTGAACTGAGGTGGTTGTGCTTGCTTTGTTGTTCAGTCACTAAGTTGTGTCCAGCCCCTTAGGGCCCATGGGCTGTGGTATGTCCGGCTTCCTTGTTCTTCGCTATCTCACGGAGTTTGCTCAGCTCGTGTCCGTCGAGTCGGTGATGCCATCCCACCATCTCACCCTCTGCCCCCTTCTCCTCCTGTCCTCGGTCTTTCCCAGCACCAGGATCCTTTCCAACGAGTTGGCTTTGTGGTCACTTACTAACTCTGTTTGAAACTCTAAGGTGAGCTGATTGAACTCCCCATCATTTTCTCTTTCAGCTCTGGTTGGATCACTTCATTGGCTAGCTGCTCACTCTTTGGTTCTGGGTCCTGCTAACAGGCCTTACTTTCTAATGTCAAGCTCCCATTTCCAGGTCCTGGAGCTGAGATTGGGGGAATCAGGGATTAGGAAAAAGCAACATTCATTCTTAAGTGTGTTTGTGCAATCTGGTCCCTTCATCTGCTTTCACAAGAGGTTTGTTTTCTTAATTGCTCCATCACTCCATGAAATAGGACCATCAATTAAAACAAAACAAACAACAAACAAAAACAGTGGAGAAGTTGGTCTGGAAAAGATGGAGGTGCTTTTGCTGGTCCAATTTGTTACAGTTGGGGTTTTTTTTTTTTTTTTTTTTTAATGTTATACCTGTTGCCAAAGGCACTAATTCAGTATTGTGTTTAGGTTTCGTGAACACTGGATGGAGAGGTTTAATTAAAAACACTTTCCAGAAACAGCCTTGTAGCTTAACACAGAACTTCCATTGCCTCCTTCTCATTCAGAACTGTGCCCCACCCCCTCCTGCTCCTTTTATCACTTCATTATCTCAAGCCAAATGTTGATTTGGTCAATTTCCTGTTTGAGTGTAAGCCAATCTCTTGAAGTTATTTCAGTATTGTGGCTCTTAAAATACAAGGTTTCCCTGTTACACTTCCACCATTTTAACACTTCATCTATTGTTTCTTTCTCTTTTTTTCCCTTAATGACAAGCACCATTGGACATTTTCAAGTCTGCCACTTAATAACTCCATATGTTTTTGATACCCTAAACTCCTCAAGTCTGTGTTGATAGTGACTAATCCTCAGAACTATTAAAATATTCTGTGCAAAAAGAAGTACATCAGAGGAATTTTTTTATATGAAAACTGGATTTAGGGAGCCACTTTTTTTCCTGAATTTGTTTATTCAACCTTTCCATTTCAACTTGATTTGAAATAATGTCAAGCTAGATAAATCAGAGTTTCCTTTTTACAATTGTATTAATACAGTCTGATAAAATAGAATAGAGATTCTTGATTAAATACTCCTCAGAATTGGCTATCCTTGACATAAGAATACCTAAGCCTTTTTGTCAGTTTCAGAGTTGTAAGGAAATACCATTTTATTCAATCTCCTCATTTTGTCTGGGAAAACTGAGGCTCAGAGAAGTTATGTGATTTGTCCAAGGTCACCTGTTTAGTTAGTGAGACAATGATATATTCTGCTCCAGCAGGCCATCTCCCTCAGCTTAAAGCATGACAGTATCTGGTCTCTTTAATTCCTTCCTTCACTGGTTTTGTTTCAAGTTGAATAACTTTGAGCCAATTTAAAAAATCAGATTTAAGTGTAATTTTCATGCAGTAAAGTTAACGAATTTTAAGTGTATTTTTTGGTAAATTTGGCCAATCGATACAGTTGTATCAACACAATTCAAACACAGTTACTCCAAAAAGTCCCCTCACATCCCCTTATTTTTAGCCTGGCTCCTGGCAGTCACTTTTCTTTCTCTCACTGTAGCTTTGCCTGTTTCAAAATTTCATAGAACTGATATCTTTGCAGCATTTAGTTTTATGTCTGGCTTTTTTCACCCATGTTGTATATATCTGCAGGGTTTTTTTGTTGCTAGTTAGTACTATCCTATTTCATAAATATACCATAATTTGTTTATTCCCCAGTTGATGAACACGATAGTTTCCAATTCTGGTCTTTAGGAATAAAACTTTTATACACATTCATGTGCAAATCTTTGGGTGGTTAAATGCTTTTAGTTCTTTTCAATAAAAACTTAGGTATGGGATTACAGGATTGTACATTAAGTGTATGCTTACTTTTATTAAAAACTGCCTTACTGCTTTTCAAATTGGTTGTACCATTTTACATTCCTACCAACTGAGTATGAGATTTGTAGTTGCTCTGCATTCTTGTCAACACTTGATATGGTCAATTGCTATGAACTTTTTTAGCCATTTTAAAGAATATGTAGTGATATCCATTGTGGCTTTAATTTCTAATGAGTAATGACACTGAGCATCTTCTTTCTGGTGCTTTTTTCATCTGCATGCTTTCTTTGGAAGAAATATTTATTCAATTCTACTGCTGATTTTTAAAAATTGGGTTGTATGCCTTCTAGTTAAGATTAAGAATTCTTTGTGTACTCTAGATTTAAGTGCTTTATCTGATATAAAATTTAAAATTTTTTCTCCTAGTCTGCAGCTTGACTTTTTCTTAACAATGTCTTTTAAAGAACAAAAAAATTTAGTTAATGAAATCCAATTTATCAAATTCTCTTTTATAGTTTGCAAAACTTTCTCCTATGTTTTATAGTTTTAGGTTTTACTTGTTTGTCTATAGTCCACTTTAAGTTAGCTCTTGTATGTGGTTTTGAGTCCATTTTGAATCTTTACTCTTTTCATCACAACCCTTACCTCTGCCAGCTCTGTATCCTGCTTTATTTACTGCTTGAAACAGTCTCTTTCTCTGATTGTACCATTTGTAAGTCACAGATCCCTCATTCTTAGGTTCCTGAAGTCTGTTCTTAATGGTTTCTGCAAGTGATCAAATTATCCCCTGTTCAAAAAGTTCATTCCTTTTGCAAACTTCTCTTTGCATTTATTTGTTCTCTAACTATTACTTGCTTGTTACATAGCTTAAGTAAGTGGCCACAGCCAATTCCATTAAGTGAAAATAGTGAAAGTACAGTAAAACCCTAGTTTTAAAATTTTTATAGAATGACATTTTTTAGTTAAGTTGGCTGGAGTTCAAGGAGTATTTTAAAATGTGTCCTACTTCTTCCACTCAGGGAAAATGTTCTCTCAAACAGAAGATACTCCCAGAGGTGCTCTGACTTAGATCCCACACATAAATGTGGAAATCTCTGGTGACCCCAGGCAGCTTTGTCCCCATGGTTTTGCTTGGCATCCAGAGTCCCTCACTGAGTGATGAACCTGGAAAGAGTGGGCATACTCCTTGCAGAGACTTAGAGGTTTGGCCACATAGAGCAGTATCTTTCTTACCACAGGTAACAAGAGCAAGATGGTACCCTCTGAGATGGTGAGACAGGGATCTACAAATCTACACTGCAGCACACATCCCTGTGCTCTTAAAAAACATTTAGTTTTGTAACATGCATTCTGACTTAAAGAGGAGCTCATGAAACCATAGTAGATGTCCCATGGATGGCCACTTTTTCAAGAAAGAGGTTCTAGCTTACTCTTATCCCGACTTTGGCTGTTGTAGTGCCAGCAGTTTCTCTTGGGGAGGTGGAGATAGCCAGGACTATCACCACAGGGGGTTGGAGAGAAAGGACTACACGTACAAAAGGTGGTAGGAAGCCCCTCATCTACTGCAGAGGGGTTTATCAGCACCTCACCCTAGAGGCACTGCATGCCCAGACTCACCAAAACAAACGCTGGCTTTGAGAAATGGGAGACGGGTGCTCACTCTGTTCAAGGTTGTTTTCTGAAACACATTAGGAAAATCGCATGGTTTCTCCTCAAACTCAGCACACCTCTCAGAAGTGGGATTTTTTGGTGTCCCTTAAAATGATTTGTCATCACTGAAATCTCAAATCTTAGGGCTTCTCTTTGGATGTACAGACAGAATTATATTGTAAAGCAGGTATAGAGATTACATTTAAATACATAAAGCACGATTCAATTTGCAAAGCTATAAATTTACATATATTTTTCAAGGAATACTATTACATTAAGCCAATGTCCCTGCAGCAGCCTCAAAAGATCTTTGTCTCTTTTTAATAGAGACGCTTGAACACAGGAATCACGTTCTCATCTGACCGTCTTTTCCAAACATTTTGAAAGTGTTCAATAAATACTACTAGACTAATCTCCCCAGAGGTACACAGATCATAAACATAGATTGCAACTCAACTTGGAATAAATGGAGAATAACTATTCCTAAAGCGTCTCTGTTCATACACTATTATTTTTCTGTCTCCAGTAGAATTACTTTTTTACAGGTAATTCTATGTAAAATTAGTGGATGCTTCTAAAACATGATGTTAATATCACTTCCCTTTCGGTGGAAACAGCACCAGCATGTGCAGCTGAGTGAAGAGGAAATTCTTGCCATCTGAGTGATTGGGATTTAATATTCTTATTCTAACTGGCCCTTAGTCAATATAATTATTTAAGGCAAGATTGTATTTCATCTTTCTATATTAGTTTTATTGTAAGCAAGGGGGAAATGACATTATTCTGAACTCTTCAACACTTCGTCTTCTGATATAAAGAGTAAAGCCACGTCAGAATAAACATTTCATGATTTCATGAAAATAATACTGACAATAGTATGAGATTTGTTTATACATATTCATAAATACCACCCCCTCAAAAACAAGATCCATCAGTTAGCAATAACAGGTTTGAATGCTGAAATTTAAGCGCTCATAGATTAATTAAGTCAATAGAGCATCTCTGGAAGTTGGTAGTATTATTGTTCTAAGTTAGGTTGCAAAAAGGCAGAGGTATTAATTAAATCTAATACTGGACAAGACTAGAGCTGAATTAAAAGGCTCCTGACTGTAAGTCCATGAGGAACACTTACTAGTTGAAGGTCATGCTGCTGGTCACACTGCTCCATTACTCACTTTCAACTGCAAACTAACCAGACTATGGTGAGTCGGGTTTGTTTCCCTTCTCTTCCCTCCTGGCATCCCCGGGGAGCTTCTCAATTCAAAGAAACTCCAGGAGAAACTGGCCACTTACTGTGAATAATCTGAAACAATCTATAAGTTCAAAAGCACTTGAAATTCCTAGAAGAGATTGAATGCTATAGGAATAAATGGGTAGTATTTTAAAGACAGAACTGCCCTTTTCTAATATCAAGGGAGTATTAACAGGACACAGGTTTTACAGTTACTTTCATTATTTATGTAGCGGTCTATATCACTCTACACTTCAGGAAATAGAGCCGATGCACTCAGTCTAAGCAAATTTTAAAACAAAGGGTTTTTCTGTTTCCTTTCTTTCTTTTTTTTTTTTTTTTGGCGATAACAATAACAGTGTCTGTAAGTAGTAGTTTTTCTACTTATGCGACCGATAAGGCCAAATACACATAACTCTTTATTAGAACATTTTTAGACAAATTCAATCTGCTATTCCAGGAGGAAAAGATAATATGTATTAGGACATATTTCTTAAATTCAAAAGTAGAAATTTTGTCATTTATCAGAAATAAGAAGAAAGTTATACATGCTGACTGTATGGAGAAAAAAGAATTGTTTTGTGCTAGATGAGTCTAACAATATTTTATTTCAATATTTCATTTTCTAAAATATGGAGATTGCACCCTTCTAAGACTCAAATCTACTTCCAATAGTAAAGAAAGACAATTGCATGTTTGCAGTATGTTTCCAGAAACTTTGACTTCCAAGGATGCTGTCAAAGTTTTACCCTCACAAGAATTAACATCTTTGAATACATATTATCATTGAAAGAGGGAAAATGTCAAATTCTATATTTATTTTTAAAATTTGTACAATGGACATGCTCTTTCTCAAGACAACACATGAAACTCAAAAAAAGTTGGATACCGGTAGAGACCAAATCAGAGAAATATGCCAAATTTAATTCATTTCCCTTCTAATATATATTGAGATTTTACTTTGTATAAACTACTGTTAGTGGAAAGCAAGCAAAATACAGTTCCTACTCTATTAGAACTTTCAATATCAATAGAAGTGAACAAATGCTAAGGATAAAAGTGTTAATTTTACAGGAGTAGGTACAAAATATTTAAGAGTGTAAAGGAGAAAGCCCTGTTTAACTGAGGATATCAGAAACAGTTTTAAGAACTGAGAATTAATTTAAATGATACATATTTTCAGCATGCAAAGATCACTTAGGGAGTGAGTGTGTGCATGCTCAGTTGCTTCAGTTATGTCTGACTCTCTGTAACCCTATGGACTACAGCCCGCCAGGCTCCTCTGTTCATGGGATTCTCCAGGCAAGAATACTGGAGTGGGTTGCCATTTCTTCCTCCAGGGGAATCTTCCCAACCCACGGATCAAATCCATGTCTCTTATGTCTCCTGCATTGGCAAGCTGGTTCTGTACCACTAGTGGTGCCTGGGAAGCCAACATAGGGAGCACAGGTAGGAGGAAAACAAACAAATGTCCAAGGCAAAGGATTCTGCTCAGAAAGTCGGGCTTAATTTGATTTCTAGAAGGATAAAAAAAAGAGGACAATGTGGGCAAAACCTTGTACCAGCAGTTTGGGATCAAATATGGCTTTGAACATCATTCCACAGAGATTGCTTAATTCAGTAGGTCATGGGGAGCCTGTGTTTTGAGCAACACATGGAGAACAGTTATCCATTCATGGACTTTAGTTGAACTGGGTATCTGTCTTAGTACATAGCATGAATATTCATTTTTAGGTAGAGATGACTAATCTAGTAGTCATCTACTGGGTAACAAACATAGCAGGTCAACAATATGTGTTGAATTAACAAATGACTAATAGTTAATGATGGTGACTGCAGCCATGAATCTGGGTATCTGTCTTAGTACATAGCATGAATATTCATTTTTAGGTAGAGATGACTAATCTAGTAGTCATCTACTGGGTAACAAACATAGCAGGTCAACAATATGTGTTGAATTAACAAATGACTAATAGTTAATGATGGTGACTGCAGCCATGAAATTAAAATATGCTTGCTCCTTGGAAGGAAAGCTATGACAAACCTAGACTGCATATTGAAAAGCACAGACATCACTTTGCTGACAAATGTCCATATAGTCAAAGCTATAATTTTTTTTTTCAGGCAGTCATGTACAAACGAGATAGTTGGACCATAAAGAAGGCTGAGCACTGAAGAACTGATGATTTCACATTATGGTTCTTTAAAAGACTCTTGAGAGTTCCTTGGACTGCAAGGAGATCCAATCAGTCAGTCTTAAAGGAAATCAACCATGAATATTCATTAGAACTACTGGTGCTGAAGCTGAAACTCCAGTATTTTGGTTACCAGATTTGAAGAGCCAACTCATTGGAAAAGACCATGATGCTGGGCAAGATTGAAGGCAAAGGGAGAAGGGGGCAGCAGAGGATGAGATCATTAAATAGCACCACCAACTCAATGGATATGAATTTGAGCAAACTCTGGGAGATAATGGACGACAGAGGGGCCTGACATGCTGAAATCCATGGGGTCACAGAGTCGGATATGACTTAGCAGCTGAACAACAATAACCAATGAAATTCTGTATGAAATTACCATTTAATCAAGATGACTTCTGAAGGTGCCGAACCAAAAGGAAAGGTGAAAAGAAGCATCACTCAGACCTCTACTCACTCAACCCCAACCTAAAACAGACCTTGAAAATGAGGCAGCCTCCCCTCTGCTATGTCCTGGAACTGATTCATGAGGAGGCTACTCTCTTTCCTGTCAGCACTCCTCTTCCCACATGTACTTGAAGTCTATGACTGTCAGAATTGCAGCTCAGCCCAGGAAAGGGAGAGAGGGCAGAGTGGGCCTTGCATTCTGGGAAATGAAATTGTCAGAGACAGGAGTGTCCTGAAAACAATGCATTTGTGGGTTCTAAATTGACTTTGCACTCTTTTGGCAGAAAAAAATGATGACAAATGCTCCATGTTACCCAGAAAGAAACCTTTCCCTCATATACTATGTGTGTGTGTGTGTGTGTGCGTGTATTAGTCACTCAGTCCTGTCTGACTCTTTGCAACCCCATGGACTGTAGCCCACAAGACTCCACTGTTAGTCAACTCTTCGCATGAGGTGGCCAAAGTACTGGAGTTTCAGCCTTAGCATCATTCCTTCCAAAGAACCACTTTAAAACCAGTTTAATAGGATAAATGTGAACATTATGCAGAATACCAATATACAGAAACTTTATTACTGGGAAAAATCTTGTATTTATTAATACTACTTGGTTTGAATATTGCTATCAATGTTTGCATTTAAAGTTTTCTTTTTCTTTGCAATTGGGTTCTAAAGACTCTCCCTAATTCTTTTGAGCATTGCTAGTTAAACCCATAGCAATTAAGGCAAATAAAATAATGGGAATTATTTTTAAGATAAAGGTTCAGTTTTTAGCTAAAGTTTGCCCCTGAATTTGGAGGTCTCATTTGTGTTATGCTTAACCTTTGATGAATATACTGGCAGATCCATTTCCCAAGTATGTTATCCCAGAAAGGCAGTATCTTCCAGAATAACTGTCAGTAGATCTGGCTGCACTGACTCAACAGTCTTCTACTCACAGATATTCAAACTGAGGTTCTATCATGTAGGTAGATAGGGAACTAAATGTGTAAAAGCCCATTATTTAAGTAATATCGATGTTTCCCAACTAAGTGCCCTTTTATGCACTGCAAGGAACCTTGATAAAAGCATTCCTTTTTCTCTTAATTAAAAAAATAAAATCATTTGGAAGCAGGAAAATTTAGGTATGACTCTCTGATATTAGATGCTGTACATTATACTCCCTTTCCAAGAAATATATTGTTTTTCTGCTGGTACATATACACAGAACAACATTCTAAGACAACTTCATTTACTATTTGGTGTGTATCCTTATTTAGAGCCAGCATGTAAATTAATTCTTAGCCAAATGAGAACGTTTTCATAACCTTAATAAGCCTATTCCAGATACAGTCCTAGAAAAATTCATGGCCTTCCACAAAATCCTATGTTTGCCTTTAATTTTGGAAAGTGAGAAGGTTAGGACAATCTAGGTCAGATATAATACTTGCTGATGTAACTGCATTTTATGTTAAATGGTTCCTCTGCTTTGCAGCTTTCTGGCCAACACTCTCTACATTTTCCCATGTGTGTCCGTTTTCTTCCATGCTTTCTTTCACCGTGCACCCATGGCTTCCTCTGTAATCTTTTCTGTATGTACATTATCTTCATCTTTTTAGCCTGTTTGTTTTGTTTGTTCATCTGCTCTACTCTTTCCAATGCCTGCACATGCCTGTGGTGAAGCAATGTATTTTGGGTTGAATAATGTTTATATGTCCATGTGTAAATTTTTGCCTGTTGAAAAGCATGTATACATAGTTGCCCCCAACAATATAGTATGTAAATATTATGCTATGCACAGATTCTTGTGGTCATGTATGGATGTGAGAGTTGGACTGTGAAGAAGGCTGAACGCCGAAGAATTGATGCTTTTGAACTGTGGTGTTGGAGAAGACTCTTGAGAGTCCCTTGGACTGCAAGGAGATCCAACCAGTCCATTCTAAAGGAGATCAGCCCTGGGATTTCTTTGGAAGGAATGATGCTAAAGCTGAAACTCCAGGACTTTGGCCACCTCATGCGAAGAGTTGACTCATTGGAAAAGACTCTGATGCTGGGAGGGATTGGGGGCAGGAGGAGAAGGGGACGACCGAGGATGAGATGGCTGGATGGCATCACGGACTTGATGGATGTGAGTCTGAGTGAACTCTGGGAGATGGTGATGAACAGGGAGGCCTGGCGTGCTGCAATTCATGGGGTCGCAAAGAGTCGGACATGGCTGAGCAACTGAACTGAACAGATATTAAGGGACCAAAACAAGTAATTATTATCTAAATCCATCATGTATGATTTAAAGTGTATGCCATGATGGAGCAACTCATAATTTTCTTCCTTTCCAGAATCCCAGGGACGGCGGAGCCTGGTAGGCTGCCATCTGTGGGGTCGCACAGATTCGGACATGACTGAGGTGACTTAGCAGCAGCAGCAGCCATTACCTTTAGATATTTTATTTTATTTACACTTTTTTAATATACTTTATTTAAAAGACAGTATATGAATAGTCTTTTAATGCCAAAATTTGGCAGAATGTTGAAGCATTTAGACCATTATTGTTTCATGGCTCCATGTAAAAGTATATGGCCTCCTATTCAACAACTTTAAGAAAAATATCATTGATCAAAAGCACAATTTACTTGTTGTTAAGTGATTAACTCATTTAGATGTTCCCACTGACTTAATACATCAAAATGTCTGAAAATTCTTATAAAAATAAATTTATATTTAGTATTGGATTTCTACAGAACAAAATACAGGAAAACAAATTACAAGTGGATTAAGCACAAATGAAAATGTTAAACAATGAAAATACTAGAAGAATGTGGAGGAGAAAAATTTTATNTCCCACTGACTTAATACATCAAAATGTCTGAAAATTCTTATAAAAATAAATTTATATTTAGTATTGGATTTCTACAGAACAAAATACAGGAAAACAAATTACAAGTGGATTAAGCACAAATGAAAATGTTAAACAATGAAAATACTAGAAGAATGTGGAGGAGAAAAATTTTATAAACCTAGGATATTACAGGTTTTATAAGACAAGACTCAAATCCAGAAGCCATAAAGATAATCAGATTTGTTTACATAAAAATGTTAAACCTTTATATGCCCAACACTATAAGAAAGAAATACAGTCAACAAAGTGGGAAAATATGATAAACTTGTATAATCCACAAAGGGTTAAAAGCCAATATCAATAATAAATGAACAGTTTAGTAGAAAAGTAAGAAAAAAGTACATGTAAGCCAGTTATAACATATGTAGTCAAAAATATGTATTTATATAATACAACAATAAATTGTAATTAGCAATTGTGAAAATTCAAGTGAAACAATTATATATATATATATATACACACATACATATATAATCTCGAGTGCCAGAAATTTAGAAAATACTATCTAGTGTTGCTACCTAGTTTTGTTAAAGATGTGGTCCCAGGTGGCTCAGTGGTAAAGAATCCGCCTGCTAATATAGGAGACACAGGTTGGATCTGTGGGTCAGAAAGATCCCTTGGAAGAGGAAATGGCAACCCACTCCAGTATTCTTGCCTGGGAAATCCCATGGACAGAGGAGCCAGGTGGACTTCAGCCCATGGGGTCGAAAAAATGTCAGACACCTGAGCAAAAGCTATCCCTATGCTACAGAAATCAGCCTGAGTATTAACTCTTGTACTGCATTGTTGAAAGGTAAACTAGAAGCATCACTGACCTTTTTGGGGACCACTGAAGTAGATGTGTTAGAAGACATTCAACAGACTGGAAACTCCATGAGGGCAGGAATTTTGTTTTATATGTGTATCTCCAGCCTTTAATATTATATCAAGTATTTAATAAGGTATTTTGCCAGGGTCCAGCCCCAGTGGATCCAGGGTAATTTGAAGCGGGGATGGAGTCAGCGTCCTAGGAATTAATTGCTTAATTAAAGATATAGAGGGAGATTAGAAAGAAATAGCATAGTAGGAAGATTAGTGGAGAAAAAGAGGCTGATTAACTTGGTTTACGTGGGATACCAATAAAGCTTTGAGACAGGAAGCTTGCACCACCTACATAAGCCACCGGCACCCACTTGAATATCAAAGGGTGCCCCACCTTGGGCTCCCTCTTGAGTGAAACTTAAAAGCCAGGGCAAAATTAGCAGGCTTGGTGAGCACCCATGCTCCAAATGGGATTTCAGCCAGAAAAATGAAGAACAAGAAAGAACGACACGGGGGAATCAGTCTTTCCAGAAACTGATCCGTTTTCTTTATTTTCAGGTTTGCTTATATACCTTTTTTTACACATAGAGACAAATGGAAATTTTAAAGTCATGCGGGGGTCAGCAGTCCTGACCTTTATCAAAATCAGGTGCTTCATATAAATGTATACAAAAAGGTCTTAGGGGTTTTACATCATCTTATGGTCATGAGGCAGGGAAGGCAATGGCACCCCACCCC
>SJYX01002955.1:191213-208534 GCA_006410675.1 Oreotragus oreotragus | reverse complement strand
CAGTTCTAACTGTTGCTTCCTGACCTGCATATAGATTTCTCAAGAGGCAAGTCAGGTGGTCTGGTATTTCCATCTCTTTCAGAATTTTCCACAGTTTATTGTGATCCACAGAGTCAAAGGCTTTGGCATAGTCAATAAAGCAGAAATAGATGTTTTTCTGGAACTCTCTTGCTTTTTCCATGATCCAGCTGATGCTGGCAATTTGATCTCTGGTTCCTCTGCCTTTTCTAAAACCAGCTTGAACATCAGGAAGCCTGGCTTGGAGAATTTTGAGCATTACTTTAAGTCCCCCAAAGTCAAATGCATATGCTTCTCATCACTACAAATTTTCACCACCAATAAGAGGAAGAAGGAAGTTAACTTTATAATGACAATTTTGTCATTTTTAGTTCTAAAAACAATTGCACTTTTCATAGGAAAGGTACCAGCAGCATTGAACCAAACAAATAACAAAATAAGTTTGTGAAAAATTTTTTTTTACTGGATAGTTTTTAAAAATTCAAGTTTGCATCATAGAAAAAAACCCAGAACTTTGTTATTATTCCTTTTGTTTTCCTGTTTAGTACTTGAAATAAATCTTTGCATTATATTTCTGGGGAGAAGAACATCCTAAATTTTTTAGAGCACAGAATCTGTACTGAACTGACTAGTGAAGTGAAGTCTCTCAGTCGTGTTCGACTCTTTGCAACCCCATGGACTGTAGCCCACCAGGCTCCCCTGTCCATGGGATTCTCCAGGCAAGAACACTGGAGTGGGTTGCCATTTCTTTCTCTAGGGGATCTTCCTGACCCAGAGATCGAACCCAGGTCTCCCACATTGCAGGCAGACGCTTTAACCTCTGAGCCACCAGGAAAGGTCATTTATATAACAGGCCTACTTCTTGGATGGAGGGAGCAGTATGCCATAGGGCACATGGGTTTAACAATTATACTTAACTGGCCCTAGGATCAGAAGGTCCTATATGTGTCTCCCGAAATCTCCTGTTGTAATTGTTTGCTGTTTCATAGTGTTGAATCATATTAGAAGATCCTCTGATTTATTTTCCAGTAAAATTAGCAGCAACAAAGTGACGTTAGTTAAAGAAAATTTGGGGGCTTTAGTGGTGGATCAGTGGAAAAGAATCTGTCGGCCAGTGCAGGAGACACAGGTTCAATCCCTGGTCCGGGAGGATTGCACACGCCGCAGAGCACCTAAGTCTGTGCATCACAAGTATTTTGTCTGTGCTCTAGAGCCTGGGAGCCACGACTACTGACGGCCACTTGCCTAGAGCCCATGCTCCTCAACAAGAGAAGCCTCGGCAATGAGAAGCTCATGCATCACACCTGAAGAATAGCCCCCGCTCACCACAACTAGAGAAAAGCCCTGCACGGCAATGAAGACCCAGCACAGCCAATACCAACCAAATAAATAAATAAAATTATTTTTTTAAAAAAGAAAATTTTGTATTGAAGTGTTGATGACATTAAAGGTTTAAGCACTTCAGGCTTGCTAAGGGTACAGATGTACAGATTTGGGGGACCACCTGACTTCCTCATTTGTTAAATAAAACACTTCTATTTTCAGCTCAACAAATATTTATTAAATATCTATTATGGGCTAAGAACGTGGAATGTAGAAATTAATGTTTTAGCCCCTCCCCATTAAGGAGCTTATAGAAGAGATCAAACAGCCTGATAAGCAAAATGTAACCCGATGGAAACCATGATCCATGTGCTCCAGTCTCGGAGCAATTACAGAAGCATTGTCAGATAACCAAAAAAGTACTTTTGAAGAGGGTCAACTTATGTTTCTCAAACTCTAAGAAATGAAGTATAATCTTTGTTTCTAAAAAACTCATTCTCACCCATTTTACTCTCACTGCAGGCATTCCTGCCTTTCTTCCCAACTCAGAGAATATTTCTTTCTCCCCCTGCCCCAACTCCATAATCCCCATGAAATTTTGCTTCAAGACATCCTTATCTCCTGATTCTGCTTTAAACCTGCTAGAGAAAGTCTTAGAAGTAAGGAAAGAAACAGATCTAGCTGGGCCAGTAATCTCTTTAGCAGCCAGGAGAAAATGTTTGAATGATGCTATTTTTTTTATACCTTGCACAAAGGAATCAGGAAATCGTATGAAAGGTCTTGTGATGGAAATATGTACAAGGATGAGAACTAGTTAAAAGGAAGTAAATGGAAGACTTTACCAAAGACCTCTGGCCACTTAGGTTTTGATGTGTCTTAAAATTTGTCAGAAAGGCAAGTAGAGATTGTGGTGATAGACAAAGTTTCATCTACAAGTGTCTTTCAGTTCAGCTCAGTTCAGTCGCTCAGTCGTGTCCGACTCTTTGCGACCCCATGAATCGGTCTTTGGATATGGGTAAATCAGGAGACCAATAAGAGCCCTGGAAGATAATGAGGCACTTCTTCCAACACGAAGTTTACTCCTTGGTGAAGGATAAGGCAGAAATGAACAGGATAAGGAGCTGGATATTTCCTTTGTAACAGCTAGTATTTTATAGGATGACATAGAAGAATGATGATGTGTACATAAAATAGTGCATGGTAAGTCCCTTCAGTCACATCCAACTCCTTGCAACCTGTGGACTGTAGCCCACCAGACTCTTCTGTCCGTGAGATTCTCCAGGCAGGAATACCGGAGTGGGTTGCCACTTCCTTCTCTAGGAAGTCTTCTGCTCCCACGGATAGAATCTACATCCCCTACATTTCCTGCATTGGTGGGTTCTTTACCACTAGCGCCACCTGGGAAGCCCAGATAATGGGAAGTTGTAAATAACACAGGGAGCCCAGCCTAGTGCTCTGAGAGGATCTAGAGGGGTGGGATGGGGGAGGAGTGGGAGGGGATATATATATAAAATATTATGACTGATTGCGTTGTCAGCAGAAACCAACACAATATTATAAAGCAATTTCCCACCAATTAAAAAATTTAAAAAAGAAAAGTGATGATGTGAAGATGTTTTGGACATAAAATTAAAAAGAAAAACAAGGAAAAATAAAATATTTCTAATTCTAATATGCTAAATTCACTTAAATATAAATCTAACCCACATAACATAACTGGCAAAGAGGTCAAATGTGGTGGTATTGAGACTTCAGTTATCAAGGGAGCTGCTGGTAAAATCATTCTGCTAAAAGTGGGATGCCAGATAATTTCTTGGCTTGCTTGCTGACTGTGTCATTTCACAGAAAGAGGAGGTACTGACAGAGGGAGCTGCATCTCTGAAATTAATTCTGAATATAAGGGAGGGTGGCCTGGTCAGGTGGACATCACAGGGAATTTGGGAGAAAAAAGTTAAGAGAATTATGTCATTTTAGAATTCATAACAACCAAGTAAAGTATTGCTGGACATACTTATATCCATGTCCTCCATTTGAATGATTTTATTCAATAAGAAATATTTATCAAGTACCCACTGTGTGATCTATTTGCCTGTTCACCAGAGTCGTGTATGTGTGTGTCTATCTGGATGTGTCTGTGGTTGTGTGTGTAGAGATAGAACTCGCTCCTGCCCCAGATTCACTACTCTTGTCAACTCAAAGGTATCACGTTAATGATGATAACTCGTGTGTCTCTGGGTCTGACTTCTAAGCTTCTTGCAAAAGATTTTAGGCTCTGCAGCTGCTCCCTCAACACACACACACACACACACACACACACACACACACACGCACGCACACTTCTTGAAGTATTCAGAAAATGACCCAATTTTAGGAATTTACAGAAATTTTTTAAAAGAGAGATTTGGATTTTCTCATGTCATGAAATTGGTAGTGTGAGCCAAGTTTATCTATATATCTGATAGGCCCAGCTAAGAGCTCTGTCTCTCCCTGAGAACTAGATAAGGACAGGAATGAATTCATGTGACAGCCACCACCCTACATCATCCTCAGAATCGCTTTTCCTTTTCTGAACAGAGTCTGTTTCATGAGAGAGTTTCTCCTGGGCCAAGCTGACATGCAAAACTCCTCAGTCTCACGCTAAATAGACTTAGAGCCAGCTTGTCACCCTGGCTTACATGACTTGTTCTAGAGGCAGCTTATATTCTGAATGGCAACCCCACCACAGATTAATCAGCTTCAGTGGCTCAAATTGGTGAGGATGGGGACACGCTTAAATGTAAACATTTCAAATTTAATATTTAATTATATAAGCACACCTAGTTAGCCTGCATGGGGAGTTTTGTTGGGTTCATGTTTAAAACGGCTTAAAAGTTTGAGAGAAAGACACATAGCCAAAAATGAAAGCAAAACAGAAAAATAAAGACAGAGAGAATCGCGTCAGGCAAATTGAGCTTCAGAGTAAGTTAAGTATAAAATAGCCAAGACTGGGGGAAAAACCTTTCAAATCTATCTTAGAGTGCAAAAGGAACAAGGTAAAAATGGGCTTGGTGTTTGATTTTCATCTTATTATGCTAACAGATTACAGTAAGGAAAAAAAAAAAAACAAAACTACTCATCTCCTAATTTGCTTCTATTTTCTCTATCAAGGAAAATGATATTTAAACTGAAAAGAGTAGAACAAACATGGTTAAGAGGAAAATAATGCCCAAATTAAGTGAAGAGATGATGAGAGAGCGCCTAGCTGTTTTGAATAAATTCAAGTCCCTAGATGCAAGGAAATTATCCCCAGGGACCTGGGAGAATTTACAGGTGTGATCTCAGAAATACTGTCAGCAGCAGCCGTTGAGTATTTGCAGAAAAGACATATGATGACAGAAGACGGGAAATAGGTAAATGTTCTGATTTTATACAAGTGGAAAATGGTGTATTACAAGGACAACAGAACACTGAGCTCATCCACAATCCCCAGGAAAATTTGAGGTTTTAAAAGCTGTTCTGAGGGAGGTTCAAGAGAGAGGGAACATGTGTATACCTATGGCTGATTCATGTTGACTCATGACAGAAACCAACACAACATGTAAAGCAATTGTCCTTCAATTAAAAATTAAAAAAAAAATTTTTTTTAAGGTATTTTGAAAGGACTTAGGGAATAACATGGCAATCTTTGGGATTCAGTATGGATTTGTGCTGAAACCATACCAGGGTGCCTCTTGGATCTTGTTAGGAACAAGATGAGGCAGGGAAGTGGGATTGATGGTGATTTAAAGAAACAAAGTAGGGAATTCGCTGGTGATCCAGTGGTTAAGACAAGGCAGTTTCGCTGCTGAGGGCCTGGGTTCAATCCCTAGTCGGGGAACTAAGATCCTGCAAGTTATGAGAAGCAGCAGCTCCCCCCAAAAATGAAAATAAAGAAGCAAACTAAAACAAAAGCAAGATCAAGTTGGCACTTGTCCTCCAGTTGTATGTATCTACTTGCTAGGGGTGAAATTAGGATGAGCTGAAAAAAAGAACTTCAAAGCAAGCAGCCAACTTGAATGATAAATAGATACAAGACTCTGGGTGTGTGCTAGCAGGAATGTTAAAATTAGCAAAAACCTGCTAATGTCAGATTGAAAATAGAGTGGATGCAAGCATCTATCAGTAATTCAGAAAAATAATGCATGTGTACTGTCCTTGGTCATTATCATGTGCTAATAACGTGATGCAAAATGCATATTTTCCTCTCACTATTTGGTGAGGAGTGGACTATAAGCAATAATCAACTGGACCAGAGCAACAAATGATCTCATCCTACAATTTTTGTGCTGAAAGGATCTTTGAAATACTTGTAGCAAAAACTGATCAGGAGGCAAGTTGATTCAATAGGTTGAATGCTAGACTTATTAGTTTTTGTTTTTTGATGTGTTTACTAATTGAAGTTCAATATGATGTCATAGAGATCTAGATTTCAGGAGGACATCTAATGATTCTCTCATTTTAGCCATTTATGGACTATATGCCACACACTATGGTAGGAATTTCTTGTTCATTTATCTCTAATGTTTCCCTGATGGTTCAGCAGTAAAGAATCTGCCTACAATGCAGGAAATATAGGCGATGTGGGTTTGATCCCTGGCTTGGGAAGATCCCCTAGAGGCAGGCATGGCAACCCACTCCAGTATTCTTGCCTAGAGAATCCCATGGACAGAGGAGCCTGGAGGGCTACAGTTCGTAGGATTGCAAAGAGTTAGAAACGGCTGAAGCAACTGAGCACACACATCTCTAATGCTTACAAAAGCCATGGTAATTCACAATATCTCTAAATTAAGATGAGGAAAGTGAGGCTCACAGAGGTTAAGTCACTTGCCAGAGTTGTCAGCTAGTAAGTGTAGAGATGAGATTTGAATACAGCTCTGCTCCTTGCCTGCTGCTATACTGCACAGCTTCTTTTATGAACTGTATGTATACACTTGGGTCAGTTGCTTCCCTTGTGGCTCAGCTGGTAAAAGATCTGTCTGCAATGTGGGAAACCTGAGTTCAATCCCTGAGTTGGGAAGATCCCTTGGAGAAGGGAAAGGCTATACCCTCCAGTATTCTGGCCTAGAGAATTTCATGGACTGTATAGTCCATGGGGTCACAAAGAGTCAGACATGACTGAGCAACTTTCACTTCACTTCAGTTGATAATACAGTCAGGAGGATTTCTAAATAAGTAAATATTTGTTCTAAAATAATTTTTGCAAATCTCAGATATAAAACCAAGGCCAACGTACTTGTGTCTGTTTAATGTTATTGTCAATGATTTGGGTAAATACATATGTCATGGAATTGAAAAGGATAACTTGAAAAGGATAATTGAAAAGGAATTCATATTGAATAGCATGTACAAAGTGTAACAATGGACCACACCTCTTGGGTAAAATTAACTAGGGATTAAGTGCAAATCATGCATTCAGAACTTAAAACTATAATCTTCCAAGCACGTATTAATATTTGGCTTACTGGCAATCTATGTGAAAAATCAAGTTTAATTAACAGCAGCATCAATAGGAGTCAGCAGAATGATAATGTGGACAAAAAGAAGTGGGAGGAAGAAGACATCTTTTTTGTGATTAATTTGCCTGTGGCTGCCCTGAGTCTTCAGTGTTGAATGTGGGCTTTCTCTAGTTTCTGAAAACAGGCGCTGTTCTTCACTGTGGTGCTCAGGCTTCTCTTGGTGCAGAGAGCAGGCTCTAGGCTCTTGGGCTTTAGTAACTGCGGTTTAGTTGCTCTGTGGAACGTGGAATCTTCCTGGACCAGAGATCAAACCTGCGTCCCCTGCATTGGCGGCAGATTCTTAACCACTGGACCGCCAGGGAAGTCTCAGAAGAAATCCTAAGGCTGCATTAATACTCATTCATTTATTTATTCACTTTTATTTCACTAATCCTATCTTCTGCCTCCGTTATTCTACTATTTGTTGCCTCCAGAGTGTTTCTGATCTCGTTTATTGCGTTATTCATTATGTGTTGACTCTTTTTTATTTCTTCTAGGTCCTTGTTATATTTATTCACTTTTACTTGATGTACACTAATCAAGGGAAATAAGAGACCATTTTACTCTACCCACTTTGTACCATTCCTCATGTATGGCTCACAGTGTTCTAGACATACCATAGTTTAAAATGAACTTTTGAACAACTGGGTGGAACCCAGGATGGGTCTTGGAAAGAAGACAGGAAAAAAGTTCTAGAGAACATGTTTACTGAGAGTTATATGAACATAAAATATTTAGCCTGAAAGTTCCTCAAATATTTGAAGAGAGTAGATTTCAAAGCTAGTCATTCATTTATTCGTTTTGAATTCATTAAATATATAAATAGTTTTACTTAGTCTTTCAAGATGGTGGAGTAGAAAGACTTGTGCTCATTTTCTCCTGCAAGAATACCAACATCGAAATAAGCCACTGAACAGCTATTAACAGGAAGATGTTGGAACCCACCAAACTCTGTGGATAGCAAGGAAATCAAACCAATCAATCCTAAAGGATATCAACCCTGAATATTCATTGGAAGGACTGATGCTGAAACTGAAGATCCAGTACTTTGGCCACCTGATGCGAAGAGCCAGTCATTGAAAAAGACCCTGATGCTGGGAAAGATTGAAGGGAAATGGAGAAAAGGCCAGCAGAGGATGAGATGGTTGGATGACATCACTGATTCAGTGGACATGAACTTGGGTGAACTCTGGGAGATCGTGAGGGACAAAGAGGTCTGGTGTGCTGCAGTCCATGGGATCACAAAGAGTCAGACACGACTTAGTGACTGAACAACAGGAATAAATAATTAGTTTGGGCCGTATGCTAAATATGTCAGGCACTGTCCTTGGTACTAGGAAGAAAAAAATTGAAAAACATGATTCTTGGTCTGAAAGACTTTAGTCCAGTGAGAGAGACAAAATTAGGAAAACTGAGACTCACAGACTCACAGTGTGTGCTATATACTAGAGGTATTCCTGGTGCGAAGAAAATGAGCACCTGGACGAGGCTGGAGGGTCAGTGAAAGCCCAGAGAAAAGTGCACTCCAGACAAGATTAGAAAGATGAATAGGCATTACTTGAAGTGGGAGGTAGGGGGTTGGCAGGAAGGGCCTTTGGAGCAGAAGAAACAGCATGTGTAAATTTATGGGAAGATCTAATGAGCACAGAAGAATTGGTTAAAACTCAGGATGTTCTGAAAACTGGAAGAAAGGATAATATATGTGGTAGCTTTGATAGGAAATGAGGCCTGAGTTGTATTCTAAACTAAGGAATTTGAGCTTTATCCTGAAAGCTATGTCAGCCTTGAAGCATTAAAACTAGGCAATGACATCATTAGATTTTCATTTTAGAAAGATCCCTCAAGCAACAGTGGGGCCAGGCTGGGGACATTAGGACTGATTTTCATTGTTTGCAGTAGTTTGCTCTAGAAAGTCACTGCAAACAATAAATTAGTGAACCCTGAGTCATTGGCTCAGGGTTAAGTACAGGGTTAGGCTCCTTGCAAGCCTCTGGTCACAACATTTTCACCAACCAATCAATAAATAGCCTGGCTTTATATGTATTTATAGTTAAAGATACCTTATATAATACATATCTTAAAGATAAATATATATATATGTGTGTATGTATAACTGAGTCACTGTGCTATACACCTGAAACATGGTATTATAAATCAGTGAAGAATTGATGCTTTTGAACTGTGGTTTGGAAAAGACTCTTGAGAGTCCCTTGGACAGCAAGGAGATCAAACCAGTCAATCCTAAAGGAAATTAACTCTGAATATTAATTGAAAGGACTGAAGCTTCAGTACTTTGGCCACCTGATGCAAAGAGTCAACTCATTGGAAAAGACTCTGCTGCTGGGAAGGATTGAGGGCAAGAGGTGAAGAGGGCAACAAAGGACAAGATGGTTGGATGGCATCACTGACTCAATGGACATGAGTTTGAGCCAACTCTGGGAGATGGCAAAGAACAGGGAAGCCTGGCATGCTGCAGTTCATGGGATCTCAAAGAGTCAGACGCAACTTAGCAACTGAACAGCAACAGCAAAGACACTGCAATGTAAACAAAGTCTCATCACGAGAGGGAAGAAAAGCTCAGTTACAGGCAGCATTTCTAGCTGAGAAGGGCTTAACACCTTCCTGACCCTGATGCGACTATTCTTTCTTTGGCTTTCAGCCTCACAACACTGTTGCCCACCACGCTTTTTTAAAATTGTAGGGCTTCCCTGGCGGTCCAGTGGTTAAGCATCCATCTGCCAATGCAGGGCAAGGGGGTTCGATCCCTGGTCAGGGAGCTAGGATCCCACCTGCCACAGAGGAACTAAGCCTGCCTGCCACTACTACCGAGCCGCTGTGCCCAGAGCCTGTGAACTGCAACCACCGAGACCACACACTGCCACTATTGAAGCCGGTGTGCCCAGAGCCTGTGCTCCACCCCAAGAGAAGACACGGCAACCAGAAGCCTGCCCACCGCAGTAAAGGGTGGCCCCCGCTCACCGCAATGGGGAAAAGCCCACGTGCAGCAGCGAGGACCACCACAGCCCAAAAACGAAACGAAAGAAATAAGTCTTTACAAAATAAACACCTGAAATCAGTCATCATCTCATGAATCCACAAGATATCCACTTTTCCATCTTTTCCATAGCCTCATCATGTACTGTAGATGGTACTGTAGCACTTTCTGGAGGACCTCCTGTACAGATCAACACATTTCATCTTCCTTTTCTGAATGTACCCTGCTGTTGATTGATTAACATTGAAATGATGGCCAACAGCAATGTTATTCATGCCGGAATCGTGCTTGTTCTAACACCAGAGCCCTCAGATCAACACGTTTCATCTTCCTTTTCTGAATGTACCCTGCTGTTGATTGATTAACATTGAAATGATGGCCAACAGCAATGTTATTCATGCCGGAATCGTGCTTGTTCTAACACCAGAGCCCTCCTGGTGCTTGGGAATACTAGACAGCACTTCTGCACTACACTGGTCATTTTAAACAGCAGAATCACCAAAAAAAAAAAGAAGAAGAAGGCACAACAATGCAAAAACTGTGGCAGTGAATAGACTGCCAAAAGGAAACTTGTTTACAGTCTGAGAAGAACTCTGCTTCGTTCAGTCTCTGCTGAGAAAATGCTCACTATTCATTGGGAGACTCGAATTTTTCACCACTCTGAGTACATCCAGGAACAACTGTGAAAGCCTGGAAATATTTATTTTAGGGGTTATAAACAAATTTGGGCAAGGAGGGTAATTTTCAAATAGAGAACTCACAAATAATGAGGATCAACCATACTTTCAGTCTTCCAAGTTATAGCTGATGCACGCACACCTGAATTAAGGCAGGTGCGGACAGGGGAGGGGGATGGGTCCATTCAATCAAAACATTTATTTCAACTATGTGCAGAGTTTAGTGCTAAGAACCAGGGATACGGTGAAACATTTCAACCCTGAGGTATGTAGATGACAAAGAAGAATTGCAGGGTTGGTGTAGAATTGTAGGGAAAGGTATATACTTTAGTAAGAGAGAGATTTCAGATACGATGAAGGAAGTATGGGAAATACTTTCTGAAGACCTTGGTGATGTCTTGAAGTTTTTTTCTTTATGACACAGTCCCAGAGGGTAAAGTGGGAGGGTTTAGAGCAGCAATCTCCAACCTTTTTGGCACCGGGGACTGATTTCGTGGAAGACAATTTTTCCATTGATGGGGGCGTGTGAATGATGGGCAGCAGCTATAAATACAGATGAAGTTTCACTTGCTCACCCACCACTCAGCTCCTGCTGTGTAGCCCAGTTCCTGATGGGCCACATTCTGGTACCAGTCTGAGGCTCAGGGTTTGTGGAATAGCTGATTTAGAGGATAGGGGAGAAGTGAAGGTCTGAGTTAATTCAAGAAAGAATAAGCCAGTACGGGAGTGATAATAAGGCAGAAAATCAATGACTAGAGAGGTAATTACATGTTGAGCATTGACTTAAAAAAGAGTTTTGAGGCATAATGAATTTACTTCTAAAAGCCTCCAATTAAAACAAATAAAATTTTAAAAAAGAATAATCAAAAAATCTGTGAAGCATGAATCCTCACATAACTGAGTACAATTTTTGTTTTTTTTTTTTTTTTTTTAGGTTTTCCCACTAAGTTTTATTTGGGCAGACCCGGGGACAGAGGGCCTGCACCTAAAAGAAGGTGTTGGGCCTCTTGCTGGTGAAGCGTGGCTTGTGCTGGCCACGGAGGACCCGGTGGGGCAGTGGGAGCTTGATCTTGGCGTCGTGGAACTGCTTGACCGCTGGTTGGCAGCACTTACTGGCTGCGATCTCCTCCACCTTCATGAGTGAGAGAAGAAAAAAATCCAGATTTTTTTTTTCCCCTAGATCTTTGATTTGGGTAGATGGTTTCCTAAGAGATCCACTCATCAAAATATGGAAATAGCTGAAGATGGGATTGGAAGGAAAAAAAGATGGGGTTTCTTTGGGATATATTCCATTTGAGGGGCCTATGTGACATCCAAGTAAAGATGGTCAGCAGAGAATTGAAATCACAAAGCTGGAGTTCTCTGAGTGCTCTGGGCTACAGATGAAGAGTTGGGATCTGGTAGTTGACGTCAGAGGTGTCAGAGGTTTATATGAGGACACAGGGCACCTATTTATTGCGGGAAGAGAAAACAAGGTGACCAAGGAAGGAGCCTTGGAACTATGGTACTTTAAGGGACGAGTTGATGAAGAGGAACTGACAAAGGATACTGGATACAAAGGAGCCATAGGTGATGGGAGGTGGGGTGGGGAATCCAGCCAAGGGTGGACAGAATTCTAAGAAAAGGTTTCAGACATGTGAAAATGTTAAGTGGTGAGTAGTATGATGTGTGAAAATGACAGACTAGGTGCATGGAAGTGTAGACAATGATTCAGTAACAGCCATTCAGTAGGAGATTGTATCAACATCTTAGAGTTAGGGTTAGATCTGAGCGAACTTTTCGGCCAAGCCAATATTAAACAATATTTTTAGATAATATTAGGCTTCCTTGGTGGCTCCGGTGGTAAAGAATCTGCCTGCAATGCAGGAGACCCAGATTCTATCCCTGGGTCAGGAAGATCCCCTAGAGGAGGGACTGGCTACCCACTCCAGTATTTTTGCCTGGAGAATTCCATGGACAGAGGAGACTTGTGAGCTACAGTCCACAGGGTTGCACAGAGTTGGACACAACTGAGTTACTAGCACTGTCACTTTCACTTTAGATAATATGTTCTGATTTGGGGGTGAGAAGGAGAATTGGAAGGGGTGGAATATAAGCCTTAACACAGGAGATTTTGTTGGCAGGGATCATTTAGGATTCAATATTCTGTCAAGGATCCCCGGAACCAGCCCTAATAGTTTATCAGGATGGCTCCTTGAAACTTGTTTGTAGTGATGATCAACAGGAAATGAAGATACCAGACTTCCTTGGCATGGTAGGGAAGAAAAGACTAGAAGGCTCATGATTGTGGGAATGTGTGAATGAATGTATGGTCTAAGTACTGAAATGGTACAGCCTTGCTGTGTTTCCTGAGAAGGTCTGAAGGAGCATGGTCCCAGGGACTGGGCAATCAGTTGCATACAGCAATAGCCACCTCAGTAACATACCAGAGTACTGTTTTTCCTTCCTTCTGTTCTTCCCTCTATTTATGCTCACTCCTGCTGTCTGGGATTGCACTAGATTTCAAAATAAGACCACAAAGACTCTTCTTTCTGGGAAACTCAAACAATAACAGTTTCAGAGACTACAAGAATAGTCTCTGAAAAGTATCTTCTCCTGTGATGTGTTGTAACAATAATATAAATATCATCCGTAAGTGATGTTTTATCCAACATCCTTATATAATTTCTTCTATAATGTCATCCATAATAACTAGTTATACTATTGTTTATTATTTCACTATGATCTCACTACCACTCAGATTTTCAGGGGAAGTATTAGGATTTTCGTTAGTATTATCTGGCAAATCCAAATTGAGTCTTAATTTTATTTCCTGGCTTTATTGCTAACCACCCTAGAATTCTCTGTAGTATATCTCTTTCTTAACTCGTGTTTTCAGCACCTTCCAATTTTGTATTGTCTGAGAACTAAATAAATGTGAGCGCAGTGGAACTCAAACAGCTGTATGTATTTAACTACAAGTTTCAATGCCCAATTTGTGCTTTGCTTGTGCAGCCATCAGGAGAGCTCTGAAAGGAAAATCTGCAAAGCTTCCAGCATATTTTATTAATGACCAGCCAGACACCATAACCTACACCAGGGAGATGAGGACCTAATTAATTAGGCATAATACTACTTAGCACTTACCATTTTCAATAAATATTACTACATGAATGAAAGAATCCTCAAAAGACTCCCATGAAGCCAGAACTATTAATCCTATTTTACAGCTGGGGAAACAGAAGCAGAAAGGTTCTTGGATTCACCCAAAGCCGCAGAGAGAGGTGGTATCAATCCCCAATTCGGTTTTCTCAGAGCTGGCCCTCTAGACTATTTTTAGAGCATGATTTTCTCAAAGGTCAAAAGGTACTCACATATAAAACCTTAAGAAATGTGTGGGAATACCAATAGCCTAGGTGCATGGAAGTGGAAAAATGGTGTCAGGGACTTTATAAGGAAATTGATCATTTGCTTCTCCTACTTCTCTTTACGGGGAGGGGTTTATATGTTATATACAGGGGTTAGCAAGTAGACCAGTCTCTGGCACATAATAGGTGCTCAGTAAACTTGTTTGTTCATTTTTTAAACAAAATATGTATTAAATTCCTGTAGTATTCCAGGTATTCTCCTTGACTTCCTTTGCATCTAGGGACAAAGAATAAACAATAAATCTATAAATAAGTAAAATACATGTTATCATAGATAGTGACAAATGCTATGGAAAGGATGACCTAAAAAGGAAAAAAGGATATATGGAAAAAGGGTACTCGAGGTGGTAGGAAGAGCAAGTTCAGACTCCTAGTACAGAAGCATCCTTGACATGCTCAAGGAATAGCGAGGAGGGCAGAGTGATGGAGTAGAGTCGGTGAGGGCAGAGGAAAAGAAAATAAAGTTGGAGGAGTGGTCCATGCAATCTTGTGGGCCATCTTGATAACATTGGTCATTTACTCTGAAAGATTGTTGTTGCCATTTAGTTGCTAAGTCTGGCTCTTCTGTGACCCCATGGACTGTAGCCCGCCAGCTCCTCTGTCCCTGAAATTCTCCAGGCAAGAATACTGGAGTGGGTTGCCATTTCCTTTTCCAGGGGTCCCTCCTAATCTAGGGGTAGAACCCAAGTCTCCCGCATTAGCAGAAAGATTCTTTACCACTGAGCCACCACATTGCAAAGACAGGAAGATGCTAAAGAGTTTTGAGTGTACTTGTGCTATGGAATGAAGTAGATTACATTTTAATGGGCTTATTCTTGCCTAAGGGCAAAGTGTGGAAATAGAGCAACGAATTAGGAGATTATTGCAATAATCTAGTTGAGAAATAATGGTGACTTATACCAGGATCGTGGTGATTGAAGTGGTGGAAGGTGGTCAGATCCTTGATATATTTTGAAGATAGAGACATAAAAATCTGATGGACAGAATTTGGGGTCTGGAATAAAGAACAGAGTCAAGACTTGTTCCAAGGTTTTGATCTGAGAAACTGGAAGGGTGGAGTTAGTATGTATTGAGGTTAAGAAGACTATGTACGGAGAAAATTTCAGAAGGGAAATCAAGAGTCCGTATTTGGACATGTTAAATATGAGCAACCCTGGACTCTCCATGTGGTGATGATGAGTTGAAAGGGATGTGTCACAGAAGATAAAGGAATGAAGTATTTCAAAAAGGAGGGAGAGGAATCTGCTGTGTCAGAAGTTCCTGATATGCTGAAAACAATGACATACTGAAGACTGACTATGGGATTTAGAAAATGGGACATTGGTGACCTTTTTAAAAAAAGATTTATTTATTTATGTATTTTGGGCTGTGCTGGATCTTCACGGCTGTGTATGGGCTTTCTCTAATTGCGGTGAGTGGAGGTTGCTCTTCTTTGGGATGCGAGGTGAGGGCCTTCTCATTAAGGAGGCTTCTCTTGTTGTGGAGCATAGCTTCTAAGGTGTGCAGGCTCAGTAGTTGTGGTGTATGGACTTAATTGCCTGGGTGGCAAGTGGAATCTTCCCAGAGCAGGGATCGAGCCAGTGTCCCCTGCATTGGCAGGTAGATTCTTAACCACTGGACCACCAGGAAAGCCCATTGATGGTCTTAATAATACAAATGTTGGTAGATAAATAGGGTAAAAAGTCTGATAGAGTGGATTCAATAGGAAATAGTATGATTCATTGTGTGTCTAGATATAGCTATAGGTGTAGATACATACCGGGCTTCCCAGGTGGCACTAATGATAAAAATCCCACCTGCCAATGCATGAGACATATGAGTCATGGGTCCCATCCCTGGGTCAGGAAGACCCCCTGGAGGAGGGCATGACAATCTACTCCAGTATTCTTGCCTGGAGAATCCCATAGACAGAGGAGCCTGGTGGGCTACAGTCCATAGAGTCACAAAGTGTTGGACACGATTGAAGCCACTTAGCACAGCACAGTAGACGCAAACATAAATTGATCTTAGTCCAGGGAACTGAGAGGACTTTTGCTCTAGAAACAAAAATAACTCAGTAGCAATGAATTCCTCTCATCCTGATTGTGGCCTTCAAGCACCATTTTCCATAAAGGAGCTAGGGTTTCTTAGAGGAAAAAATAAATGCCAGAACTGCTGCCAAAAATTTACCATATTAACCTGGGACATCTTGCCATACCAGCTAGAAAAGAAGTCTTCAGATTTCTAGACTCATGCCATGATAGGCTAACTGGTACCATAATAAAATTAATGCTATGCACAACTGAAGAACGGAACAAAATATTTGAACTGTTGTTTTCAGCCATTGGACAGTAGCAACTGGATCCTCTACAAGAAGGATGGGCTTCCCAGGCGAATCAGCAGTGGAGAATCCTCCTGCCAATGCAGGAGATGTGGATTCCATCTCTGGGTTGGAAAGATCCCCTGGGGCAGGAACTGGCAACCCACTCCAGTATTCTTGCCTGGGAAATCCCATAGACAGAGGGGCCTGGCAAGCTACAGCCCAGGCGGTCGCAAAGAGTCAGACACAACTGAGTCACTAAACAACAGAAGAAAGGTATAAGCAAGGTGAGCCTCACAAGCCTTCTTTCCTAGAGACACAGTCCCTAGGTAAGAAAGGGAGCTGTAGTAGTCTCCCTGCAAAAGACAGAGTTTGTTGTTTAGGTAGATGAAAAACAGCTGGAATTTGATGGACAGAGTACCAGAGAGCAGTTAAGTAGACAAGCGCTCCAGGAAAATTCTTAGTGTTCTCTTTGAGTTAATGACTGAAAATTAAGCTGCACATTCATAGGGTGAGACCCTGGGGGTGCCCAGGGAAAGAATACATGCTGGGGAGTTGTGACCTGAATATTGCTGGAACTTGAACACATCTAGGAGATACTCAAAGTTTGAACAGGCAGAGTAGAGCATGTAATAGCCATTCTGTGATAGTAAGTTTTGATTTCTGGTGGAGAAAGTCATTTTAAAAGTGTTTTGGCTATTCCTCAACCTTTTTTCATATTATATATATATATATATGTTTATGTATATGTATGTGTGTATATATATATATATGAACAGTTTGCCAAGTCTTATGAAAACACATAAGGATTTTGATTAGAATAATATGAAATCTATATATTGAATATTACATCTTAGGATCCAAGAACATGATGTTTCTATACTATTTACATCTTCATTAGTATCTTTTGGCTCAGTTCTGTTCAGTTCAGTTCAGTCCATTTCAGTTGCTCAGTCGTGTCCCACTCTTTGTGACCCCATAAATTGCAGCACGCCAGGCCTCCCTGTTCATCACCATCTCCTGGAGTTCACTCAGACTCACGTACATTGAGTCCGTGATGCCATCCAGCCATCTCATCCTCGGTCGTCC
>SJYX01002955.1:113746-188846 GCA_006410675.1 Oreotragus oreotragus | reverse complement strand
CAATTTCTTAAGGAATCTCCACACTGTTCTCCATAGTGGCTGTACTAGTTTGCATTCCCACCAACAGTGTAAAAGGGTTCCCTTTTCTCCACACCCTCTCCAGCATTTATTGCTTGCAGACTTTTGGATCGCAGCCATTCTGACTGGTGTGAAGTGGTATCTCATTGTGGTCTTGATTTGCATTTCTCTGATAATGAGTGACATTGAGCATCTTTTCATGTGTTTGTTAGCCATCCGTATGTCAAGAAGCTTTTTAGTTCCTCTTCACTTTCTGCCATAAGGGTGGTGTCATCTGAGTATCTGAGGTTATTGATATTTCTCCTGGCAATCTTGATTCCAGCTTGTGTTTCTTCCAGTCCAGCGTTTCTCATGATGTACTCTGCATATAAGTTAAATAAGCAGGGTGACAATATACAGCCTTGATGTACTCCTTTTCCTATTTGGAACCAGTCTGTTGTTCCATGTCCAGTTCTAAATCCACCTGCAATGCAGGTGACCCAGGTTCAATCCCTGGGTTGGGAAGATTCCCGAGAAGGGAATGCCAAACCACTCCAGTATTCTTACCTAGAAAGTTATATGGACAGAGGAGCCTGACAGGCTCCAGTTCATGGGGTCACAAAGAGTCACACATGAGTGAGCAACTAACACTTTCAGTTTTCACTTTAGTATTTTTATAAAGTTTAAATTTTATCTGCTTAAAATTTATAAAATTCTGCTCCCCCCATGATGAGGAGGGAAAAGTGCCTTTATTTTTTTAAACACTTTTAGATTTATTAGTGTATGACTTACAATTTAGGTACTATTCTAAATAGTTTTTTATTTTATTGCATTTTCTAGGTGCTTCTACATAATTGATAGAAAGACAATTGACCTTTATATGTTAGTTTTATACTAGAAAGTTTTCTAAGCTCTCCTATTAATTTTAATAAATTGTCCATGGATTATTTGGGGCTTTCCACTCCTTGAAAGGAAAGTTATGACCAACTTAGAAAGCATATTAAAAAGCAGAGACACTACTTTGCCAACAAGGTCCATCTAGTCAAGGTTATGATTTCTCCAGTGGTATGGGTGTGAGAGTTGGACTGTGAAGAAGGCTGAGCACAGAAGAATTGATGCTTTTGAACTGTGGTGTTGGAGAAGACTCTTGAGAGTCCCTTGGACTGCAAGGAGATCCAACCAGTCCATTCTAAAGAATATCAGTCCTGGGTGTTCATTGGAAGGACTGATGCTAAAGCTGAAACTCCAATACTTTGGCCACCTCATGCAAAGAGTTGACTCATTGGAAAAGACTTTGATGCTGGGAAGGATTGGGGGCAGGAGGAGAAGGGGACGACAGAGGATGAGATGGCTGGATGGCATCACTGACTCGATGGATATGAGTTTGGGTGAACTCTTGGAGTTGGTGATGAACAGGGAGGCCTGGCAAGCTGCGATTCATGGGGTCGCAAAGAGTAGGACACTACTNCAGGAGGAGAAGGGGATGACAGAGGATGAGATGGCTGGATGGCATCACTGACTCGATGGATATGAGTTTGGGTGAACTCTTGGAGTTGGTGATGAACAGGGAGGCCTGGCAAGCTGCGATTCATGGGGTCACAAAGAGTAGGACACTACTGAGTGATTGAACTGAACTGAACTGAACTGATGCAGACAATCAAACCATATGTGAATAACAGCAGTTATTTTCTTAGACAATTTAAGAGTTTTTTTCCTTATCTTATCTACTGGTGGGGACTCTGATATGATGTTGCCTAGAAGATATTTTTGAATATTTTACAAAACCTCTAGCTTTGTCTCTTTGCTATTGTATTTTTAAAAAACATATTATACTGTTTTCTGCCCCTCTCTTTATTATTTTCTTCTTTTTAGTTTCTTTGGGCATATTCTGCTTCTATATTTCTACTTTCATAGTAGGATGTTTAGCTTATGCATATCAAAAATACAGTAAGGTTCCACTTCATATCCACCACATTTTCAAAAAGGCTGATAGAAGTGTTGGCAACCATGTGGAACATTCTAGTAGAAATGTACATTGGTACAACCACTTGGGAACCAAATTGAAGTTTAATATGCACATACTCAATGCTTTTTCAATTACATTCCTGTATATATTTCCTAGAGAAATTCTTGCAGAAGTGGATCAGAAAATGTGGTGGTTGATTTTATCTGTTGACTTGACTGGCCACAGGGTGCCCAGATATTTGGCCAAACATTGTGTACGTGTGTCTATGAAGGTGCTCTTGGATGAGATTACCATTTGGATTGATTGACTGGTAAAGCAGATTGCCCTCCCTAATGTGAGTGGTCCTCATTTAATCAGTTGAGAGGCTGAATAGGAAATAAGGCTGGCCCTCCCATAAGTAGAAAGGCGCTCCTTCTGCCTGTCCACTTGAGCTAAGATGTTGGTCTTTTCCTGCCTTCAGATATGAAATGAAACATGGATGGCTTTTCTTTTGTCTTAACATCTGCCAGTTTTCAGACTGGGTCTCCAGCTTACTGACTTCAGATCTTGGAACATGTCAGTCGCCATAATTTCATGAAATTGCATGAACCAATTTCTTTTCATCTCTTTCTCTGTATGTTTCTGCCTCTCTCACTCTTTCTCTTTCTGGTTCCAGATAGCCACAATAAAGCAAATCTTGCAATAAAGCAAATCACATGAATTTGTGGTTTCCCAGTGCATTTAAAAGTTATGTTTACACTATACTGTAGTCTGTAAAGTGTGCAATAGTATTATGTCTAAAAATATAAATACATATCAATTTAAAAATACTTTATTTCTAAAAAATACTAACAAACATCTGGCCTTCAGTGAGTCACAATAGTAGTAACACTGAAGATCACAGATCACCATAACTAATATAATAATAATGTAAAAGTTTGAAGTAGTATGAGAATTACCAAAATGTGACCCAGAAACAGGAAACCAGTAAATGCTGATGGAAAATGGTGCCAATAGACTTGCTCAAGGCAAGGGTGCACAAACCTTCAATTTGGAAAACATGCAGTATCTGCAAAGTGCAGTAAAGCAAAGCACAATACAATGAGGTATGTCTCTGCACATATCCTACTGGTTCTGCTTCTGTGGAGAACTCCGACTAAAATAGGAAGCATGGATTAAAACATTCATAACAGCATAGTTCATGACAGCAAAAAAAATAGAAATACTCATATGACTCCTAACAGAGAATGGATGTACACACTTCATAATACAATGGAATAAATAGATGGTGATAAGAATATGGTAAATACAGATTATAAATGTCAACGTGAATGAATTTTAAAATATTGTTAAATGACAACAAAAAAGCAAGCCTGAGAAATATAGAGTATGATTCAATTTATGTACAATTCAAATAAGGGGAAAATGAAATATCTATAAACTGCAATTGTAAATAAATATAGTATATGTACACAATATTATATAGGTTTCCCCAGTGGCTCAGGAGTAAAGAATCCTCCTGCAATACAGAAGGTGCAGGAGATGCAGGTTTGATCTCTGGGTAGGGAAGATGCCCTGGAGAAGGGCATGGCATCCCGCTCCAGCATTCTTGACTGGAGAATCCCATGGACAGAGGAGACTGTCTGGCTATAGTCCATAGCGTCGCAAAGAGTTGGACATGACTGAAGTGACTTAGCGTGCACACATGTATGCATATATTATACTAAAAATAGTATACTGTGTATTTAGTATATTATACTAAAAATAGTATACTGTATATTTAGTATATTATACTAAAATATTTTATTTACAATAATTTAAAGACACTAAATATTATACAGCATATTATATATATAATATAATATAATATATATTACGTATACACCCTTATTGTGTATTGTGTCCCCTCTTGTGGCACCCCAACACATAATATATATAACACACACTTTAGAGTATATCCTCTATACTTGAGAGAGAAATAGAGTATATACTCTAAAGCAGATAAATTATGGGGCTTCCCAGGTGGTGCAGTGGTAAAGAATCCACCTGCCAATATAGGAGATGCAAGAGACGTGGGTTTGATCCCTGGGTTGGGAAGACCTCCTGGAGTAGGAAATGGCAACCCACTCTAGTATTCTTGCCTGGAGAATTCCATGGACAGAGGAGTCCATGAGGTTGCAAAGAGTTGGACATGACTGATTAATTGAGCACACACACAGATAAATTATATATAATGTATATAGTATGTTATACTATAAACAACTATAGTAGAAGTGACCATATATAAACAAACATAAATAACCACACAAGAATATAAAAACCAAAGGGATAAAAAGTAAGGGAGATATTTTCACACAATTCAGGAGTTACATCTGGGCAGGAGAGAGGGATAAAATTGAAGAAAGGCTTACAAAGAGACTCAAAAATCCTCACAATGGTCTGTTTCTTAAAGTGGGAGGTGGATGGATAAATGTTGATTTTATTATGATTCCTTAAACTTTGTGTATATGCTGCATATAATCCTACATGCTGCTACTGCTGCTAAGTCGCTTCAGTCATGTCCGACTCTGTGTGACCCCATAGACGGCAGCCCACCAGGCTCCCCTGTCCCTGGGATTCTCCAGGCAAGAACACTGGAGTGGGTTATATAATCCTATGTATGCATGTCTAATCCTAATGTGTTTGTTATTTCTTAATAAAAACTTAAATCACACACACTAGAATCAAACTGGAAAACCCAGCAGCCTAGGAGGATTACTGTCTAGTGGTTTCTCACATAGAGTAGGCACTCAAAAAGACTGAATATTCAGATGGGAAGCCCAAGGTATCTGTTTCCTACCTTAAGCCCCAGAGACTGGTGGTGTCTGTCTTTCAGCTTGGTCCTAGTTCTTCCGGGCTTTGGATGACATCATCCCCTCTGCCTCTCTCCATCGCCTGAATCTCCCTCAGCTCCAGTCACTTCCTTGTTATCACTGGCTTATGCTCTAGAGACACAAATCCGAGTTTAGAGTCCGACTCTGGGAGTCATGAACCATTCATCAATGAGCTAAGTATCATTCCTGGCTTACTTCATTGAGCTTAATTGCATTTTAAAATCTTTGAGCATAATGAAAATATCAGAAGATTTCATGTAAAAATTCTGACTTCCAGCTCCTCCTGAAAAATAGGAAGATGGCAACAATGAGCTCATATCCCTCACGCCAGAAACTAACTGCCCATCTTAGGCCGATACGCTCTCGAGTGTGGTCCCAACACATTGTTCTCTCCAACACAACAGTTACTATCTATCATCTCTCTTCCATTATTTATTTTCTTATTATTGTTTGGAGACATATTTCTCAAGCCACTTACCAAATAGAAAGTAGGACAAGGTGGCTGGGTGATTTTTTTTAATAGAGGTCATTTTACTCATGAATTGTGTTACTTGCCTGGCCACAGCTCTTTTCCAAGCACCCCCCACATAAATTTTTATAATCCTGAGTATTGCTTTCCCCTTTCTGGCATCAAAAGGTGCTGAAGAAATTGCCTAGATTTATTCTGCTGAAAGAGGACTAATTTCAACATCTAAAAATCTAAGGAGGCCCAAGAAGGTGAGTTGGCTTGACCTGGTGTGGGCAGGCACTTTCCAAATGAGAGAGCTGGGAAATCACACCTCAGTCTGTTTTCCTTCCCTTTGCCTTGACTTTCCTCTGTTTTCTCCACCCTGTGTTCTCTTCTTGGCAGAAAACTCAAGCCTTAGAAATCTAAGTCTATTCATAAATGCACTTCTTTCGGTTACTATGGCAATGCTGAAGGAATCTGTCACGGCCAAACAGGATCACAAAAGGATCACTTTTATTTTTATTTTCAGTGTTTCCACCAACAAACAAATAAATAAAATGGTACAACTAGCCAGAGTCACATTCACTTCTTGGAAAACAGCTCCCAAGGACTAACTCCCTACTTTCATTCCTGAATTTTTTTCCCCTCCTAATTTGATGCACAGTTTTATTTGTTTTCCTAGACATTCATTAGAAAGGACCAGAGTGAGTGGCATTCTGTGAATTCAGGTCTTTTGCCTGAATTTACCTTTTGCCATGCTAAAGACAGCTAAGAATCACAATCATGTTTAAGAGAAGCAGTAGAGCTTTGCAAGATTATATGGTTAGAATTCACTTATTAAAAGCATAGGTTGCAAATTCTCTATGAGCTAGGGCTAAGTATCCCCCAAAAGCTGCTATTTTGCTTTAGTTTTATCTTTGTGTTTCATTTCGGTAATTTGGGAATGAAATAATTCAGATGCCCTTATGTAAAGAAAGCAAAGCAAGATGAACTCCCCTGCCCCGTTTTTAGGGGAGGATGACAAGTTAAGTTGACATCAAGATCAGCAGATGAACATTCAGCCACTTTGCCAGGCACTGCTACTACGCGGACTGTAGCAACAGAACATTTGCTCTGAACAACCTACAGTCTGTCAAATTCCATGGCAGTTTCCAAGGCAATGATATGTTATTGGTCTTTTCTTTATGTATTGCACAATGCTTTAGAAATTGCACAAAGAAGAGGGAAGGCCTTTGAACCCAGTGGGGGGAAGATCTCCTGATAACCAGAAAAAGGTTACTTTGCAGATGGAGTCAAATTATTCCTACTTCTATGAAAGCCACCAGCTTCTCATCCTCTGGCTGAGGGCTTGACACTCAAGTCTCTTACCTTGATGCATGTTTTCAGAGATATTTTATTTGAAATTTTGCTGGTGATTGAGTGGCATTGATAGCCCTACGTTTATTGATAAAAGGAGGAGGAAAAAATTTAACCTAGGAAATAATAGGAAATAAACATAGGCGTCTTTCATTGGCTATGACTCCTCACATTGGTCATACTGATGGGCTTTCAGCAATCTCAGTGTAATAACAGTACCTATAGTATGAGATGATCGTTGGGATTAAGTTGGAAATTGTATGTAAATCACTTAGCACTATGCATTCTGAACAACTGTAAGAAACTTTCCTGGCAGTCCAGTGGTTAAGACTGCATTTCCGCTGTAAGGGTCATTGGTTTGATCCCTGGTCTGGGAACTAAGATCCCAGCAAGCTATGCCATGTGGAAAAAAAAAAAAAAGAAATTAGTAATGCCTTCCATTGAACAACTGTAAGCTGTAAAAATGTCAACAATTGTCATTGTTTTTTGTTTCTATATTGTATTATTGTTTCAACAGGAGAATGTATATTCCTGTCTCCAATTTTCTCTTCTTTTGTTTCACATAATTTACACATGTTTTGTATTTATTTACTTATATTTTGGGCTTCTGTGGTGATAAATAATCTGTCTGCTATGCAGGTGAGCTGGGTTGAATCCCTGGATAGGGAAGATCCCCTGGAATAAGGCATGGCAGCCTACTCCAGTATTCTTCCCTGGGAAATCCATGGACAGAGGAACCTGGTGGGCTATAGTCCGTGGGATCACAAAGAGTCAGACACAACTGAGCAACTAACACTTTTACTTTTCACTTATATTTCGGCAACTCATTGTGCCCTAGAATATTCTGAAAAAAATGGAAAGGAATTCTTTTCCTCACCATAAATGGTATTTATAGTTGTTTGATATAATCTAGAAATAGTTATCTCCTCATTTGCTATGAATGTATTGGGTAAGTAGTATAGTATACTCTTTTACAGACTAAAAAATTATGTTAAAGCTGAATCTACCTAAATAAATCTAGAAATATGAAGCTATTCCTAATGTGAGAATTCTTACTCTAAATACTGATGTTCAATGTTATCCCAGAACCAGAAGCTGAATAACAAAACCAGTCATGACTGAAGGAATAATCGTATTTGATTTAATAAACTTTAAAAGTAGAATCCTAGAGAAAATATTAGAAAGCTAATGTAACATATTTTCCTTCATCCTTTCTTTTATCTGCATGCGCTTTAAGACACTTCAGTTGTGTCTGACTCTTTGCGACCCTATGGACTTAGCATTCCAGGCTCTTCTGTCTATGGGATTCTCCAGGCAAGAATATTGGACTGGATTGCTATGTCCTCCTCCAGGGCATCTTTCCCACTAGGGATTGAACTCACGTCTCTTACACCTCCTGCACTGGCAGGTGGGTTCTTTACCATTAGTACCACCTGGGAAGCCCCTTGTTTTATTTATCCAACAGATATTTATCGAGTAGATTTCACGCTAGGTGCTGTGAGCCACAGTGGTGGGGATAGAAACATAAGCAAATAAACAAAGGACTAATAGAAATACAGCTGGAGGTATGAAAACGGACACTGAACCAAGCAGAAAGTGGTGAGCATCCCAAGGGAAGAACAGAATAAGTGCCATAAGAATGAGTGCATGGAAATGTTAATATCAATGCTGCTTTGTGATTGAAGTGATTTTGTATGGGGCAATAACTTTGAATTCGCAAGTTTTAGCTGTACCAACTAACTTGGAAATCTCTGGTTGGGTATAACATCATTTAAGCAGAAAGAAGTTTCAGGAAACCTAATAGTTCATAAGCAGCTATCATATTATTAACATATGATAGCTAACATATTCTTAAAAAGAAATGGACTTAAAAGAATAAAATGCAGAAAAAATGGAGGCAGCTTAGTTCTGATCCTTGCGCCTGAGTTCTACTTAGTGTGTCTGTGCAGCTGAAATAAACTCAGATTTTTTTTCTTCAAAAAAAAAATTAACCTTGAGTTTTCNGGGAAGATCCCCTGGAATAAGGCATGGCAGCCTACTCCAGTATTCTTCCCTGGGAAATCCATGGACAGAGGAACCTGGTGGGCTATAGTCCGTGGGATCACAAAGAGTCAGACACAACTGAGCAACTAACACTTTTACTTTTCACTTATATTTCGGCAACTCATTGTGCCCTAGAATATTCTGAAAAAAATGGAAAGGAATTCTTTTCCTCACCATAAATGGTATTTATAGTTGTTTGATATAATTTAGAAATAGTTATCTCCTCATTTGCTATGAATGTATTGGGTAAGTAGTATAGTATACTCTTTTACAGACTAAAAAATTATGTTAAAGCTGAATCTACCTAAATAAATCTAGAAATATGAAGCTATTCCTAATGTGAGAATTCTTACTCTAAATACTGATGTTCAATGTTATCCCAGAACCAGAAGCTGAATAACAAAACCAGTCATGACTGAAGGAATAATCGTATTTGATTTAATAAACTTTAAAAGTAGAATCCTAGAGAAAATATTAGAAAGCTAATGTAACATATTTTCCTTCATCCTTTCTTTTATCTGCATGCGCTTTAAGACACTTCAGTTGTGTCTGACTCTTTGCGACGCTATGGACTTAGCATTCCAGGCTCTTCTGTCTATGGGATTCTCCAGGCAAGAATATTGGACTGGATTGCTATGCCCTCCTCCAGGGCATCTTTCCCACTAGGGATTGAACTCACGTCTCTTACACCTCCTGCACTGGCAGGTGGGTTCTTTACCATTAGTACCACCTGGGAAGCCCCTTGTTTTATTTATCCAACAGATATTTAGCGAGTAGATTTCACGCTAGGTGCTGTGAGCCACAGTGGTGGGGATAGAAACATAAGCAAATAAACAAAGGACTAATAGAAATACAGCTGGAGGTATGAAAACGGACACTGAACCAAGCAGAAAGTGGTGAGCATCCCAAGGGAAGAACAGAATAAGTGCCATAAGAATGAGTGCATGGAAATGTTAATATCAATGCTGCTTTGTGATTGAAGTGATTTTGTATGGGGCAATAACTTTGAATTCGCAAGTTTTAGCTGTACCAACTAACTTGGAAATCTCTGGTTGGGTATAACATCATTTAAGCAGAAAGAAGTTTCAGGAAACCTAATAGTTCATAAGCAGCTATCATATTATTAACATATGATAGCTAACATATTCTTAAAAAGAAATGGACTTAAAAGAATAAAATGCAGAAAAAATGGAGGCAGCTTAGTTCTGATCCTTGCGCCTGAGTTCTACTTAGTGTGTCTGTGCAGCTGAAATAAACTCAGATTTTTTTTCTTCAAAAAAAAAATTAACCTTGAGTTTTCTTTTCATATTAAAGAAAAAAAATTAGTGGAAAGTTGACATTTAGGTGAATTCTGAATAAAACTGTGAAACAAACTGAGTCAGTAGCACTCTAGTCTGCCATCTGGGATTTTGCACTATTCAGTCAGTTCTAGAAATTAGATTAATACAGAAGAATTCGGACAGGGGAATTAAAAGGCTCACCTACTAACAGTGAAAAATCTGCAGCCAATAATCACTCTCCTCAAGTCAGATAGATGACCTCAAATGAAATGCAATCCCAGAACGTTTTTTTCAAAATGAGACTTTTATTCCAATTATCAATGGGCATCACCATCAATATTATTTGCAAATGCCAAAGTATAAAGAGATTTTCTCAGACTATTATAAAAGCACAAGTCAAAATATCAATCTGCTCTTCCTCAAACCATTTTGAAGTTATGATTTTTGCTTCAATATTTTCAATTACTCCTAACAACTTTCTTTATCCCCCAAATGAATTCCTGTGAATCATGTAAAATTTGAATTCAGAAACATTGGTTCTTGCTTAAGATTTGCACACTCGGCACTGCTCTCAGGTTGAAGGGCTTTGGAATGGCTTGTCTGAACAGCAGATACTATGGCTAGATGCTTTTGGACCAATCAGACACTAGATGGCTCAGCTGATGGTCTCCAAAACCAGACTGAGCCCAGTGTCCATCCTCTCCCCCCATTCTTGTGGCCAGATCCTTGAAACAGAGGCTATTAGAACACCTATGGTGGTTTCATAGACATAGATCCCTTTTAAAATAAATAACAGACACAGTCCTTGACAGGAAACAGAGGATACAGTTATTTCCTTTGAAAATGAAGAAGTAAACAGTTTGGTGTGTGGAATATTTTCATTCCTTTTGAAACTTCAGAAATTACAGTCAAACAAGTTAAGATGTATGTGTTAATGAAAGATCTTTTGTCTAATTTATGTACATCGCTTTACTACAGATCTATGGAATTTAGGTTACATTTGTGTAATCCCATAAGGGGTTTTTGACTGCTTACACGCCACCTGTTCTTTATAAATGCTGTGACTGACATCAAGTTTTCCTCCATATGGTGATGACATTTTTGATTATTATTTGTCTTCTTACATTTTAATAGTGATTTTAGTTAAAATAATTTAAAGTCTGTTTCTCAATAGCTTCATATAACTGAACAGTTCTGTTTATGAGTTTTATCTTTATGTATTTTGAGTCCACATAAATGTATAAAAGAGCTTAAACTAGCTACAGAATACAGCTTTGTAGGACTAGATGAGTAATTTTTCAGTTGTGAGTTAAAAATCAAGAGTAGAATCAATATGGGCATCTCTGTAATTGAAAACCAGTGGGTGATAATTCTGTACCGAAAACAAGATCATAAGAATAAAAACGAGCCATTGGTGGGAGAAAGACAAGATTAAAGCTGTGATCTCAATTAAATATGAACTATTATTACCATTGCAATAAGACTTCCACTTCTAATATGTCCTATACTTTCCTCTTTTGGGGTGTATTTATAAAGATATGTAAAAATAATTTAAATCAATAATGGTAGAATCAGTTTACTATTGCCCGATAATTAAGTATTTTCAGCTTTGTTAAATTCAAATATTTTGGAAAGCAGAAATAGTGCAGGTTTTTTGGTATGTCAAGATATATTTCTCTATTTGTCTGATACACTATTTTACTCAGTATGCGTTAATTTCAAAGATAACAAAAAAGGCCAAGGCAAGTCACGTGGCTTTGAGATGAACAGTGGAAGAAGTCAGTTTCTCTCACCTTCATGCCTGACAGAGATTTAAAAAAATAAAAAAGCTGTTAGAGCCCTACATGTGTAAACAAAATAAAGCAAAATAAAACAAAACAACCCCAAAAAGCCCAAGAAAAGGTATGATCATTTTCCTCTTTATGATGATGTCTCCCCCCTTTTCTAAAAGTTATAAAAGTTTTCAATTAACTTCTACCCATTCATCTGGTGCTGAAAGACACTCAAGGCTGTTTTTCATCTTCCTTGAATTTTGAGGGAACCTATTAACTTTTGTTTCTTCTATTTCCTACATAGATTTTTCCAGACTCCAAATTCTCTCCTTGTTAAAGTGCATCTGACAACCTCACATCATCTGTAACCCAATAGCATCCAGATAACTCAAAGCCAGTATATAAAAGACAAAAATTTGTTTTATTCTACTAAATATTAATAACTACAAAGTAAAATAGAAATTCTGAGACATAAAGTCTGACTGAACTTCATATACGGTAATATATTTTATTTGGGGGGCATTCTTTGTTCTTATATGTTAACTTCATGTATGTTAAAGGCAGTGAAGACTAAGGGTTTTGCCCTTTCTTATCTAATACTATTAGACTAACACCAAGAATTAGCAGCTTATACAAATAAATCTTTAAATTTAATAAAATTGTTCTAACTAGATAATCTGTAAATTCTAATCTAGTTTTAAAAAAATTCTGATTTTTTTTTTCCAGAAGCAAAGCAGTTTTAACTTCTTGATATATAATCTTCCAGAGTGACCATCTGGCAAAAATTTTATTTCATTGATATTTGCCAATTAAAAAGAAAAGAGTATATGTACACACATATATATATGGTTAAAATGTTACCCATGGTTAAATCTAAATGGTGAGTATTTTAGTAACTATCGTACTTAAGAAATAAATTTGTTAAAGTGTAAGCACTGTTACAATGAAATACTTAGACAAAACGAAACATTTGTCAAATGTTTTATTTTCCCCATGTAAAGTCTAGTCTGAGGTGGTCAAGGAGACAGATGAGGGTAATCAAACTACTATTATGAAAACACAGTTCCAACCACCAATTTAAATTTAGTCAGAGTCATGGTTCTGTTGCCTTTTGTGCAATCACAATATTTTATACATTAAAGACTAAAATTATTGTTGTATTACAAACAAAACAAGTCATGTTTCTACAGCTCTTACTTAACTAGAAATGGAAGAATATTTCCCTGAATGCCAAAAGAAAAACCAACTCAAAATCTCTTAAATCAATATCCAATGTGGAACTTAATGGTGAAAAAGAAGATGCATTCCCACTAAAATTATGAGCAAATAAAAAGCAAAACTGCTATCACTGATGTCAAATAAACCTATTTTCAAAGTCCTAGATAGTATGACATGGAACGGAAATAAGGGTAATAACTATTGGAAAGATATTGGGAAAAAAAGGATAAAATAATCATAATTTTCAAATGATAAAATTGCCTGCCTAGTAAAAAAGTGAAAATGAAACACAACACTATCCCAACTAGCAAAATAATTTAGAAGAAAGATTAGATATGCATGTGTGCTAAAGCAATAGCTATATCGTATATAAGCAATAGTTAGGTGAGTGAAGTCGCTCAGTCGTGTCCGACTCTTTGCGACCCCATGGACTGTAGCCTACCAGGCTCCTCTGTCCATGGGATTTTCCAGGCAATAGTACTGGAGTGGATTGCCATTTCCTTCTCCAGGGGATCTTCCCGACCCAGGGTTTGAACCCTGGTCTCCTGCATTGTAGACAGACGCTTTACCATCTGAGCCAGAAAGTATATTTTTTATTTTAAAAAATCCCTTTAATAATAGCAACAAAATTAAAAAATGCTTGCTGCTGCTGCTGCTAAGTTGCTTCAGTTGTGTCCAACTCTGTGCGACCCCATAGACGGCAGCCCACCAGGCTCCTCCATCCCTGGGATCCTCCAGGCAAGAACACTGGAGTGGGTTGCCATTTCCTTCTCCAATGCATAAAAGTGAAGTTGCTCAGTCGTGTCCAACTCCTAGCAACCCCATGGACTGCAGCCCACCAGGCTCCTCTGTCCATGGGATTTGCCAGGCAAGTATCTTAAGGAAATATATGGGATTTAATGAAGAAAATTATGTTATCTTAATGCATTCTTACCTGAAGCTCTCTTTATTAAGAGGCAGAGCCTGGTGGGCTGCCATCTATGGGATCACACAGAGTCGGACACGACTGAAGCAACTTAGCAGCAGCATGATACAGGCACCAGGTACCAAACAGACTTTTTGCTGACATAATGAGAAGAATTAAAAAAAGAGAACTGAAAGGGAACAAACATTCACACTGGTTGATTCAGTATCTTTTATTTCTGAGTGTGAAATAACTCTTCAGTATCCTCACAACAATGTGTTTCACATTTGGGGAAACACTGACTCACCAGACAATAAAACAAACTACAAAGATTAAAAAAAAATAATAAAAGTATGTCAAAGATACATACATAAATCATTGGAAAAGGGTGTGGCACATAGGAAGCATCCAATAGATATTTATTGACTTAATTCATGAATCACACAAATATATTGTCAAGAACACTTGCTGTTCCAATTTTTTTAGAATATACAAAACAAATTTGACAATCCAATAAATGATTCTGGGAAAATGGTTAACAGTTTAGGGATAATATCTCAATTTTTCCTTTGGAAAAATCACCCTGTAAACAATTCCAAATTTCTGCTGGGTTTCTAGGGTCACACACAGAGTGTAACCTTAAAAATGGAACCACCATTGAGGAAAGCAAATCTGAGAGATAGAGACTGATTCTTCTGTGCACTTAAATTCAACGATGTTCAAAATAATTCTCATGGTTTTCAAAATTATCTAAGTCAACAGTTTGACCCTACTCCAGTACAAAAGCCTTTTTACAGGCTGAGCAAATAAGATTTAATAAAAGGTAAACAGAAAAACAGCAAATATCCTTTAGATGAACACCCTGTGTTCTAGATATCACTACTTGCCTGCATCAAAACCCAATGCCTATTTTTTTCCTCTTCATCCTCCAGCAAATGCTTGTTTATCCTTCAACACTTTCTATTATTACAAATTCTTCCTTTATAAAAGCAGATTAAAGTATATTCTCCTTTCTGCTTCAATCATATTTTGTATAAAACTCACTCATAATTTTTCCCTGTTTTTATCAAAGTCACTTGTTAATGTTTCATCTCTGAGTGTTAAATTCATTATTTGTACTGCCAGCATCCAGTATAACACCTGACACAAAGTGGGTGACTAATACGTGTTTGAAGAATTGAGTGACTGAACGAATGGATAAATCAATGAAGCACTAATGATATTTAAAAAGAAATTACTGACCTGTCTGCTAGGAATTTCTTTCTGCTGGGTGCTTGAATTTTCTTGAGGTCAAAGTGACAAGTCGTGCTTTGTATATCTGGAAAAGCGAGATGATATTTTCGTTGCTTTCATATGAGTGTCATGGCCCATTTTAAGGTAAACTTTGTTAGGACTCTAACGGTCTTTATTGTACACCGTTTATAAAGCCAGTTAATTACAGTTCTGAACAGTTCATCCTAATAGGATGGTGCATGCACTTCCTGTGCACTTTTGCTCTTCGGTCACCAAGCCGTGTCTGACTCCACAAGCCCGTGGACTTACAGCCTACCCGCTTCTCTGTCCATGTGTTTTCCACACAAGAACGCTGGAGTGGGTTGCCGCTTCCTTCTCTAGGGGATCTTCCCCACCCAGGGACTGAACCTGAGTCTCCTGCTTGGCCAACAGATTCTTTATCACTGAGTCACCTGAGAAGTCCCACGCACTTCCTGTATTGGTCCTTTTATGAAAGGAGGGATTTTTTTTTAATCATCCTTTAAAAAAAAGTATTTATTTATTTATTTATGAAGGATAATCAGTTTACAGAATTTTGTTGATTTTTGTCAAACCTCAACATGAATCAGTCATAGGTATACATATATCCCCTCCCTTTTGAACCTCCCTCCCATCCCCTTCCCCTTCCTTCTAGGTTGATACAGAGCCCCTGTTTGAGCTTCCTGAGACATACAGCAAATTCCTGTTGGCTGTCAATTTTACATATGGTAAGTTTCTATGTTACTCTCCCCACACATCTCACCCTCTCTTCCCCTCTCCCCAGGTCCATAAGTCTGTTCTCTATGTTTGTTTCTTCACTGCTGTCCTGCAAATAAATTCTTAGGTACCTTCTTTCTAGATTCCATATACATGCATTAGTATACGATATTAATCTTTCTCTTTCTGACTTACTTCACTCTGTATAATAGGCTCTAGGTTCATCCACCTCATTAGAATAGACTCAAATGCACTCCTTTTTATGGCTGAGTAATATTCCATTGTGTATATGTACCACAACTTCTTTATCCATTCACCTGCCAATGGGCATCTAGGTCGCTTCCATGTTCTAGCTATTGGAAATAGTGCTGCAATGAACATGGTACATGTGTCTTTTTCAATTTTAGTTTCCTCAGGCTACCCCACCCCAGTACTCTTGCCCGGAAAATCCAATGGACGGAGTAGCCTGGTGGGCTGCAGTCCATGGGGTCACTAACAGTTGGACAGACTGAGCGACTTCATTTTCACTTTTCCCTTTCATGCATTGGAGAAGGAAATGGCAACCCACTCCAGTATTCTTGCCTGGAGAATCCCAGGGATGGGGGAGCCTGGTGGGCTGCCATCTATGGGGTCACACAGAGTCGGACACGACTGAAATGACTTAGCAGCAGCAGCAGCAGGGTATATGCCTAGAAGTGGGATTGCTGGGTCATATGATGGTTTTATTCTTAGTTTTTTAAGGAATCTCCATACTGTCTTCCAAAGTGGCTGTATCAGTTTACATTCCCATCAACAGTGCAAGAGGGTTCCCTTTTTTCTACAACTTCTCTAGCATTTATTCTTTGTAGACTTTCTGATGATGGCCATTCTGACTGGAGTGAGGTGATACCTCCTTGTAGTTTTGATTTGCATTTCTCTAATAATGAGTGATATGGAGAATCTTTACGTGTGTTTGTTAGCCATCTGTTTGTCTTCTTTGGAGAAATGTCCATTTAAGTCTTTTTCTCACTTTTTGATTGGTTGTTCATTTTTCTGATATTGAGTTGTATGACCTGTTTGTATATTTTGGAAATTAATCCTTTGTCAGTTGTTTCATTTGCTATTATTTTTGCCCATTTTGGGGGTTGTCTTTTCACCTTGTTTATAGTTTCCTTCGCTGTGCAAAAGCTTTTAGGTTTAATCAGGTCCCACTTGTTTACTTTTGTTTTTATTTCTATTACTCTAGGAGGTGGGTCACAGAGGATCTTGATTTGATTTATGTCATCAAGTGTTCTGCCTATGTTACCTCTAAGATTTTTATAGTTTCTGGTCTTACATTTAGGTCTTTAATCCATTTTGAGTTTATCTTTGTGTATGGTGTTAGGAAGTGTTCTAATTTCATTCTTTTACATGTAGCTGTCCAGTTTTCCCTGAACCACTTATTGAAGAGGCCTTCTTTGCACCATTGTATGTTCTTGCTTTCTTTGTCAAAAATAAGGTACCCATAGGTGCATGGGTTTATTTCTGGGCTTACTATCTTGTTCCATTGGTCTATATTTATGTTTTTGTGCCAGTACCATACTGTCTTGATGACTGTAGCTTTGTAGTATAATCTGAAGTCATGAAGGTTGATTCCTCCAGCTCCATCCTTCTTTCTCAAGACTGCTTTGGCTATTTGAGGTCATTTGTGTTTCTATATGAATTGTGAAATTTTTTGTTCTAGCTGTGCGAAAAATGCCATTGGTAATTTGGGCTTATCATATATAAAAGGGGCTGATAATTCATATATAAAAAGGGCTTCCATGGTAGCTCAAATAGTAGAGTCCACCTGCAGTGCAGGAGACCCAGGTTTGGCCCCTGGGTCGGGAAGATTCCCTGTAGAAGGGAATGGCAACCTACTCCAGTATTCCTGCCTGAAGAATCCCATGGATAGAGGAGTCTGGTGGACTACAGTCCATAGGGTTGCAAAGAGTCGGACACGAGGCACTTTCACTTTCTTCTTTCTTTCTTTCAAATAGAAAGAGTACTGGAATGTTACAGATGGTGAAATAGAATTGGATATGGATGGGAAATAAATCTTCAAATCTGCTTGACAAAATAAAAGTGTTTACAGGGTTTGTTTCCAAAGTAATACACATTTTCCCATCTACAATGTTGAGGATCAATTCATTTTTCTTTTTGAGGAGATGCATATGAAAACAAAGTCCAATGTATTTGCCTCTGACTATGGAAGGCAGATCCTATTGTCTACTTTGCTCTTCTCAGTGAAATCTTGACATGGATGAGTAGGGAGTTTTGTTCACACCTCAACCTTCCCAATAGTAACAAGTCTTTCTGCCAACACAACTGTTTCCTTTCTTTTTAACAATGGCATATGGTTCAGATGTTTACAGCAAATCTGTACAAAATGCTTTTTTGTTTTTATAGAAGGATAGACGGTTATGAAGTCTAAATCTGCATCTTACTTCCTACATGCAAAAACAAGCGTCCTTGGGGCAGCACAAGCTATGGACATCTTTGCAATGAAAGCCCTGCAAAGGCAAATGGAAATTTATTTCAATGAGTTTACTGTAAGCACACTGTTTTTTTTTTTTATTGGTAGGTTTTAAAATTAGTATTGGTAGGTTTTAAATGCCTAATTATCTTCATATAAATGGCACCCTATCATCCTGGTAGAGTTGTACTCCTGCCTTGTGCTGTTTATTATTTTGCATTACAATTATCATGCAAAGCAGAGAAGGTGACTTTAAGCAGCTCATTTAAAGTGCTTTTTTTCCCCCCCTTAAGTGTAAAATCTTTGGGAGGCTATTTACATAGATGTTTATCATTGGGTGTTAAAAATCAGTCCAATTATAAGTACACAAAAGTTTTTATTAGGGGTTTAATTTTGAAATGTAAATGGCCATTGTAAAGTGCTTGTTGAAAATTTCATTTGTGCTTGTATTTTTGTCTGTGGATTAACAAGCCACCTTGTATTAAAATTAACTACAGAGATACACAAAACATTCAAAGATCACAGAACCTGTAGGACAAAATTGCCTAAAGGTGTGTGGTGCGATCCTGTCTTTGGAGCGGGACGTTAGAGATGCTGTAAGAAAGTGCTCCTCCTGCCACCCAAGCCACTAGCAATGGCTGTACCAATGATAGGGTCCCGCTTTATGTGGCATTCTGTCGCCATGGCTATGATGGCCCTAATATTGTGTGCTCACAGCAAGGTTGCAATTAGTATTTAGTATTTAGAAGAGAAGCATAATGATCTCATATTGAAGAAACACTTGGTTAATACTATTTTGGATCTAGGCATTCTTTCAAGTTGTTAACGAGCAGCTCTGTTGGTCAGAAAAAAAATCACCCAGCCATTTTGTACCTGCATCGTCAGTTTCTTTCCAACCAAGTTCACTGAGATAGAGAGGCTGAGGATGTTTCTGGTCTGTCTACATGTGCTCTCTGCCAGGTTGCAAAAACACACTCCTTGAATATTTTTCAATTGATAGCAGGCTTTTACATGTTTTCCTACACAGTGAGTGGTGATGAAGCTGCACTGCTTTAATAATCAAATGAATTGTATACTGAAATGAATCGAAGTGAAGTGAAGTCGCTCAGTCATGTCCGACTCTTTGCGACATCATGGACTACAGCCTACCAGGCTTTTCCATCCATGGGATTCTCCAGGCAAGAATACTGGAGTGGGTTACCATTTCCTTCTCCAGGGGATCTTCCCAACCCTGGGATCGAACCCGGGTCTCCCGCATTGGAGGCAGACGCTTTAACCTCTGAGCCAGCAGGGAAGCCCGAACTGTATACTAGATACCCCTAAAAATGCATCCAAGGGATGAACTGTAAGAGGTTTAGAGTTTGATCCATGCACAGTCAACTTCATGACATACAGCTGTTTTGGGTGAATTTAAGGTTTTTACCTAGTCATGAAAGAATTTGGAGACAAACCAATAGGTAAGAAGTGGATTCATTTAAGGAGAAACATAATCCATAGAGTATGGGCCATCTCAGAAGAAGAGAGAGAGCCTCAAAATATGACATGGTTAATTTTTTAACAGTTGAGTAATTAGACAGTCTAATGAGCGGGAGGATTATATCAATTATTTTGAGGAAGGGGTGGGGATTTCCAGGAAATTGGGCCACTGCCCCCCAAAATTGAGCTTTTATGGTCAGAACTATCATGGCACTGGTGGGTGTGTTATTTAGCATGTCTAGTCTTATTGCAATAAGCATATAATGAGGCTCAAGGTCTACAGGAAGTAGAATCTTCTGCCATCTCGGACCTACTTGGTTCTAACCAGTCTTTGTCACATCCGTTGGTTCTGTCATTCTTTTAAACATTGTGCCCTTCCCCCTTCCCTCCTGTTTCATAACTGTGGATCACCAGCCAATGAAAAGGGCTTATCATTTTTTTGAAGCAGAGATTAGTTTCTCCATGATGTTCAGTGACCATCTATTGTGGGTCTTTTTAGTTGGTCACTTATTCATAAAGAGTGCAGTTTCACATTATTCACTTGGAAGTGGTAAGAGGTGAAGGGACAGGCTTAGACATGATTATAAGTGAGGAAAGGAGTTGATAAAGGAACAGTAGTTGCCCTACCTTCTTAGATTATAAATTTTAGGTAGTCAGAGCCAGAACTCCAGGGTTCCAGTCATGGAGCACAGAAAGTCATGAGCTAAAGCTAAGGGCTCAAGTTGGGGAGAAAGGCACTAGACAGTAGAAGCTTTTTTGACAGCAGCTCAAACAGTAGAGGAGGCAGAATTGTGAAGATCAGTTTTGCTTTGCTACAAAAAAGTTTTTACGGACAGATTTACCTAAGATATGCATTTGTTGCTGTTGTTCAGTTCAAGTTTTGTCCAGCTCTCTACGATCCCATGAACTGCAGAATGCCAAGCTTCCCTGTCTTCACTAACTCCCTGAGTTTGCTCAAACTCCTGTGCATTGAGTCAGTGATGTCATCCAAACATCTCATCCTCTGTTGCCCACTTCTCCTTCTGCCCTCAGTCTTTCCCAGCATCAGGGTCTTTTCCAATGAGTCAACTCTTCACATCAGATGGCTAAAGTATTGGAGCTTCAGCTTCAGCATCAGTCTTTCCAATGAGTAATCAGGGTTGATATCCTTTAGGATTCACTGGTTTGATCTCCTGGCAGTCCAAGGGACCTTGAAGAGTCCTCTCGAGCACCACAGTGAAAACATCAGTTCTTCAGGGCTCTGTCTTCTTTATGGTCCAATATATGGGGTGGCAACTGCAAATATATTAAAGGCAAAATACCTCATTTTGCATGCTAGAAACAGAGACACCTCTAAAACTTTCAGCTTCATAGTCTTATAAATGCTTAAATCAATTCCTCAGATCTATCTGATTGTTTTCATGGAATCATATTATTGAAACTCAGAGCCATTTATAAGATTTCTCTTGCAGATATCTTTGGTTAACCACAGAACAGTCACGATTTTCCTGCCATTGGTATTGTTTGAGTTCTGTTGATGAGCTCATGAGAGAGATGAGGAGCTATCTTTCAGGGAAATAATCAGGAGATACGCTGGGGGCCAGGCAGCTTGGAAGGGACAGTATCAATAAGGCATTTATGTAAAACCAGCAAGCTGAAAGTATTGAAAGAGATTAAAGTGACGAGATGAAAGCAAGAGCCTGGAAGTGGAGTGAAGGAGGAACCTAAGAGAAACCAAATGGATCAAATTTCAAAGAAGTGGAGTTGTAAACAAAAGCTAGAATTAGTGTTGTGGCATAAGAAAGGAAAATGAAAATAATGATATTGATAATAATAATTGCTACTATTTATTGAGCTATTTTGTACAGACCAGATACAAATTTCCACATACCATCTCATTTAACAACCTTCCTCCCAGTTGTGAGCAAAATATGATCATTCCCACATTGCAAAGGAAGCTATGATATTTCCATGATCAGCTCTCCTCAGTGCCTAACAGCCTTCATTTCAAAGACTCTCCACGCTCTCTCCCCAAACTTTTATTGCAACCTCACCACTCAATAACAGATTATCTCACCTCCACTCCAAAAGGACAATAGCCACAGGATAACTCCCTTAACTGTAGACTACCAAACCCAGAAATTTAACAGTTTCCAGAGCCATCCTTTCTGCTTCCCTCCAGTTACAATGGAAGAGAGAAACCCTAATGTCTAATGTTTATCCCTGCACCCATTCCCTCTTGGCCCTTTAAGAAAATCCTTCCATCTGCTTCCTCTAGATCTTCCACCTCTGTCTTTAAAATTAACAGTAAACCGAAGAAAATTTCCCTGAGCCTATCTCTCCTTTTCCTCTCTCTCTTTTCTTTCAAAGCCTAGTTTCTTCAAAGAACTATGTATATTTATCCTCTTCACTTCTTCACTTCCCTTTTATTCACCAACCTACCATAATCTGATTTTTCCTACCATGGTCCATTGACACTACGAGCTCCAGCAAAAATCTCCTAGGTTGAGAAACCTAACAGAGATGTTTTGGTCCATAACCTATATAATCTTTTAACACTAGTCTCTGAAACAATCTCTTTCCTATGGTCTGAGACCACACTCCTCTGGTGTATCTTTTCTCTGATACTTTTTGGTTTCCTTCACAGGTCCTTTTCCTGACAGGTCCTTAAGCACGGGATGTTTTCCTTGCTTCTGTCCATAACCATGCTCTCACCATATGTTCTACATGCTATCAACTGCTCATAGGGTTTCAATACCCGGGTCTATGCTGACTCTCAAATTAATTCCTTCATATTGTGTTTTTTTGATCTTCAAGTCAAAGTCGCCACTCCGTCTCATCTGACTGTCTAAAACAACTTCCTTACTTCTATCTCTCCTCCCAGTCTTTATCCCACCATCTTGATGCAGTCAAAGTGGCCATTTAAAAATGCACATATTACCTTGTTGCTGCTGCTAAGTCGCTTCAGTCGTGTCTGACTCTGTTCGACCCCATGGACAGCAGCCCACCAGGCTCCCCTGTCCCTGGAGTGGGTTGCCATTTCCTTCTCCTATTACCTTGTTTCACATCCCCGAATTTTTAATGGTTTTCTATTGCCCTTGAATAAATTTAAACATTTGGACATGTCTTACAAATCCTTCATGCTCATGCTTCCATAAAACATTCCCATCTTACTTCTTTCCACTTTCTCCCTCTTGTTGAATATGGTGGCTTGCACATGTTGGTATTCCAGAAAAAAATCTTGAATGCATTAATCAATGTTGTATAAAGTATAAATGTTGCTTAAAGAGAAAGTATCTCACTTCAAAGTTCATGCTTTGGTATTTTAAATGTGAGCGAGGACTTTTACATTTGGGGGAAAATTTTTTTTTAAAGTACCTAACCTGGACTCAGTTGGGAGGGGGTGGTTTTTTAAGTAAAGCTTCTGATTGAGATTAAGTCTCTTTCTTTGAGTTCAGGTCCTGACACAAGAAAATATTGGTATATAAATTTCAACTCCTTGGACGATGATCTCTGAGGGAGTTGGACAATGAACCAGGAGACAAGGAAAAACCTGCAAAGTATGTGGCCCATGATTCATTTCAGAGCAGAGCAGAGATATTATTAGATGACATGGTGATAAAGGCAAGAGCATTTGCTTTTCCCACTAGCTCATGGGCCTACACTTGCAACCAGAGCAATGCTATAGGCAAATATTCGAAAGGTCTGTTCTTTTAAAGCACTTCAGATTGGCTCAGTAGGCTCAGCTGGGTCTTGTGACTAACTGAGCATGGTGAGCAAATTTGACTTCTGAAGGCTAAGTCTTTGCTTAGAACCATGACCAGGAAATGGAGCATCAGGGAACCACTATTAACTGCATAGAGCTTGAGGCTCTCTGAAGCAACCGCAAGCTGCTACTAGGAACCACAACGAGGCACTCCAGAAATCCAGACTGGGAGTAGCACATCATCTTACCAAACAGTATTCTTTTTTTTCCTCCTGTAGCAGCTCTCCATTTCTCTTGGGAAAATAAGGAGAAAATTTTTACTGTTCACTTAGCATCTGGTGAAAAGGATAGAGATTGTAGGTGTTTTATTATTGTCCTCATTGATGAAGGAGAATAACATGAACCTGAGGAATTACAAGTTGATTGAAAGTTTAAGATAGTGAAAGTCACTCAGTCATGTCTGACTCTTTGCCACCCCAGGAATTATATCAGTTCAGTTCAGTTCATTTCAGTTCATTTCAGTCACTCAGTCGAGTTCGACTTTTTGCGACCCCATGAATCATAGCACACCAGGGCTCCCTGTCCGTCACCAACTCCTAGAGTTTACTCAAACTCACGTCCATCGAGTTACTGATGCCATCCAGCCATCTCATCCTCTGTCGTCCCCTTCTCCTCTTGCCTCCAATCCCTCCCAGCATCAGAGTCTTTTCCAATGAGTCAACTCTTCGCATGAGGTGGCCAAAGTATTGGAGTTTCAGCTTTAGCATAGTCCATGATTATTCTCCAGGACAGAACACTGGATGAGTAACTGTTCCCTTTTCCAAAGGATCTTCCAAACCCAGGGATCGAACCCAGGTTTCCCACATTGCAAGCTGATTCTTTACCAGCTGAGCCACCAACAAAACCCAAGAATACTGGAGTGGGTAGCTTAACCCTTCTCCAGGGGATCTTCCCAACCAGGGAATTGAACCGGGGTCTCCTGCATTGCAGGTGAATTTTTTACCAGCTGACTTACCAGGGAAGCCCAAGATAATAAAAGGTTTACATTTATTTTTATTTCTGGCTGTGCTGGGTTTTCACTGCAGCGCATGGACGTTTCTAGTTGCCGCACATGGGCTTAGTTGCCCTGTGGCATGAGGGAACTTAATTCCCTGAGTAGGGATTGAACCCTTACCTGCTGCATTGGAGGGTGGATTCTCAACCACGGGACCACCAAAGAAATCCCATAGAAGTTTTACATTAACTCAGATCTCAGAATAACTTGGCAGGTATAAACTAAGAAAAAGACTTCACTGGGAAATTGACTTACTTTTGGTTTATATAGCAGCTATCATCATGGCTTAGACACAATAGGTGCAATGAAATTACATTCCAGCTGGATTGCACTTATAGAAAACATGAAAATCCCAATAGCTTCAGTCAACAAATAAGTTATTTCTCATGTATGCTATATGTCCCATGCAAGCTGGCAAGGAGGCTCAAGGTTGCAACCAATTGAAAAGTGATTAAACACTCTGGTATAGAAGTAACACATGTCAATTCTGCCCATCACTCTTTAGCCAGAAGTAGCCACTGGTCCCCTCATTATCCAAAAACAAATGTGGCCCAGAAGCGTATGTGCTTTGAAGACAGAGTATCCAAAAGAAATGGGAGACATGGGAGACAAGCATGAATGAGGGGTATGATAAACATGTTGAACGACAGATGAGTTTTACATTGTGAACATTTATATTATGGCCTATGGCACATGTATGCTTGAGGCTCCAAAATAGTATTTTTCAATCTTGAGAAATGTTATTCTCAAGAATATATGGAATCCCAGTTTGAGAAGCTAGAAGTTAAACATTATCATATCGGGTGATCACTCAAAGCAGCTTTAAGTGTAAGTGCAAATATGGGCACTGGAATTGCATGGTAGATTTCCAAAATAAACAAACTTTAATTAAAAAAATTTTTTTCATCAGAATAAAAACACAAAATGTAAGATTCTTATACAAACTAGAATACTTCTACGTAAATTCCCAAGAACCTTATTTGTTTAGAGTCCAGTTGGAGAAATAGCTCTCTAGTAAAATAAAAAAATCTGACATTTATTGAATGCTTGCCATATGCCATGGTTTCTTAAATGCTCTGCATGATATAATTCTTTTAATCTGCATGACAACTATATTACAGAGGCATTTGTTATCCACATTTTCCTTGTGGGTGAACAGAGACACAGAATGTTGAAGTCACATAGCTATGAAGTAACCTTACAGTGGTTTGAACCTAGGAAAACTGGATGCAGGATATTCATTGTTCTTAACCTTTGCACTGTACTGCCTCTTTAAGAATCTCAGGAATGCTTTTAATTTTGTAATAGTTTTGCTTACTAAAATATTCCTGTAAAGCCATAAGCCATTCCAAATATGTAGACAAGTTAGAGATTTTCTTGCATTTGTTCATTTTTTTATTCAACAGATAGGTTTCCTAATTTGTGCAATAGTGATCTTGACAAATAAAAGACAAGAACTTTTCATCTCATGGAAAATGAGATATATACACAATTATCTAAAAATCAAAACAGAGAACTATTATAAAACACATGTAATTATTTAGCTTATTTGTTTCTCATTTATTAAGACACCCCCTCCTTCAGACTGTACCTTTTATGTAAAGAGGTACTTTTTCTATCTTGCCTACAATTGTTTTCTCCAGCCTAAAAGCCTAGGCAACTGCAGGTGATCCTCCATAAATATCTGTGGGAATGAATGTATGAATGGATGATAGGAAATGTCACTGCCAGATAGATGGCCAGCACAGAAGTGTGTGCTTTATGTGGTTTCTCTCATTTAATTTTCAAAACAAATTTAAAAATAAGAAACTGAGATTTAAAGTTCCATAAGTTGGAAGGACTTATTGTATAGCACATGGAACTCTACTCAAGGCTATGCGCCAGCCTAATTGGGAAAGAGTTTGGGGGAGAATGGATACTTGTATATGTATGGCTGAGTCCCTTTGCTATTCACCTGAAACTATCACGACATGGTTAATCAGCTATGCGTGCGTGCATGCTCAGTTGCTATAGTCATGTCCAATGCTTTGTGACCCAATGGACCATAGCCCTCCAGGCTCCTCTGTCCATGGAGATTCTCCAGGTAAGAATCCTGAAATGGGTTGCCATGCCTTCCTCCAGGGGATCTTCCCCACTCCAGTATCAAACCCGAGTCTCCTGCCTTGCAGGAGGATTCTTTACTGCTGAGCCACTGGGGAAGTCCTAATTGGCTATACCCCAATACAAAATAAAAAGTTTAAAGTTAAAGGAAAGAGCCAAACCAGAATTTGAACCGAGCTCTTAACGATTTTGCATTCAGTATCTGCTCTCACTGGAAAACACTGCCTCTCAGTGTGGGCCAGAAGAATATGGACATAGTTCTATGGGAAATTGTTTTCTTCCACACTTCTGCCTGATGATGAACAGGTCATATATAAAAAGAAACATTTCCGATGACTCCTACCATTTTTGTCTAAAGCAAGGACAAAAGGAGATATTGCAAAGCCAGATGACTAGATATTTATCAGTCAGATATGTCTCAAAAATACAGCTTGATTAGTGGATTGCAGTATGTTCAGTAATTAATTAAGAGTTTGATTTGTAAAAACAAAGCATGATGGCTCCTACACACACCATGTGTCCCTTGAGCAAATGAAGATAGAGCTCAATGCTGAGGCTCCCAGTTCAGCTAAGCAGTCACAGATGTGACTCAGATTAGAAGGATGAACTCTGAATAACAATAACACCATCCAAATTAGCAAGTAGTATCTAACATTTCTCCCAGAAAAGCTAGAGCCTGTGTCTAGGGCCCAAGTTTGTGAGCATTATATTCTATTCAAACTGATTTGGGGGTCAGTTTGGGCCCATGCCACATCTCATGAAACCTCTTGGAGAAATGAGAAAGGTGTTCCTGCAAGTTAGAGAGCGCTAAGGGCGGAATCTATAGTTCACGTAGGAAAACCTGCCTATTCCTACTCCAGGTGTGTGTGTGTATGTGTGTGTGCACATGCAAGCTCGACAGACATGCATTAGCATTTGTGGAAAGAGACAAACTCTCTGTTGAAAGTCATTGCCTCTTTGGAAAGTGGAGCTTGAATTCCTAGAGCAGACATTGTTTTATTTTAAGCTTTGTTGTAAGCCTATGCAAGGCTTTCCTGGTGGCTCGGTGGTAAAAGAATCCTCCTGCCAATACACGGAGACTTGGGTTCGATCCCTGGGTCAGGAAGATTCCCTGGAGAAGGAAATGGCAACCCACTCCAATATTCTTGCCTGGAAAATCCCATGGACAGAGGAGCCTGGCGGGCTATAGTCCATAGGGTTGCAAAGAGTTAAACATGACTTAGCAACTGAACAATAGCCTACACAACTTCTTAAAGTATAAACATTTTATTTTACAAAACTGCCACTATAGAGTAGGGTAAGAAATAAGACTCTGACAGATCTTAACAAGAATTCAAAGATTATGGCTCTGCAACCAAAGGTGCCTTGTCTTTTAGGGGATAGTTATCCAATAAATACAATTAGAATTAAAATGTACTTAACAAACAAGATCTTATTTCTTATCAAGACATGTAGAACACACATTTTAGAAAATAAATACTCTGCATTGGTAGTCACCTATTTTCATTGTGACAAAATGAATATTTGCCAAAATAGTCATATTATTTTACCTTCTACTACGATAGAACACAGTAAAGAGAGGGTCTACATCAGTTCATCTCTTCCCATGTTACCTATTGTCTATTTACTCAGTTCCCATCTGGATAAATGCTTTGTATTACATATTCTTTTTAAAATTAATTTTATTGAAGTATATTTGATTTACAATACTGTGTTCACTTCTGCTGTACAGCAGTGACTCAGTTATAAATATATGTATTTTTTCATATTCTTTTCCATTCTGGTTTATCACAAGATAGTAAATATAGTTCCCTGTGCTATACAGTGGGACCTTGTTGTTAATCCACTCTATATATAACAGTTTGCATCTGCCAGTCTCAAACTCCCAGTCCTCCTCTCCCCTACCTCCTTCCCCTTGGCAATCCCAAGTCTGTTCTCTATGTTTGTGAATCTGTTCCTGTTTTGTAGATAAGTTCATTTGTGTCATATTTTACATTCCAATATATGTGATATATGGCATTAGTCTTTCTCTTTCTGACTCACTTCACTTAGTATGATATTCTCTTGGTCTGTGTCATATATCCTGCTTCCTTTATTCACTGCTGTTTATTCCTTCTTGCAGCCTTTCTCTGTCGATGGAAGAAGAACAATACTTGCTTTGGCTGCTACCTCCTCTGTTTTGGTAGGCTGCCCAACCTTCTTTCCCTCATCATCCTGACTTTTTAATACTAAAATGGCATGGTTGGCCTGTCATTTCAAAAGGTATTAGGAAGACTGCCTTCATTTCATTCCTTTTGTATTGCGTTTTTAAATAATCACTTGGCCTTAGCTGACTTAGAAATTTATTTATTCTACATTTTTGATAGACACATGAGTTCAAAATATTCAGTTGGCCATTTTGTAAAGAGAAGAAAGTTCATGGGCTTCTGGAATGTGTAAATAGCATTTATTCCCGGCCACACCTTGTGAAACTGTTTTGAAAATTGAAGACAAAAGTCCACCAGAAAGTTGCATTCCATTCTCTGAAGTTAAAAGAATATTCCACAATCTTAGTTGTAAGAAAAATGCTTATTTGACTGTTTTCTATAATTTCCTGCTTCAAAAGGGTGAAATACACCTTTCAAGACATTTAACCCTTGTACTTCTGTATTAGTCTTGCTGACTTGTACCTAGAGTTCACAAGTTAGACTGTATGATCCATGATCTGTTTGATGACCTGAAAGTATTCTCTTAAGGTAAATGATACCAAGGTCAATTTACCTGTAGGGAACAATTTTTTCTTTGCTTTTTAACAAAGATCTCACCATTAACCAAAGCCTTGCTCTCTGGATTTCGTCTCACTGTTGATGGAAGCTGACAAGATCAGTAATCTTCAAAACATCTTTCTTGGGTTGTCTTATAATTGACAAGCCTTGATGTGACTGTACATGTTTCTGGTTCTAACTTCTTTTTAATGATAGAGATGAGCTGATAGCATATGTATGTGTTCTCCATTAGGCCAGGGAAATTAAGAGAGAAGCTTATCCTCAGTCCTTAGTCATTTAAAAATTAGTTTCCTCATTTTCCTGCCCCCGATGAATTCTGCATTGTTTTAATGAATTCATTCACAGTGTGAGGGCACACAGCACTGAAGAGACCTCAAGCAGTTCCACATTACAGACACTGACATGGCTTGCTAGCAATCTTCAAAGGCTTCTGTGCTTCTATTGCTTCGTCATTTCTTGAGAAAATTATTTTTAGGCTGTTGCCCTCTCCTTCCTTTTTCAAACAACTACCAAAAAAAGAAAATAGAAAGAAAGAAAGGGCAAGCAGGGGACATTATCTGAACTATATCTATTTAGAAAGATTTACATAATTTGTAACTGATGTAGATGGCTGAAAATAGATTTATCTCATTTATAATTGAAGCAAATGAATTATCAATGGTTTTCTAATATTTTTTAGCAGTAGCTACATTTTTTAAAAAATGCAATTTTATACAGAAGACCAATAGATAAATGGGAGGCCACTCTAGCTGAAATACAAGTAGGAAACACCCAGAAATCTGCCTCATCACCCTACTTTTGGTGATCTCTAGGTCACCTCTATAAGCCTCTTAGACACTACATTTCCAAGTCTAACACTCAATGATTCTACTCAGTTCAGTTTGTGCATGCATGCGTACTAAATTGTTTCAGTTGTGTTTGACTCTTTGTGACCCTATAGACTGTAGCCCACTAGGGTCGTCTGTCCATGGGATTCTGCAGGCAAGAATACTAGAGGGATTGCATTGCTCTCCTCCAGGGAATTTTCCCTTCCCAGGGATTGAACCCACATCTCTTATATCTCCTGCAATGGCAGATGGGTTTTTTGTTTTTTTTTTTAACCACTTAGTACCATTTGGGAAGGCCCAATTTAATTTGACAAAAATGTAATTGAGTGTCTACAATATAACTGGAGATACAAAGAAAAATGCAGTGTAGCTCTTACTTCAGANCCTGCAATGGCAGATGGGTTTTTTGTTTTTTTTTTTAACCACTTAGTACCATTTGGGAAGGCCCAATTTAATTTGACAAAAATGTAATTGAGTGTCTACAATATAACTGGAGATACAAAGAAAAATGCAGTGTAGCTCTTACTTCAGAAGCCCACACAATTCTATGGTTTGAACACAGGAGCTGATTCTATTCCTATCAAGTTGTTTAAACCCCCTAACAACCCAAAGGTCTCTCAGACAGTAACATGGACCCCAGTGCCTAGTGCTGGTTACTATTAAAATAACACTCACTGAGCAAAAGCATTGAGAGAATGAGAGAATTTGAGTTAAATAAAAAAGTTGGATGATTAAATAAAATAATGGATAAGATGCCAAGAGTAAATGAAAATATAGTCTTAGGGAAACATTTATGTTTACTAACAATACCTTAAAATAAATGTTATCCTTTTAAACCCTTAAATCAAGTTTCTATATGGTTAAAAAATAATGAATGCCATTTCTTGTCAGTTCTCCTGTAATAAGCAGTGATTGTATACTTCAAAGGAAATCCTATCTTTTACTTAACTATGGAATAGTACTCCATGAGAGGAAACACTTAATTCGAACTGATGATTAGCATATGCCTTGAAAAATAAGGAAAATGATTCAATGATTCCTAAATGTTAACTGGTTTTAACATCTTATTTGGGCCTCTTAAGTCTTCTCAAGGCCTCAGCTAATATCCTGTAACCTGAAATTCTCTAATATTGACAAAGCAAATAAGCAAATGTTCTGTACATTTTAAGTGGCGAGCTTAAGTATTTCTTTGCTCTTTCCATTCCTTGTATGAGACATTCTGCTTTTTTTTCTACTGGAAGCTTCACAGGGCAAACTGTCCCAGCACCTATGATTTGCGCTGTGGACCGAAGAACAGAGTGGAGATCAATATCACTGGAGACTATGTCAGAACGTATGGGAGAACAATGAATGACATGTAGGTGAAATTTTCAAAAAATCACTATTTTATATTCACTGGTTGCTGCCTCATCCAAACAAATAATATCTCTATGTACCTTTGCCAAGTACATGCATAGCTTTTTGTTCTTTTCGGCTAAAAGGTCCACTTTTACAGACATTTTCTATTTTGCTCACTTTGGAAAATAAAAATACAAATGATTAAATGAAACCATATAGAAACTCACATTTAGAGAAATAATAACTTTTATAAATGGCTATTTTAATACAACCAACTATCCTTTGGGCAGATAAATAAATAGTTGCTTATTATAAAGAGCATTAAAAATTGACCACCAGAGAGAGAAAAAATACATTATTACACTATGACAGCTCTAGCCAATAAACTGGGCTAAAAGCTAACCTGAATATTAGGTGTAGTCATCAGCATAAGATAAATCAACTTAGAATTCATTTAAAGCATAACATTTTAAAACACAACAAAAAAATAACTACGTATACTAGGCTATGTCCACTTGATGGAATATACTGAAGTCATTTAAAACAAGTGTCATAAAAAGCATTTGGGGAAATAAAGGATATTTCCACAAAGCCATTTTGATGTAGCTATGGTAAAACAGCAAATTTAAAATGATTCATTAAAAAAAAAAATCTCCAAGTAATGGTTTAAGTTGACACTAATGAGCTTGTTCATTTTTAACCTGATTAAAAGAAGCTTGGGGTTTCCAGTTCCATTATTTGACCCTTACAGGTATATAAACAATCTTTATACCCAGAAAAACTATGGGTACCAGTATTCTAGAACTAGATTCTAAAAATACTATCACATCTATTTTCCAATAGATTACTAAGAGAGCTATTTAAAATTTAACTGAGGATTTTCTATAATTGAGACTAAGAAACATATCATGGCCAAATCTATTATTTAGTATGTGTGCCAAAAAAAAAAAAAAAAGCCCCAAAGAGAAAGCTTAAAAAATACAGAGTTGTCTGTTCAGTTCAGTTCAGTCACTCAGTCGTGTCCGACTCTTTGTGATTGCATGAACCGCAGCATGCCAGGCCTCCCTGTCCATCACCAACTCCTGGAGTCTACCCAAACCCATGTCCATCGAGTCAATGATGCCATCCAACCATCTCATCCTCTGTCGTCTCCTTCTCCTCCTGCCTTCAATCTTTCCCAGCATCAGGGTCTTTTCAAATGAGTCAGCTCTTCGCATTAGGTGGTCAAAGTATTGGAGTTTCAGCTTCAACATCAGTCCTTCCAATGAAACCCATGTCCATCGAGTCAATGATGCCATCCAACCATCTCATCCTCTGTCGTCTCCTTCTCCTCCTGCCTTCAATCTTTCCCAGCATCAGGGTCTTTTCAAATGAGTCAGCTCTTCGCATTAGGTGGTCAAAGTATTGGAGTTTCAGCTTCAACATCAGTCCTTCCAATGAACACCCAGGACTGATCTCCTTTAGGATGGACTGGTTGGATCTCCTTGCAGTCCAAGGGGCTCTCAAGAGTCTTCTCCAACACCACAGTTCAAAATCATCAATTCTTTGGTGCTCAGCTTTCTTTATAGTCCAACTCTCATATCCATACATGACCACTGAAAAAACCATAGCCTTGACTAGACGGACCTTTGTTGGCTGTATTTTTTTAAAGAGAGAGAATAAAAATGATTATTATACAAATCTATGTATTAACTGAAACTAGAGTGATGTCATCTTCATCAGTTTATAAAAATCAGAGTATTTAATTTGTGGACCATTGTAGTCCACAATGGTCCAAATGGACTACAATTGGACATTATAGTCCAATGATGTGGACCATTCCAAATACCTCCAGCAATGTAGACATGGCAACCCACTCCAGTATTCTTGCTTGGAGAATCCTGTGGACAGAGGAGCCTGGAGGGCTGCTGTCCACACGGTTGCACAGAGCCAGACATAACTGAAGCGACTTTGCATGCATGCACTGGAGAAGGAAATGGCAACCCCCTCCAGTATTCTTGCCTGGAGAATCCCAGGGATGGAGGAGCCTGGTCGGCTGCCATCTATGGGGTCGCACAGAGTCAGACACGACTATTGAGTCACACAGCAGCAACAGCAGCAGAAGAACATTCAAAATGCTTTGAGAATACCTCACACCATATATCAAAAGTAACTCAATATGAATCAAAGATCAAAATATAACAGCTAAAGGTACTAAATTCCTAGAAGAAAATATTAGGCAATGGTTTCTTAAATATGATCCAACACACTAGCAACAAAGAAAAATATTGATAAATTGAACTTAATCAAAGTTTAAAATTTCTGTGCTTCAAAGGACACCACAAAGAAAGTGATAAGACAACCTACAGAAGGGGAGAAAATATTTACAAATCCTGTATCTGATAAGTAATTAGCCTATAGAACACATAAAGCGCTCTTACAACTCAATAAACAAAGATAAACAATGAAAAAAAAGGAAAGATTTAAATGGACATTTTTCCAAGTAAAATATACAAATTACCAATGAAAAAGTCCAGCATTATTATTAGTCACTAGTGAAATGTAAGTCAGAACTTCAAGGAGGGCCTTCTCTGGTGGTAAGTGCATGGGAATCTGTCTGTCAGTTCAGAAGACACCGGTTCGAGTCCTGGGCAACGAAGCCTGTGTGCCACAACTACGGGAGCTGGCATGCTCTAGGGCCCACGAACCACAACTAATAAGCTCCTGTGATGCAGCTACTGAAGCCCGTGCACCTAGAGCTTGTGTTCTGCAACAAGAGAAGCTCCTGCTCGTTCCAACAGAGAAAAGCCCACACACAACAGACCAAGTGCAACCAAAAAATAATAATAATAATAATAATAATAAATATATTATTAACAACAAAAAAGGAAAAACTTCAAGAAGATACCACCTCACACACACAAAGATGGCTATAACCAACTGGAAATGATTTAGAGAAACTGGAACTCTCATACATTGCTGATGAGAATGTAAAATGGTATAGCCATTTTGGAAAACAATTTGACAGCTCCTTAGAAGGTTAAACATAAAGTTACCATATAACTGAGCCATTTTATTCCTAAGAGAAATGAAAACATATTTCCAGACAAAAACTTGGACATGGAGGCTTATACTATTCATAAATAAACAAAAATGGAAATAATTCAAATGTCATTTAGTTGATGAATGGATGAGCAGAATATATATCCATACATTGGAATGTTTTTCAGTCATAAAAAGATATGAAGTACTGATACCTGCAACAACATGAACAAAGATTGAAAATACTGTGCTGACAACAAAGGAAACCATAAGCAAGGTGAAAAGACAGCCTTCGGAATGGGAGAAAATAATAGCAATTGGAAAAACTAACAAAGAACTGATCTCAAAAATATACAAACAACTCCTGCAGCTCAATTCCAGAATGACCCAATCAAAAAATAGGCCAAAGACCTAAACAGACATTTCTCCAGAGAAGACATACAGATGGCTAACAAACACAGGAAAAGATGCTCAACATCACTCATTATCAGAGAAATGCAAATCAGAACCACAGTGAGGTACCATTTCACGCCAGTCAGAATGGCTGCGATCCAAAAGTCTACAAGCAATAAATGCTGGAGAGGGTGTGGAGAAAAGGGAACCCTCTTACACTATTGGTGGGAATGCAAACTAGCACAGCCACTATGGAGAACAGTGTGGAGATTCCTTAAAAAACTGGAAATAGAACTGCCTTATGGCCCAGCAGTCCCACTACTGGGGTAACACACCGAGGAAACCAGAATTGAAACAGACATGTGTACCCCAATGTTCATCACAGCACTGTTTATAATAGCCAGGACATGGAAGCAACCTAGATGTCCATCGACAGATGAATGGATAAGAAAGCTGTGGTACATATACACAATGGAGTATTACTCAGCCATTAAAAAGAATACATTTGAATCAGTTCTAATGAGGTAGATGAAACTGGAGCCTATTATACAGAGTGAAGTAAGCCAGAAAGAAAAACACCAATATAGTAAACTAACACATATATATGGAATTTAGAAAGATGGTAACGATAACCCTGTATGCGAGACAGCAAAAGAGACACAGATGTATAGAACAGTCTTTTGGACTCTGTGGGAGAGGGAAAGGGTGGGTTGATTTGGGAGAATGGCATTGAAACATATATAATATCATATATGAAATGAAAAAAAAATACTATGCTGAAAAAAAAGGAAAGAAACTACCTGGAAAAAGTATTGTGCTAAAGGAAAGAATCCAGACACCAAAGGCCATGTATTGTATGATTCCATTTACCTGGAAAGTCCAGAGTAGGCAAATCCATAGAGACAGAAAGCAAACTGGTAGTTTCCAGCAGTTGGGAGAGGAGGGGAGAAGACACAGATGTATAGAACAGTCTTTTGGACTCTGTGGGAGAGGGAAAGGGTGGGTTGATTTGGGAGAATGGCATTGAAACATATATAATATCATATATGAAATGAAAAAAAAATACTATGCTGAAAAAAAAGGAAAGAAACTACCTGGAAAAAGTATTGTGCTAAAGGAAAGAATCCAGACACCAAAGGCCATGTATTGTATGATTCCATTTACCTGGAAAGTCCAGAGTAGGCAAATCCATAGAGACAGAAAGCAAACTGGTAGTTTCCAGCAGTTGGGAGAGGAGGGGAGCAATGGTCTTTGGATGAATATGAGATTTCTTTTTTAAGTGTTGAAATATTCTCTAATTAGACAGTGATGATGGTTTGTGAATATAATAAAAACCACTGAATTGTACACTTTATTATTTTTAAAGCATTTATTTACTGTTTACTTTTGGCTGCATAGGATCTTAGTCACCTGGGCTCTTTGTTGAGGGACACAGGCTTCTCTCTAGTTGTGGCTCATGGGCTCAGTAGTTGCAAAAAGTGGGCTTGGTAGTCCTGAGGCATGTAGGATAGTTCCCTGACCAGGGATTGAACCTGCATCCCCTGCATTAGAAGGCAGCTTCTTAACCACTGGACAACCAGGGAAGTTCCCTGAATTGTACACTTTAGAAAGGTGAATTTTATGGTGTGTGAATTATATTTCAATTTTTAAAAAAGCTTAGAGAGATTGATTAACTTTCTTAAATGAGCAAAACGCAAATAAAAATTTTTTATTACATTTGTTTCATCAATAAGATGGTCCTTAAATCTTGGTTCACCATTCATTCTATCTCTGATGTCCACCTCATTTTTTCAAGCTGTTGGCATCCTTCTCTTCAGCAATAAGGGGTATATGATCAAGATTGCCAGGAGAAATATCAATAACCTGAGATATGCAGATGACACCACCCTTATGGCAGAAAGTGAAGAAGAACTAAAGAGCCTCTTGATGAAAGTGAAAGAAGAGAGTGAAAAAGTTGGCTTAAAGCTCAACATTCAGAAAACAAAGATCATGGTATCCGGTTCCATCACTTCATAGCAAATAGATGGCGAAACAGTGGAAACAGTGGCTGACTTTATTTTGGGGGGCTCCAAAATCACTGCAGATGGTAATTGCAGCCATGAAAATAAAAGACACTTACTTCTTGGAAGGAAAGTTATGACCAACCTAGATAGCATATTCAAAAGCAGAGATATTACTTTGCCAACAAAAGTCTGTCTAGTCAAGGCTATGGTTTTTCTAGTAGCCATGTATGCATGTGAGAGTTGGACTATAGAGCAAGCTGAGCACCGAAGAACTGATGCTTTTGAAGTGTGGTGTTGGAGAAGAATCTTGAGAGTCCCTTGGACTGCAAGGAGATCCAATCAGTCCATCCTAAAGGAGATTAGTCCTGAGTGTTCATTGGAAGGACTGATGTTGAAGCTGAAACTCCAATACTTTGGCCACGTGATGTGAAGAGCTGGCTCATTTGAAAAAACCCTGATGCTGGGAAAGATTGAGAGCAGGAGGAGAAGGGGACAACAGAGGATGAGATGGTTAGATGGCTTCACTGACTCAATGGACATGGTTTTGGGTAGACTCCGGCAGTTGGTAATGGATAGGGAGGCCTGGCATGCTGCAGTTCATGGGGTCGCAAAGAGTCGGGCATGACTGAGTGACTGAACTGAATATGTGTGTGCCCAAGATGAGGTGAAGATATCTGTTTCTTCCTGTTGGTAATGCTTGTGCTTACTCAGTCATATCCAACTCTGCAACCCCATGACCTCTAGCCCACTGGGATCCTCTGTCTATGGGGTTTTCCAAGCAAGAATACTGGAGTGGGTAGCCATTCCCTTCTACAGAAGATCTTCCCTACCCAGGGATCAAACCTGGGTCTCCTGCACTTCAGGTAGATTCTTTACCACTGAGCCAACAGAGAAGCTTGGTAATGCTTAAATAATGAAAAAAATCTGTAACTTTGATGATTTTATATTGTATCATGTAAAAGAGCTCTGTGGAAATAGCTTCTTCAAAAGTGTCATGGGCTGAGACTTCTTTTGCTAGTCATGGGACTAGATCCACTTCCCCATCATGAGCAGCTAGGGACAAATCGATGCAATGATAGTTCTCAGATGTCAGATAACAGGCAAGTCAGAACTATGATCCCTGAGAGCAGAGAAACAAATGAGATGAGCCCAGTGATCACCTTGGCTTTCTGCCTAGAGATACTTTCTGGACATGATGCAGAAAGGGCAATCCAAACACAGCACAGTGGACTTGCTGAGCTGAGAAGACCGGTGTAAGTTTAAGGAGGCCAACATAACTGATATTTGTGAGTCACAGAGTCAGAGAGTAAAAGAAGGTAGGCAGAGAAATGGCTCCAGAGATCTCTGGGGCTGGGTGGGAGGTGGTCCCCTTGAGTCTATTGATGAAAAGCAGCTATGGGTGCCTAGGGTGAAACTCTGAGAGTCTGTAGGAACAACAGTAGCAACAACAACAACAACAACAATTCTCAGAGTTCAAAGAGGGTTGAAGTCCAGGACTTTTGGAGATTTCAGAAGGCTCATGCCTTAGTAGTATGAGTATTCTAGTCCTAGAGAATAGGCAACTCTCAAATCAGAGAAAGATTCAATCCAGAACAAGAAACTTTGCTTGATATAATAAAGTCCATTACCCTATTAAGGAAGAAACAAAATCTAGAAACTCAACAGTGTAAAATTCAAGACATCTAGTACTCTCCCCAAAATACAAGCCGTGTGAAGAAACAGAAAAATGTGACCCATGGCCAGAAGAAAAATTAGTCCATAAAAACATTCCTAGAGCTGGCCAACATGATGAAATTAACAAAGATGTCTAAAAACCTATCGCAAATATGTTCAAGTATTTAAAAGAAAACATAAATATAACATAGAAATGGATAATATCAAAAGATTGAAATAAAACATCTAGAGATAAAAAACACAGTATCTGAAATTTTTAAAAAATTGACAGAAAAAATTGACAGCAAATTAGGTACAACAGAATAAGAGGTCAGTGAGCAAGAAGACATACCAACAGAAATACTTCAAAATGAGACATGAAAACATAAAGCTGAAAAAAAAAATGAACAGAGCCTCTGTGAGCTATAGCAAGTGGTCCAGCACGTTTGCAATGGACTGTCAGAAGAAAAGTATGTGCGATAAGGTGAAGGTGCAGAAAAATATTTGAAAAATAATGGCCAAAAATTTAAGTTCAGTGAAAACTATAAACTCATGGATTTGGGAATTATAAACAGCCCCAGATGCTATAAATGCATAAGAAAACTCACTTTGCTGTACATCTGAAACTAACACAACTTTGTTAATCAACTATACTCCAATATAAAATAAAACATTTTTAAAAATTAAAGTTAAAAAAAGAAAAAAACTCACCAAGACACCATATAATCCCAATGCTGAAATCCAGGAATAAAAAGAAAAATTTTAAAACAGCTAAAAGAGAAGACACACTATTTGTGTCCTCTGCCATAAAGGGATCTGAATAAAGGAAAAAAGATAAGATTGACCGAAGATTGCTTCGCAGAACTTTGTAAGCCAGAAAAACAATAAAACAACATCTTTAAAGTGTTAGGGAAATAAAGACAGAAATCAAAAGCTTCCCTCTCAGCACTCTACATCCAGTGAAAATATTCTTTAAAAAAATGAAGGGAAAATGAAACTTTTTAAAAAAAAAAAGCAGAATTTGAGAGGATTTGTCATTAACAGACATGCACTATAAGAAATGTTTCAAGGTAGTTCTTTAAGTGGTAGTTCTTCCACATGGAAACTTACCTATATAAGTGATGAAGACTGTTTTAAGTAATAAACATATGGTTAAAAGTTAAAAAAAAATAGGTGGCCTGATACAATTTGATACTTTAGTTGTGGTGAAGGTTGCATGAAAGTAAATGTTTTTTAAGTCTTCTAGTGTCTTTACTCTTGGATATGTGATAATCATTTAAAGTTATGTCTCTGGGCTCCTACTTTCTAATGCCTTTCAAATAGGCAATCATAAAATTGTATCCAGGAGTGACAGTTGGTGTATCTTATCTTCCATGCTCAAATATTCCAGCTACGTAGGCATTCTCAGCCTTAAGATCTGTTACTATTTTGGTCTCTTAACTTCTGTAAATTATACTGGTTTTAACACAGGTCACTATACCATGTGTTGTCATATAAATATCATTTTTCATAAATTAGTGTTAATCTGAGGTTTATAAGTGATGATGTTTGAAGAGGACAAGAGAGAAATATATCAGTGCATGAACTGGTGTTTTAATGTCTTCCCCCAAATACAAGTTGATTTTCAAGCTAGCTAAAAAAATTAACTTAAAAAAGTTATACTGGTTTTATCCCAGTCTCTACCAAAAAATGCATCATATTATGAATCACTATTCTATATAAATATAATTCAGAAATACTGTGAAATATTGTTAATACTATGAAAAAAGTATTTCATCCCCTTATGATAGGGAACTCCAGAACTGGGTACTTTGCATCTTCACCCTTTATTATCTTATTTTTTCCTGAAAGATTTGATTTTAGACTTGGAAATGGAAGCAAAACATTTGGTGGAGAGAAAGAAGTCAGACAGATGAGTTCCTGTTACGTAATATTCTGGTGCTCTATAGTCAGAAAATAACTATGAGTGCTGTTCTTTTGGCATTTGGAGTATAACTGGTTCCTAACATTTCTTTGAGTGAACTTACATCTCAGACACCAAAGAACAAATGAGAAGTGTAAAAAAAAAAAAACAAACCACTGACTATACCAACTCCCACTACAGTTTTCTGTCTTTAAACACTTTTTTAAAGTTCAGTATAAATTGCTTGACAATGGCATTCACAGCTGTGGCAAGGGGATGGGAAGTGGATTTCTATTGCCAAGTTTCCTTTGAGCGGTGCCTGTAGCAGTCCTTTCTAACTCTGTGGTTACACCCAACCCAACATAGATAGTCCCCAGGAACTACACATTCTTTCCTTTCTGCAAATTTACGGTGGCAGCCAAGGAAAACAGAAATCACTGTGGCTTGATGGGAAGGAGGAGCTGATTGCCAACTGGAAGATGGCAGTGGAAAGACACAGTTTTTCAAAAGAAATAGATCTAACTTGTCAGGAAGGCATGCAGTTGTATGAAAATTCATGAAGCAAGGTGTAGAAATAGGTGGAGACCACTGGGCCTTTGATGATGAGAAACAGAATTGATATTTTCATGCAAGTAAATGTCACACCAAGTGGCCAAAGACTGGAGAGGCATAGGGTCTTCTGCAGGCAGCCAGTGCCACTGGCAAAGCAACAGAGTCTAGAAGCGATGGGGGAAGGGCTGAAGTTGTATCTAGACAACACTGGAAGTTTTGTTCTGCTATTGATAAAAGCATGTGTGTGTGTTAATCGCTCGGTCACGTCCAACTCTTTCAGACCCCATGGACTGTAGTCCGCCAGGCTTCTCTGCCCATGGGATTTTCCAGGCAAGAATACTGGATTGGGTTGCCATTTCCTTCTCCAGAGGATCTTCCCAACTCAGGGACTGAAACCAGGTCTCCACATTGCAGATAAACTCTTTACTGTCTGAACCATCAGGGAAGATTCCAGGAAGATAAAAGCAAGTATCTGATCAATTCTTGACTTTCTTTCCCAGTAGTTTCATGTCTCAGATGGCTGAGGAAGCAATGAGAACTAATGACACAATTTCATGATGAATTTCAGGGGAGGACTAGATGGTGATGTGTCACTGCTAGGGAACTTGTGAGACCAGCATCCCGATATTTAGGAGATTTGTAAGCATGAGGGGTGGGAATTTTGGAAACAGTCAGAAACATACCCTGGCCTCCAGGAAAACAGATCTCCAAGAAACCAGACAGAAATTGTTCGCATTTTTTAAAAGCAACGTAGCTCAAGAGGAAACGGTAGTTCTGAAAAGAGGGAGGGGGGAGAAAGTTTAACTATGAAGTTATTACTTCCAATATGAAAAAGAGTTTTCAAAGACTTTTGAACTTTAAAGAAATAAAGAAGATTCGTTTTTTTGGATAGTGAACTCCCCAATCACTGGATGTATTAAACAAAATCTACCCAAATGCCTCTAAGTAATGGAACCATGAGAATTCCTGTATTAACATGTGAATTTGGACTAGATCAAGTTATTTTTTTTAACTTTTAAAAAATGTGTATCTTGATTCCTTTGGCAGTTTGGAGAAGCCTATGGACTCCTTCTCTTGATTAAAAAAAATTTTTGAGAGCTTAAGAATAGGCTATTTTATTTTTCTTTATTTGTTTTTGGCTATACTTCACTGGGAAAGAATGGGAAAGACTAGAGATCTCTTCAAGAAAATTAGAGATACCAAGGGAACATTTCAGGCAAAGATGGGCTCGATAAAGGACAGAAATAGTCTGGACCTAATAGAAGCAGAAGATATTAAGAAAAGGTGGCAAAATACACGGAAGAACTGTACAAAAAAGATCTTCATGACCCAGATAATCATGAGGATGTGATCACTAATCTAGAGCCAGACATCTTGGAATGTGAAGTCAAGTGGGCCTTAGAAAGCATCACTATGAACAAAGCTAGTGGAGGTGATAGAATTCCAGTTGAGCTGTTTCAAATCCTAGAAGATGATGCTGTGAAAGTGCTGCACTAAATATGCCAGCAAATTTGGAAAACTCAGCAGTGGCCACAGGACTGGAAAAGGTCAGTTTTCATTCCAATCCCAAAGAAAGGCAATGCCAAAGAATGCTCAAATGACCACACAATTGCACTCATCTTACATGCTAGTGAAGTAATGCTCAAAATTCTCCAAGCCAGGCTTCAGCAACACGTGAACTGTGAACTTCCAGATGTTCAAGCTGGTTTTAGAAAAGGCAGAGGAACCGGAGATCAAATCGCCAACATCCACTGGATCATGGAAAAAGCAAGAGAATTCCAGAAAAACTTCTATTTCTGCTTAATTGACTATGCCAAAGCCTTTGACTCTGTGGATCACAAGAAACTGTGGAAAATTTTGAAAAGAGATGGGAATACCAGACCACCTGACCTGCCTCTTGAGAAATTTGTATGCAGGTCACGAAGCAACAGTTAGAACTGGACATTGAACAACAGACTGGTTCCAAGTAGGAAAAGGAGTACGTCAAGGCTGTNAAAATTTTGAAAAGAGATGGGAATACCAGACCACCTGACCTGCCTCTTGAGAAATTTGTATGCAGGTCACGAAGCAACAGTTAGAACTGGACATTGAACAACAGACTGGTTCCAAGTAGGAAAAGGAGTACGTCAAGGCTGTATAATGTCACCCTGTTTATTTAACTTCTATGCAAAGTACATCATGAGAAATGGTGGGCTGGAGAAAGCACAAGCTGGAATCAAGATTGCAGGAAGAAATATCAATGACCTTAGATATGCAGATGACACCACGCTTATGGCAGAAAGTGAAGAGGAACTAAAGAGCCTCTTGATGAAAGTGAAAGAGGAGAGTGAAAAAGTTGGCTTAAAGCTCAACATTCAGAAAACAAAGATCATGGCATCTGTTCCCATCACTTCATGGCAAATAGATGGGGAAACAGTGGAAACAGTGGCTGACTATTTTTCTGGGCTCTAAAATCACTGCAGATGGTGATTGCAGCCATGAAATTAAAAGATGCTTACTCCTTGGAAGAAAAGTTATGACCAACCTAGACAGCATATTCAAAAGCAGAGACATTACTTTGTCAACAAATGTCCTTCTAGTCAAAGCTATAGTTGTTCCAGTAGTCATGTATGCATGTGAGAGTTGGACTATAAAGAAAGCTGAGAGCTGAAGAATTGATGCTTTTGAACTGTGGTGTTGGAGAAGACTCTTGAGAGTCCCTCGGACTGCAAGGAGATCCAACCAGTCCATCCTAAAAGAGATCAGTCCTGAGTGTTTGTTGAAAGAACTGATGTTGAAGCTGAAACTCCAATACTTTGGCCACATGATGCAAAGAGCTGACTCATTTGAAAAGACCCTGATGCTGGGAGGGATTGAGGGCAGGAGAAGGGGACGAGAGAGGATGAGATGGTTGGATGACATCAGTGACTCCATGGACATGAGTTTGAGTGAACTCGGGGAGTTGATGATGGACAGGGAGGCCTGGTGTGCTGCAGTCCATGGGGTCGCAGAGTCGGACATGACTGAATGACTGAACTGAACTGAGTGTAAATGATTTTTCAAGATACCTGCAGCAGATTTGATGTGTCTGTGAAAATATCTCACCACAGGTACTATTGAGGTTTGTTACCTAAATTCATAATTTAAGGAAATGCTGCAGTACGCTTAGACATTTGTATAGCTAAAGATGTAATTTTTCCATACAAATTCAAAGATTCCTTGAATTCTATCCAGGGAATGTGTGCCCAGTTGCTCATCTGCATCCGACTCTTTGCAACCCTATGGATTGTAGTCTGCCAGTTTCCTCTGGCCATGGGCTTCTCCAGGTAAGAATAATGAGGTGAGTTGCCATGTTCTCCTCCAGGGGAGTTTCCTCACCCATGGATCAAACCCACATCTCCTGCATCTTCTGCATTGCAGGCAAAAGTGTTCTATACAATTGGACCGCTGGGGAAGCCCATCCAGGAAATAAATGAATCCTAAATGATAATAAATGATTCAAGGACCCTGACAGTCTGGATCTGAAATTTCACCAGATGTCCTTTTCCTGTAGATTAAAGACCAAACTTTTAAGAATTGCTTCAAAAGCCTTTAGTGTGGCATTGGAGGGATAGGACNGTGGGCCCCCGTCTCTGGGGTCGCACAGAGTCGGACACGACTGAAGCGACTTAGCAGCAGCAGCAGCAGCTCTGCTGATCAGAAGTCTGAACCTGAAAAATCATACCAGATCAAGGGGATGGCCCAGGTCCATTGTGTTTTCTGGTTCACCACCTGTTTCTGCAGCATTTCCTTCAAGTGTTGGAGGACAGGAGAGCAATTGATGACATTCGTGTTTGAACTGAGTTATTTTTCTCTTGTTGTTGGCCATTCTTCACTCACCAGAGCTCAAACTTGGTCTGGAAGTGGAGGAGAGGAGGGAAAGACGAGAAGGGGGTTTTGGTTCTGAAGTTAAAAGTTGGAAGAGTTAACAGTGAATTTGGACAGCAAAACTGAGACTATCCGAGATGGTCATGTGGAGAATGTGCTCAGGCTTGTCCAGCTCTCTGCAATCCCATGGACATAACCCACAAGGCTCCTCTGTCCCTGGGATTTCCCAGGCAAGGATACTGGAGTTGGTTGCCATTTCCTTCTCCAGGGGATCTTCCCAACCCAGGGATTGAACCCGTGTCTCTGATGTCTCTTGCATTGCAGGAGGATTCTTTACCCGCTGAGCCACCCAAGAAGCTGTGAGCCATCAGGGAAGCCGATCAGGGTGACAATCATCTAAATCTTCATTCATTATAGCTGCTCTCTAGATGGATGGAGGGGTCAGGTGAATGCTTAGATTGCAGCTGGGATTCCAGGCTCTGTGTTTACTGTGAACAAATACACACAGGAACCCAACACAGCAGAGATAATGTCATGCCCATGAAGAAGGACTGGGAGTCCAGGAAGCACTGGGCTTGGAAAAGAGTCAGGATAAAGGAGACCTGGGTTCAGTCCCTGGGTGGGGAAAAAGGGTAAGGCTACCCACTCCAGTATTCTGGCCTGGAGAATTTCATGGGGACTCTATAGTCCATGGGGTCACAAAGAATCGGACACGACTCAGCAACTTTCACTAAAGGGGGCAAGATGGCCGTGCACAACTATCTTCAAGTACGACACAGAGAGTCCGAACTCAAGTCTCTTTGACTCAGGAATAGAACTAACAGTAGTGAAGATGAAGTTTCAGAGGTGTAAGTGCTACTTTATTATGAAAAATAAAACACATTTCTAGCAGCTGGGAATGTCCAAGGATGATGTGGGATGCTTTGAGTGGTAGAGCTGCAGAAAAGGTATGTGCGACCAGGTCATGTGACCTTAGTACCCCATTTACACTGAAATCTGTAATTTAAAGATCCTTTAGCATTTAATCTATAGCTTGACCTAATCCATGGTCAACTTTTTAATCTTTAAATTCTGAACAAATAAATGAATAAAAATAAATTGTTTTGATTCTTTCATGCAAACCCAAGTCCAAGGTCATACAATTAACATTAGATTCATTTGTTCTAAAAATTATGTAACACATGAAAAAATATAAACAAAATGAAAATCTTTTAAGGTCAGCTCTTTGTGAAAAGAATTTGGCACTGTGTAAAGCCTGCATTTATATTAAATGCTTAAACTTAATTACTGTATGATCAAGTTTAATTATTCCTAGAAAAATTCTCTACTTCATAAATTATTTAATAGTCATAAAGTGTGGCTCTCTGAATTAGCACTTTGTAGCCCATGGAGAAATCCCGAAGGGGAAAATAAATAATTCATTTGTTTTTTACCATTTTGGCTGCTATTAGGTTGAATCTTATGAAATTATTTGACCATTTTTTAATTAAAAATTTTATTTAAAAAGTATAGATTCATATGAAGTTGTGAAAAATGATACAGAAAGAGCTTATGGATGCCTTACCCAGTTTCTCCCAATGGTAACATCTTGCAAAGCTATAGTACATTTTTGATGTGCAAAATGGCGATTTTATGGGATTCAACCTAATATGTTATAGATGGATGCCAAAAACCACAAGTTTGACTGGATTAGGTTATGTGGCTATATCCCAAATTTGTAAAGCATTCAAGTAACGTTGGCAACATTGAAACCTGGGCCATGACAGTGGTAACGCATGTGGGTTTGGTTGTGGGAGAGGAGAGGTTTCCTGGGAGACTCTTGCAGCAGGAGGACAGGGCTGATGGCTGGATTTTAAGAAATGCTGCAGAAGGGTCAGGGAAATAAGCCTGGAGAAGTAGATGTGGTGCCCTAGGGTGAAGAGGGACTGCTGCTGCTGCTAAGTCGCTTCAGTCGTGTCCGACTCTGTGCGACCCCATAGACGGCAGCCCACCAGGCTCCCCTGTCCCTGGGATTCTCCAGGTAAGAACACTGGNGATGGCTGGATTTTAAGAAATGCTGCAGAAGGGTCAGGGAAATAAGCCTGGAGAAGTAGATGTGGTGCCCTAGGGTGAAGAGGGACTGCTGCTGCTGCTAAGTCGCTTCAGTCGTGTCCGACTCTGTGCGACCCCATAGACGGCAGCCCACCAGGCTCCCCTGTCCCTGGGATTCTCCAGGTAAGAACACTGGAGTGGGTTGCCATTTCCTTCTCCAATGCATGAAAGTGAAAGTGAAGTTGCTCAATTATGTCCGTCTCCTCGTGACCCCATGGACTACAGCCTACCAGGTTCCTCCGCCCATGGGATTTTCCAGGCAAGAGTACTGGAGTGGGGTGCCATTGCCTTCTCTGGAAGAGGGACTAGAGACACAAATATCAGATACAACTCAAAGGTCAGAGGGAGCTAGCGGGTGGGGAAGCAGAGGCAGTCTGGGATAGGGCCAGGGTAGAATGAGTATCCAGTCCACTGGCTGAGAGGAGGATGCTGCTAATAAGAGGAAGAAACTGCAGATGTAGCAGAGGTTGGAAGGTAAGGAGCTGGGAGAATCAATCAGAGATTCACCCGGGAGAGGAGAAGGAAAACTCACCCCCGAGCCCACATAAAGAGAGAGACTAGAACATGTGAGATGATCTTAACATTTCAAAGTAAACAGGAGGGAGTGGTTAGTAAAATGTACTGGTTTTCTAATGCTCTAAGACTAATGCAGTCCTTTGTCTTTTTCTACCCCATATCTCATGCAGGATAGTAAAATAGGAAAAATATGAGGTCAAGACTGGTCTTGCTGAAATGAGGGAAACACCCATCTTCAGTCTCTTCTGCTTGGAAGTGGCCCCAGCTCTACCTTCCAAAGCCTGGAGTTTCCACAAATGCATTGGAAAACTAATAGAATCCATAAAGGAATTAGGTGGATAAAATATGTCCACCCTTTAAGTCCTGTTTTTATCAGGCTATGAAATTTAATTCTCACATCATTCTGTTATTAGGCAAATAAACTATGAGATTGCAAAGGATTTTGTTGATGTCAAAGAGAGACTGAAAGCTACAGAGAAAACTGTAACAGGGATGAATAGCTCCTCTGAGCATTGTCATGACAGTGATTGGTCCTATGAACCCAGAATGGGAGCAGTGTGGTCCCCGATAAACACCCAAGAGGGGTCAATTGATTGTGAGCATGTCTTGAGCCAAAATGTTATGGGCTGTCTCAACACAAATGCACTTCTAGCCTGGATTGATGAAGACCTAATATTCAGGCCCAGAAACATGACTGCCCCACTTTACAGGCTGGCTTACCACATCTGGAGGAGGACCTTCATTGGGAACTCTCCAGATTCAGGTAGGACAGAGACACAATGAAAAAAAACTGTGCAGATGAGGGGAAACAGACAAGGAATGGCCATGGACTTGACTTGCTATAAATATTTGTTCAAGGAAAGAAGGGGGAGAGGCAGAACAAGGTGAGGGAAAAGGAGGTGGGGAGGGAGGGAAGGAATGAGCAGAGCATGTAAAGTGATGACATGTGGTTATGATTTAGAGAACTTTTATTTCAGAAATGGAGACGGATAAGCTGAAAGGGAGAGCAGTGAACTTGTGAAAGGGGATAAGCATATGGAGGGTAGGGGAAGTAGATATGGCTGGTGATGGTCCCACCACTGTGTCATTGGGATACAAGCCATCAGCTGTGGTTGTCAAGGCTTAAAGTTTCCTCCATCACCGCAGATGCTTAAGCGAGTATTCCAATGCTCCACGGTACAGTCCAGAATCCCCACCCACTTTCTCCTGGGTGTAACACACATGCAAGCATTCCAATATAAATATTTATAGGGCAAAAGACTTCAGAAAACACAATCTGTGTTTTCCAAATGCTATTCCACAGGACCATCCTTTGTCTCCCTCTTTCCCCTGATTCTCCCTCCTTTCCCCTCCTTCCTTTCCTTCCTTTCTCCCTTCCTCCCTCTCATCCTTCCTTCTTGTCTTCCTCTTCCTGTCTCTGCCTCCTTCCCTCCATCATCTCTTCCTTCTTTCTCTCCTTTTAAAAAAAAAATTTTTAGCACATGCTCAGTGAACACTGTTAAATCCCCTACCTCTCACCTACAATGTTATGTAAACATATATGACTCTGCCTCTGTGAAGTTCATGAGAAAGTGCAGAAGACAGATCTTGGTTAAACAAGTGCCACTGTCATAGACTATAAATCGCGCTTCCTTTATTATTATAGAGGTTGAACATTTAGTCTTATATCTATGGAGGGTGTGAAACCTATGGACCTCTTAACATAGGTAGGAAAACCAATTTACACACACACACACACACACACACACATATATTAGCTGTTCAATCGTGTCTGACTCTGCGACCCCATGAACTGTAGCCCACCAGGTTCCTCTGTCTATGGAATTCTCAAGGCAAGAATATTGGAGTGAGTTGCCATTCCCTTCTCCAGGGGATCTTCCCAACCCAGGGATCAAACCCTGGTCTCCCATACTGAAGGTAGATTATTTACCTTCTGAGTCACTAGGGAAACCCATCTATCTATCTATCTATACATGTATCTATCTATCTATCTATTTAGTTCTAAATATATATATATATATTTAAAACTTTATTTAGTTTTCTAGTCCCTATAGCCCAATGCATTCATTTTTAGACATCAAAATCAGTATAATTTCTCTATCTAATTCAGTAATGTAAACTTGGTTCATTTTGTTCAAGAGGCTCAGTCCCTCCTCTTCCTCCTGAGGTGGTACCCAAGATTCTGGTAGCTTAGACCCATTATTTCTTCCTCAGTGATCAATGCGAAGAAATAGAGGAAAATGATAGACTAGGAAAGACTAGAGATCTCTTCAAGAAAATGAGAGATCCCAAGGGGACATTTCATGCAAAGATGGGCTCAGACAGAAGGTCAGAAATGGTATGGATAGAAATGGTATGGGCCTAACAGAAGCAGAAGATATTAAGAACAGGTGGCAAGAATACACAGAAGAACTATACAAAAAATATCTTTACAACCCAGATAATCACGATGGTGTGATTACTCATCTAGAGCCAGACATCCTGGAATGTGAGGTCAAGTGGGCCTTAGGAAGTATTACTATAAACAAAGCTAGTGGAAGTGATGGAATTCCAGTTGAGCTATTTCAAATCCTGAAAGATGATGCTGTGAAAGTGCTACACTCAATATGCCAGCAAATTTGGAAAACTTAGCAGCGGCCACAGGACTGGAAAAGGTCAGTTTTCATTCCAATCCCAAAGAAAGGCAACGCCAAAGAACGCTCAAACTACCACACAGTTGCACTCATCTCACATGCTAGTAAAGTAATGCTCAAAATTCTCCAGCTAGGCATCAGCAATATGTGAACCTTGAGCTTCCAGATGTTCAAGCTGGTTTTAGAAAAGGCAGAGGAACCAGAGATCAAATTGACAACATTCGCTGAATCATTGAAAAAGCAAGAGAGTTCCAGAAAAACATATATTTCTGCTTTATTGACTATGCCAAAGCCTTTGACTGTATAGATCACCACAAGTTGTGGAAAATTCTGAAAGAGATGGGAATACCAGACCACCTGATCTGCCTCTTGAGAAATCTGTATGCAGGTCAGGAAGAGTACATCAAGGCTGTATATTGTCACCCTGTTTATTTAACTTATATGCAGAGTACATCATGAGAAATGCTGGGCTGGATGAAGCAAAAGCTGGAATCAAGATTGCCAGGAGAAACATCAATAACCTCAGATATGCAGATGCTGCTGCTGCTGCTAAGTCGCTTCAGTCATGTCCGACTCTATGTGACCCCATAGATGGCAGCCCACCAGCCTCTGCTGTACCTGGGATTCTCCAGGCAAGAACACTGGGGTGGGTTGCCATTTCCTTCTCCAGTGCATGAAAGTGAAAAGTAAAAGTGAAGTCACTCAGTCGTGTCTGATTCTTAGGGACCCCATAGACTGCAGCCTACCAGNGTCGCTTCAGTCATGTCCGACTCTATGTGACCCCATAGATGGCAGCCCACCAGCCTCTGCTGTACCTGGGATTCTCCAGGCAAGAACACTGGAGTGGGTTGCCATTTCCTTCTCCAGTGCATGAAAGTGAAAAGTAAAAGTGAAGTCACTCAGTCGTGTCTGATTCTTAGGGACCCCATAGACTGCAGCCTACCAGCTCCTCTGTTCATGGGATTTTCCAGGCAAGAGTACTAGAGTGGGTTGCCATTGCCTTCTCCAACTATGCAGATGACACCACCCTTAAGGCAGAAAGTGAAGAAGAACTAAAGAGCCTCTTGATGAAAGTGAAAGAGGAGAGTGAAAAAATTGGCTTAAAGCTCAACATTCAGAAAACTAAGATCATGGCATCTGGTCCCATCACTTCATGGGAAATAGATGGGGAAACAGTGGAAACAGTGTCAGACTTTATTTTGGGGGGCTCCAAAATCACTTCAGATGGTTATTGCAGCCATGAAATTAAAAGATGCTTACTCCTTGAAAGGAAAGTTATGACCAACCTAGACAGCATATTAAAAAGAAGAGACATTAGTTTATCAACAAAGATCTGTCTAGGCTCTACCCAGTCAAGGCTATGATTTTTCCAGTAGTCATGTATGGATGTGAGAGTTGGACTATAAAGAAAGCTGGGTGCAGAAGAACTGATGGTTTTGAACTGTGGTGTTGGAGAAGAGAGTCCCTTGGACTGCAAGGAGATCCAACCAGTCCAGTCTATGGGAGATCAGTCCTGGGTGTTTATTGGAAGGACTGATGTTGAAGCTAAAACTCCAACATTTTGGCCACCTGATGCAAAGAGCTGACTCATTTGAAAAGACCCTGATGTTGGGAAAAACTGAAGGCAGGAGGAGAAGGGGATGACAGAGGATGAGATTTTCAGATGGCATCACCGACTCAATAGAAATGAGTTTGGGTAAACTCTGGGTGTTGGAAATGGACTGGGAGGCCTGGCATGCTGAGGTTCATGGTTGCAAAGAGTCGGACATGGATGAGCGACTGAACTGAACTGAACTGAGACCCATTATGGCCTCAGGGACTGGCTGGGGTAGGGAGGAATGTGGGTTCCTCTGGGACTTTGCCAGGACACAGCTTATCTCACAGTGGCCCTTGGTGGGGAACCCTGGTTCCCATTAGCTCACTGCACAGTTGTTGCCATGGGTGGTGGTTGCCATGGATAGTGGTTTCCATGGATGGTGATTGCCACATCCCACCTCCATGCACCCTTTAGGTTGATGCCAGTGGTTCTTCTTTAATTCCCTGAAATTCTCACAGAGTCCTCACCTGAATTCATATATGAATTTTACTGTTCTTCAATCCACAAAATTCAGATTATATTTTATTAATTCCTTCCTTTCCCTTTACTAGGCTATTTATCCCCTCTAGCTTCTCAGGTTACAATTTCATGTCATTTGAGTTTGTTCTTTATTTTTATTCATAAAAAGGCTATAAATTTTATTTTGAATACAGTGTTTGCCACATGGCATGACTTAGGATTTATTATTTTTTGGCCATTATTATTTCTGAGGAGAGTAAATTGAATGTTTATTTTTTTGTCCATCTCACTAATTTCGATATTTTTTTATTTCAAACTCCAAGGGGTTAGATTTTATTGTCATCGTTTGTATGTTTAATATTTGTAACTGCTGGTTGCAGTTATAAACCTGTGCTTATAGAATTTCTACTTTTTGGAAAATATGAAGATTCTTCACGGAAATTCCATAACTTTATATTTTCATAAATGTTCTATGGACATTGAAAATAAAAAATTTTGCATTGAACTTAAGATTATAAATAGATATACTGTAAATACCATGTTTCCTATAAATTTTATCTCCCAAACACATCTCAAATCCACTTCCTACTATATACATCTTACAATCCCAGAACCTACAGCCAAAGAAGGATGTGTCCTGTGTTTAGAGTTGTGGGGTGTCCAGGTTTAGGATTCTCTGGAACCTCAAATCAAGCATGATAGTAGCTGCCACTGACAAGAACTAAAGGTGGCCGTGACCTTCACCCCTACTGCTTTACGTCCCGAGCTCGTGTGGATTCTGCTGTCCTGAAGCTTTGGAAGAAAAGTTATGTCCAACCTGGATAGTATATTCAAAAGCAGAGACATTACTTTGCTGACTAAGGTCCATCTAGTCAAGGCTATGGTTTTTCCTGTGGTCATGTATGGATGTGAAAGTTGGACTGTGAAGAAGGCTGAGTGCCGAAGAATCGATGCTTTTGAACTGTGGTGTTGGAGAAGACTCTTGAGAGTCCCTTGGACTGCAAGGAGATCCAACCAGTCCATTCTGAAGGAGATCAACCCTGGGATTTCTTTGGAAGGATTGATGCTAAAGCTGAAACTCCAATACTTTGGCCACCTCATGCGAAGAGTTGACTCATTGGAAAAGACTCTGATGCTGGGAGGGATTGGGGGCGGGAGGAGAAGGGGACGACCGAGGATGAGATGGCTGGATGGCATCACGGACTCGATGGATGTGAGTCTGAGTGAACTCCAGGAGATGGTGATGGATAGGGAGGCCTGGCATGCTGTGATTCATGGGGTCGCAAAGAGTCGGACATGACTGAGCGACTGAACTGAACTGACTGAAGGCTAGTATTTTCCATTTGGTTATCCTTTGTCTCAAACACCAGCCAGGAGGTAAAATTACTAGAAGGACGTTATGGAGATTCCATCTTTCTGTTAGTTCACATTTCTATATCTTTATTCATCATTTGGTTTTCAACAGCCTTGCTTTTATAGATCATCAAGTTGAATAAAGCAGTTTTTCAGTCTAAACTGAGAAACTTTTATATTAATAAAAGTATTTAACCCATTTTGGCCTATTGATTAAATTAATAATTTGGTCTCTGTCATTTACTTGGTAAGGTTTCTTTGATGAATCCTTTGTTTTCTCTTTAGCTCTTGTGGAACATCTCCATTTTAATGTTTGAGATGCATGTCAAATCCTTCATGTTTCAAGCATAGCTCTTTGCTCCCAAACATCCTCTGAAGTTTCTCCCATCTCATTAAATGGTGCCACCTTCAACATACCTCAGATCATCCTTCACTCATACCATTCATGGAAAACCTGCATCTAATCTATCTGTATTAGATGTGTATCTATCTGTATCTGTTTGCTCAACCCAAGGTACACAAACTGTGAAAGGGAAAGTCGCTCAGTCATGTCTGACTCTTTGCGACCCCATGCACTATACAGTCCATGGAATTCTCCAGGCCGGAATACTGGAGTGGGTAGCCTTTCCCTTCTCCAGGGGATCTTCCCAACCCAGGGATTGAACCAGGGTCCCCTGCATTACAGGTGGATTCTTTACCAACTGAGCTATTGGGGACGCCCAAGGTACTCAAAGTGGTCCCAAAGCTGACCCCTCTGGCCATCTCTTCTGTCATATATCATGCCCAATATGTCACTATGTCTCATGGAGTTACGTTAAAGGATCCTATCTGATTAATTGTCCATGATCAATATTTACTGAGTTCTTATGATGTGGCAGATGTTTGATAGGTATTAGGGATACCTCTGTGGATAAAACACAAAGACAGCTTATATTCTAAGGAGTGGAGCTAGACCATAAAAAAAAAATTGTGTATGCCTACACAATTTTGTGTGTGTGTGTGTGGTACATGGAGCTGATTGAAGTGTTATGGAGAAAAAAATAAAAGGGGGAGATAAAGTGGAAACATGAGAAAGCTGTACTTTTAAATAAAGTAGTTAGAAAGACATCACTTTGTGGAAGAAGTGTACATTGGTGTAAGAATTTACACTGGTGTAAACTATGCTGTGGGCGAGGGAGTAAGCTGTGTGGGACCCAGACACAGAGCAGACCCCACGGTTGGCAAGCAGGTGGAGCAAAGTGAGGTGGCAAGTGCCAGGAGGTCCAACAGTTAGGGGTGGGCAGCCAACCATGCTGGGCCGTCAAGGCCATGGAAAGGATGTGAACCTATGATAGGCCAGTGAAGGGCAAACCACAGAGGTTTTTGTTTGTTTTGTTCAACTTGAAATGAAAACAAACTTTCAAACTTTAGGATGGTTTTATATTTGCAGAAGTGTTGTAAAGCTGGTGCGAGTAGCCCCATACAACATCCATCCAGTTTCCCTTGCTTATTACCACACGTCACCATGGTGTGCTGGTCACATGGAGCCAGCGTGGTTCCATTACACCTAACTCAACTCCACATTTATTTGGAAGTTCACCACTCCCCATCTAATATCTTTTTTTTCTATCCCAGGATTCCATCCAAGATGTCACATCATATCTGGTTGTCATGGTTCCTTAGTTTCCTCTGAATATTTTCTTAGAGCTCTCTTGTTTTTGATGACTTGACAGTTCTGAGGGCAAAATTTTGCACAATAGTCTTGCATTGGAGTGTGTTTCATGTTTTCTCATGACTAGACCAAAAGGTCATTCCTCACAGTTAAAATGAAGTTTTTGGGGAGTGGTGTTAGTCGCTCAGTGGTGTCCAATTCTTTGTGATTTCATGCATTGTAGCCCACCAGGCTCCTCTGTCTATGGAATTCTCCTGGCAAGAAAACTGGAGAGGATAGTCATTCCCTTTGCCAAGGGATCTTCTTGACCCAGGGATCTGACCCAGGTCCCCCGCACTGCAGGCAGATTCTTTACTGTCTGAGCCACCAGGAAGGGAACACAAAATACATAGAATCAAAATACAACAAATAACAGCAAAAACACCCTTGAGGGATTATAAGGTATATTTCCCTTAAAAATCATTAAGGAAGAAAACCAAGGAAATGGTACAAAATATTTCAAACAAAAGCACCTTATATAAAAAAACCCAGTGGTGTGCATCCCAAGCTGGACTTCAAGGACAATTTTATAATAAATAAATCCAAGAGCTTTCCCAGGTGACTCAGTGGTAAAGAAATTGCCTGCCAAGCAGGAGACGCAGGTTTGATCCCTGGGTAGGGAAGATCCCCTGGAGGAGGAAATGGCAACCTACTCCAGCATACTTGGCTGGAAAATTCCATGGACAGAGAAGCTTGGTCAGCCACAGTTCATGGGGTTGCTAAAGAGTGGGACATTACTAAGTGACTAAACAGCTGCATAATATTTCAAATACTAAAGGTGGAAAGTGGAACAACACGAAAACCTGAATCAAGTAACAGAAAGGAGATAAATAAGAAATTAATTTAATAACAAATAAAAAGGAGAGTCAATTGGTAAGGTCAAATGCTATTTTAAAAAGAACAATAAAACAGACAGAGAGAGAGAGAAGGAAAGTAAGCATATAAATAATACTAGGAACAGATAATGTTAACATAAACTTTGCAGAAGTAATTTAAAAAATTACCAGGGTCAATCTGAAAATCTTTACACCAATAAATTACTCACAAAATAAGATGATTTTTTAGGAAACTGTTATGGTCAAGATTGGTCTTAGAGGAAGATTACCAAGAAGGTTCACAACCATAAAAATGTAATGATAAAAATTGAAACGGGGGTTCATGATATCTTATCCCCTAAGACTCAGGCCCAGGTGGTTTTTCTAGCAACTATTAGCATAAATTCAAGAAACGTATTTTCCATTATGTCTTAACTGTTTCTTGAAAAAAAAAATCTTTTAAAGTTGTACAGCATGAGTCACTTTCTAAGGATTGAAGAATACTCTTAAGAAAACTAAAAACACAAAGATGCATGCTTTCTATTTCAGAACCATAAATACAGCAGGAAAAAAAATTTTTCCTTGCTGGGTTCACTTCAGGGAAACACTGAGTCATCTTTGCAGTTAATACAAATTCATCTTTGTGGTTAATACAGTTTAAAGGGGCTCTGATTCTAAAAGTGCAATAAGCCAGTGTAATACTTCCATTCAACTCCTTCTGTACTCGCCCTACAGTTACAACTGTTTAAGAAATGGACATTGAGGCAGGGATTTCTTTCCAAAGGGGCTTCCCTGGTAGCTCAGTTGGTAAAGAATTCGTCTGCAATGCAGGAGACCCCAGTTCGATTCCTGGGTCAGGAAGATCCACTGGAGAAGGGATAGCCTACCCACTCCAGTATTCTTGAGCTTCCCTTGTGGCTCAGCTGGTAAAGAATCTGCCTGCAATGCGGAAGACCTGGGTTTGGTCCCTGGGTTTGGAAGGTCCTCTGCAGAAGAGAAAGGCTACCCACTCCAGTATTCTGACCTGGAGAATTCCATGGACTGTATAGTCCAGGAGTGGCAAAGAGTTGGACATGACTGAATGACTTTCACTTTCCAAATGTTGGGGGGAGTGCTTCAGGACGGAATAACATGTACTAATATTTTTATTTTTTCTGATTAGCTATTTTTTTAAGAGTATAATTGCTTTACAACATTGTGTTAGTTTCTGCACAACAGCGTGAATTAGTCATTCAATTCAGTTCAGTCGCTCAGTCGTGTCTGACTCTGCCACCCCATGAATCGCAGCATGCCAGGCCTCCCTGTCCATCACCAACTCCCAGAGTTCATTCAGACTCACGTCCATCAAGACAGTGATGCCATCCAGCCATCTCATCCTCTGTCGTCCCCTTCTCCTCCCACCCCCAATCCCTCCCAGCATCAGAGTCTTTTCCAATGAGTCAACTCTTCGCATGAGGTGGCCAAAGTACTGGAGTTTCAGCTTTAGCATCATTCCTTCCAAAGAAATCCCAGGGCTGATCTCCTTCAGAANGCCATAACTTTCAGACTAGTAGAGTCTGCCTCCACCTGATGGAAATATCTAGTAATTAAGCCAGCAGTCTTCAGCCCAAGGTGTGTATCAGAATCACCTGGTGGGCCCAGGAAGCATCCAAAGACCTCCGCTTGCTCCTGTGTCCTCACTGCTGGAAGAGCCCTCTGAACTTGAGCAGCTCGGCGGCTCCGGCAGAGGGGGGACCCACCCCTTAGGAGGAGGCCCACAGCATAGAGCCGCTGCGCGGGCTGGACCTGAGGGTCACCACATCAGGCTTATCCGCCCGGTTGGTTAATGACTGAGTTGCTCCCGCCGGGATCGAGGGCAGAGAAGAGACACGTTTCCAGGCAGAGTGTCCCATCTCAGGAGGGACACTCTGGCCCTTCTCTCTCTCAAGAGCCACCCTCTCAGGTGAGTTTCTGGAGGCTGGAGTCACAGGGACCTTCTTGGCCGTGTCTGCGGCTCCCCACGCGGGCTCCTCGGCTTATTTGGCTGTGCTGGGTTTTCGTTGCTGTGCAGGCTTTTCTCTAGTCGTGGCGAGCAGGGCCGACTCTCTAGTTGCGGTGCAGGCTTTTCTCTGGTCGTGGCGACCAAGGCCCCACGTTCCTCCCAGAGGGTGAGGAGCCGGCAGGGCGAGGCGAAGGTCTCCGGTGCGGCGAAACAGACCTGTTGGTCTCGGAGACTCGGGGGGGTCAAGAGCATCGCCAGTGACTGAACAACAAAGGTGCTTGCCCTCTGCCTCTATGGAGATTTAAATAATATGTTCTTAGTAAACTTCCCATTTTCTCTCTTCTCTATCATGCCAGTAAGCAATTTCTTAATCTAGAAAATCATTTCAGCAATGGTCAAACTTTTTGACAATAAGGGAGAAAAACAGCTCTCAACTGGGAATGAGTCTGCTCCCTAGGGCACCTATGGCAAAGTCTAGAGACAGCCTTGATTGGCACAGCCTGGGAAGGGGCAGGGAGGGGAAGATAAGGCGGATGGATGCTCTGCTGGCATCGAGGGGGTTCAGGCTAAGGACGCCTCTCTGCCCCCCACAGTGCAGGGCATGAGAAAGGTTTGCCAACCCAGAACAGTGCTGAGCCTGAGAAAGCCTGGCTGCAAATCTCGTTTTAAATGTAACGGCAATGGAAAACCGTTGAGAGGTTTTCTGAACTTGACATGCTGGATCATGATCCTTTTTGAAGGGGAGGATGTAGCAACCCTAAGGGTGGAACTCAGTCTTGGAGATAAAAAGAAAGGAGACTTCAATTCCTTTGGTTCAACTAAATGGCTTTAGGATACAAATGGATTAAATAATACGGGATATTTTTAATATCTCATTAAAACATGCAAGTGCGTGAACATTTCCGTGACTCTGAACCGTGACCACTTGTTCATTTAGTTCCTATAAATCATTTTATTTGTTATTACCAACTTTAAGGTGCTGTAAAGTCGGGGTATGGCATAATCACACACCAGGAATTTTTTTTTTTCCTTTTCTAATGTTGAATAAATGTATGGTTAAATATGGTCTTGAACTTATAAAAGTATAGGCTACCCTTCTGTTTTTTATCCTGTTTATGGAGCACAGATTTTAAAACAGGGTGATAGTTAAAAGCACGTGTGCTTCTAAATTATGTTTTGTTCAAATCCAGCAATGTTATAAAACAAACAAATAAACACAGGGAAACCTTGATGGTGCTTCAGGATAAAGGGTTCTACGTGCTGCACAGTGAGCTGAGTGCCAGTTCTCTTCTTTTTCAGGACACTTCCTGGAGGATTCTCTTGCCATTTCCTTCTGTCTCACCCATTGCTTTACCCTGACTCACTCCGGGTTTCTCAAATTATATCTTATACATGTATTCTACTATGCCTGATAGCCTTTCCTTAACATTTCCTCCCACTAGATACTGCCATATATTATAAAACCCTTTCTTATAGCTTAGAGATTAAGCAAATTATTTTAGGCAGTTTGCTTAATTTCTTACAACTTTCAATTTTCCCATCTGTAAAATGGGAATAATACTATCTCTCTAAGAGGGTTGTTGTGTATAATAAGTGGGAGCTTAGAAGGTGTCTGGCACATAATAGATGCTCAGTAAGTAATAGCTTTTATTCTTCTTTTTAAAAATCAGAGCAGGATTTTGAAACCATATAGTCACCAAATATTTAGTAAACCTTTTCCTTGGGTTTGGCCCTATGCTAGGTGCTTGGGATACATTGGAAAACTTACAAATGCTGCAGTCATGGAACTTAGACACACACACACACACGTAAACATACACACACACACACGTAAACACACACACACACACAATGGTACAAACACTCAGGGGCTCTTCCCTTACTCGTTTTAGAACCTTACTGAAAGTAAACACTCCCTCCAGTGGGCCAAAATGGCACGCTGAAGAGCAATTACAGAATTCTAAAGAAAAGCCCTTCTTTCTAATACGTTTCCTTCAGATTTTAAAGAAGCTAAAGGCATGTGTCTGTCTATATGTCTGTCTATATTTGTCTGTCTATATGTCTATCATCTGTCTATATCTGTCTGTTTATATATCCGTCTATCTACATGCCTATCTATCTGTCATCTGTATCATCTGTATTTATTTGTCTGTCTATCATCTGTCCACATCTATCCATCTGTAAAGTCTGTCTCTCCACCTATCTGTGTCTGTCTAACTATCTGGATATATTTTTAGATGTTTTTCTACTCCACTTGACTCAAAGTTCCATGAAAGGAAAGATTATCTTACTTCGTTCACTGTGATCTTTAAGAGCCCAGTTCCTGATCCCAACTTTGCCCTCAATGAATGTTTATGGGTGAGATAAAAAGCCTCCCACTCAAGGCATATTGACTGCTGTTGATGAGAGGCTGTCTTCAGTTTGGTTCAAATGAAACTATTGTCTATTTTTATTATAGATTGTTGATTATTTTCTATAATAAAAATAGAAAATAGTTTCATTTGAACTAAACAGAAGACTATAGCCTGAAAGACAGCCTCTCCGATTACTCTGAGGAATTTCTGCAGAGAAACATGGTTTTCAGAACAGTTTTATATCCTGTCATAATAAAGGACATCAAAGAAGTCAGGCAGATATCCCTTCAAGGTTTCAAAAACTAGACCAGCACGTACACAGTGGGTCAGTGTGGGCTCAGCATCTGAGAAGTGAGCCTTCTCATCAAAAGAGGACCAGCATTGGCATCCCAGGCAGAGAGGTGTTTCATCTTTAACATGGACATTCATTACTTCTGGTCAATGGGCCCATTTCTTTTATCGTTAAAGCAGGAGAAGGCAATGGCAACCCACTCCAGTATTCTTGCCTGGAAAATCCCTGGTGGGCAACAGTCCACGTGGTTGCAAAGAGTCGGACATGACGAGCGACTTCACTTTCACTTTTCACAATGTACATTTGATAGGCCACAAACAGGGTGTTTTAGTTAGCATAAAATTCAAGTTAACTTTATAAATTTTTGCCTAGCTAAAAAATTTATGACGTTTTGATTCCACTTGTTTGCTTTAGTATGAATAGAATGCTATATTGCTAATTAAAAAAAATAGATATTCAACAGTAGCACAGGGAACTATAGTCAATACCTTGTAATAACCTATAATGGAAAATAATCTGAAAAATAATATACGTTTGTACATATAACTGAATCACCTTGCTGTGCACCTGGAACATTGTAAGTCAACTATACCTCAAAATATATATGTGAAGGGAAAACAAAGAAAAAAAATCCTACAGGAAATCAACCCGGAATATTCATTGGAAGGACTGATGCTGAAGCTGAAGCTCCAATACTTTAGCTACCTGATGTGAAGCACCAGCTCATTGGAAAAGACCCTGATTCTGGGAAAGATTGAAGGCATAAGGAGAAGAGGGTGGCAGAGAATGAGATGGTTAGATAGCATCACCGACTCAACAGACGTGAACTTGAGCAAATTCCAGGAGATGGCACAGGACAGGGAAGCCTGGCATGCAGCAGTCCATGGGGTCGCAAAGAAAAGGACGTGACTTAGCAACTGAACAGCGTGAGTCCTGCTCTTGGGGGAATGCTGATAGCAGGGGAGGCCGTGCTTGTGTAGGGATAGAGAAGTGTGGGTCCCCTTTGTCTGTTTTGATCAGTTTTCTGTCAAAACTGTTCTAAAAAATAAAGTCTATTTTAAATGGGGGGAAAAATTCAAGTTAACTCACGCATCAGCCAGAATGACGTTCCCATCCTTCTGTATGTGATCATTTCTCTCATCGCTGCTAAGAGCACTGAGATTGTCAGAGGAGGCTTCCTCCCTTCGGCTGTGATGAAGCGAACACACACGACCACCTTGTTCTGTGTGCAGATACATAACATTATTTGACCTTGGTTAATTTTCTCCTGTGTGTGTGTGTAGCATAAACTGAGGGGGAGCTCAGTTGAATGTGGCACAGTTAACGCCAAGATTGGTTCACAACTCCACACACAGTAACCTTTGCTCTTGGCTTTTGGTATCAATCTCTGAATCCACGTGGGAAAATTTTTGGCTCATCTTGATACAGAAAAACTCCTGGCATGGTGCCTTAAGCAGAGCAAAGAAGAGGGGATAGGTTAGGGCCCTTTGAGGATGTTGCTCAGTTACAAGGGGAAAATGAAAGGAACTTTTGATTATTCTGGTTTAAAACTACTCAAGCCAGACACTTGGCTCAGCGCCTCTGAGTATCAGCCATTTGCTTCAGTTACATCCTAGAACGACCCTATCCACCCCTCACTTCAACAGGTAGAGCCTGCTTTTCCTTCCCTCCAGTCCAAAGTGAACAAAGAGCTCGTTTAAAGTGGGATTTGAGTTAGTCACTTTGGCAGCGAGGGTTTTTTTCCATCTTGTAGGTCAAAATAACTGAGACACAGGAAGTTAACTAATGAGTCTGAGGGCAATCATGTGAGTGCCTCAGCATCAATTCTCACAACTGGCATTTCCTCACCAGCCACAAAACCTTATTTCAGACACCCCACTGAAGCCTGCAGGAAGAACCAGGAAGTAGGGACGCACAGGATAGGACTGAGGCACCTCCTGGTAGGAGAGTTTCAAGGCAGTCAGTCCAGCAAGTCACTCCTATGCCCCTGGTGGCTCAGAGGGTAGAGTGTCTTCCTCAATGCAGGAGACCTGGGTTCGACCTCTGGGTCAGGAAGATCCCCTGGAGAAGGGAATGGCAACCCACTCCAGTATTCTTGCCTGGAGAATCCCATGGACAGAGGAGCCTGGTGGGCTACAGTCTGTAGGGTCGCAAAGAGTTGGACACCACTGAGTGACTAACACTTTGGCACTTACGAGACGGATTTGAGAATTAACCTAAAGGAATGACCACCACCTACTTTTAAAACAACTCAAATGTCCTCATTATCATTATTAATATAATGGAACCTTTATCTTTAGAGTAGGCTTAGGTTCCCAGCAGAATTAAGGGGCCAGCACAGACATTCCCCGTACACCGCCTGCCCCGACACACGCACCCCCTCCCGCACTGTCCACATTCCCCACCAGAGTGGGACGCTGCTTACCATCAGTGAGCTTGCACTGATGTACAATCAGCCGAAGTCCATAGTTAAAATTAGGGCTCATTCTTGGTGCTGTACCTTCTGTGGGTCTGGACAAATGTACGATTACATGTATCTATCATGATAGTATCAGCCAGAGAGATTTCACTGCCCTAAAGTCCCCTGTGCTCTGCCTGTCCATCCCCTTCCCAACTGCCAATTCTTGGCAACCCCAGATCTTTTGACTGCCTCCATAGTTTTGCCTTTTCCAGAATGTCATGTAGTTAGAATCATACAGGAAGTAGCCTTTTCCAGCTGGCTTCTTTCGCTTAGTAATAGGCATTTAACTTTTCCCCAAGTCCTTCTGTGGCTTGGAAGCTCATTTCATTTTAGTGCTAAATACTATTCCATTGTCTGGATGGACCACTGTTTGTCTTTTCCCCTACTGAAGGCCATTCGGTTGCTTCCAAATTTTGGCAATTGTGAATAAAGCTACTATAAACAATTGTGTGCAGTTTTGTGTGTGTGTGTGTGTGTGTGTGTGTGTGTGTGGACTTAAGTTTTCAACTCCTTTGGGTAAATACCAAGGAGCATGATGGCTGGATAATATCTTACAAATATGTTTAGAAGTAGCTGTACCATTTTGCATTCCCACCAGAACTGAATGAGCGTTCCCTTTGCTCCACATCCTTGTCAGCATTTGATGTTGTCAGTGTTCTGGATTTTGACCATTCTAACAAGTGTGGCATTATTGTTTTAATTTGCTTCTTCCTGATGACCTAAGATGTGGAGCTTCTTTTCACATGTCTGTTTGCCATATGTTTATCATCTTCAATGAGGTGTCTGTTAAGGTCCTTGGCCCCTTTTTTAATTGGGTTGTTTGTTTTCTCACTGTTGACTTTTAAGAGCTCTTTGTATATTTCGAATAACAGTCTTTTATCAGATATGTCTTTTGCAAACATTTCCTTCCAGTCTGTGGCTAGTCATCTCATTCTCTTGTCTTTGGCAAGGTGAGAGTTTTTAATTTTAACGAAGTTCAGCTTATCAGTTCTTTCTTTTGTGAATTACGTCTTTGAGGCTACAAAACAGTTACGGGCATACCCGTGGTCATTTAGGTTTTCTCCTGTTACCTTTTGGAGTGTTGTAATTTTGTGTTCTACATTTAGACTGTGACCCATTTCAAGTTAATTTTTGGCAAGGATGTAAGGTTTCTGTCTAGGTTTGTTTTTTTCTTTTGCATGTGGATGTCCAGTTGTTCTAGCGCCCTTTGCTCTCTCTCTTTTTTTTTTTTTTTTTGGTTATTTTAAAAAACCTTTTATTTATTGGCTGTGTTGGGTCTTAGTTACAGCATGTGACATCATCCTTGCTGCACGTGGAATTTTAAAGATACATTTACCATTTATTCATTTTGGCTGCGGTAGGTCTTCACTGCCTGCATGGGCTTCCTCTAGTTGCAGCGAGCGGGGCTACTCTTCAGTTGTGAAGCACGGGCTTCTCAGTGCAGCTGCTTGTCTTGCTCCGGCCTCTAGAGCACAGGCTCAGCAGTTGTGCAGCACAGGCTTAGTTGCACTGAGACCTGTGGGATCCTCCCGGACCCAGGATCCAGGTCACGTTCCCCGCACTGGGAGGTGGCCTCTCAAACACTGGCCCAGTCCTGGTTCAGTTCAGCTCAGTTCAGTCACTCAGTCATGTCCGACTCTTTGCGACCCCATGAATCGCAGCACGCCAAGCCTCCCTGTCCATCACCAACTCCTGGAGTTCACTCAGACTCACGTCCATCGAGTCGGTGATGCCATCCAGCCATCTCATCCCCTGTTGTCCCCTTCTCCTCCTGCCCCCAATCCCTCCCAGCATCAGAGTCTTCTCCAATGAGTCAACTCTTCACATGAGGTGGCCAAAGTACTGGAGTTTCAGCTTTAGCATCATTCCCTCCAAAGAAATCCCAGGGTTGATCTCCTTCAGAATGGACTGGTTGGATCTCCTTGCAGTCCAAGGGACTCTCAAGAGTCTTCTCCAACACCACAGTTCAAAAGCATCAATTCTTCGGCGCTCAACCTTCTTCACAGTCCAACTCTCACATCCACAGGAAAAACCATAGCCTTGACTAGACAGACCTTAGTCGGCAAAGTAATGTTTCTGCTTTTGAATATGCTATCTAGGTTGGTCATAACTTTTCTTCCAAGGAGTAAGCATCTTTTAATTTCATGGCTGCAGTCACCATCTGCAGTGATTTTGGAGCCCCCCAAAATAAAGTCTGACACTGTTTCCACTGTTTCCCCATCTATTTCCCATGAAGTGATGGGACCGGATGCCATGATCTTCGTTTTCTGAATGTTGAGCTTTAAGCCAACTTCTNTTTTCTTCCAAGGAGGAAGCATCTTTTAATTTCATGGCTGCAGTCACCATCTGCAGTGATTTTGGAGCCAGCTTGTGTGTCTTCCAGTCTAGCGTTTCTCATGATGTACTCTGCATATAATTTAAATAAGCAGGGTGACAATATACAGCTGTGCTGTGGTTCATAGGGTCACAAAGAGTTGGACACAACTGAGCGACGGAACTGAACTGAACTTGCTGTGCAAAAGCTTTTAAGTTATGTCCCATTTGTTTATTGTTTTTTATCTTCATTACTCAAGGAGGCAGATCATAAAAGATCTTCCTGGGATTTATGTCAAAGAGTGTTCTGCCTGTGTTTCCTCCAAAAGTTTTATAGTAGGTGGCCTTACATTTAGGTTTTAATCCATTTTGTATTTATTTTTGTGTATGATGTAGGGAATGTTCTCATTTCAGTCTTTTACATGTAGCTGACCAGGTTTCCCATCACCACTCATAAAAGAAGCTTTTTTTCCCCATTGTATATTCTTACCTCCTTTGTCATAGATTAGGTGACCATAGTTGTGTATGAGTTTACCTCTGGACTTATTATTAGAGAAATGCAAATCAAAATGGCAATGAGGTATCCCCCTTGCTTCTCAGAATGGCCATCATAAAAAAAAAAATCTATGAGCAATAAGTGCTGGAGAGGGTACGGAGTAAAGAGAGCCGTCCTACACNATGTTGGCACTGTGATCTCTGGTTCCTCTGCCTTTTCTAAAACCAGCTTGAACATCAAGGAGTTCACGGTTCACGTATTGCTGAAGCCTGGCTTGGAGAACTTTGAGCATTACTTTGCTAGCATGTGCTGCTAAGTTGCTTCAGTCATGTCCGACTCTGTGCAGCCCCAGACTCGGGGGTGCCCACCAGGTTCCCCGTCCCTGGGATTCTACAGGCAGGAACACTGGAGTGGGTTGCCATTTCCTTCTCCAATGCATGAAAGTGAAAAGTGAAAGTGAAATTGCTCAGTCTTGTCTGACCCTCAGTGACCCCGTGGATTACAGCCTTCTAGGCTCCTCTGTCCATGGGATTTTCCAGGCAAGAGTACTGGAGTGGGGTGCCATTGCCTTCTCTGTTACTAGCATGTGAGATAAGTACAATTGTGCGGTAGTTTGAGCATTGTTTGGAATTGCCTTTCTTTGGGATTGGAATGAAAGCTGACCTTTTCCAGTCCTGTGGCCACTGCTGAGTTTTCCAAATTTTCTGGCATATTGAGTGCAACACTTTCACGGCATCATCTTTCAGGATTTGAAATAACTCAATAGGAATTTCATCACCTCCACTAGCTTTGTTCATAGTGATGCTTTCTAAGGCCCACTTGACTTCCTATTCCAGGATGTCTGGCTCTAGGTGAGTGATCACACCATCGTGATTATCTGGGTCGTGAAGGTCTTTTTTGTACAGTTCTTCTGTGTATTCCTGCCACCTCTTTTTAATATCTTCTGCTTCTGTTAGGTCCAGACCATTTCTATCCTTTATTGAGCCCATCTTTGCATGAAATATTCCCTTGGTATCTCTAATTTTCTTGAAGAGATCTCTAGTCTTTCCCGTTCTGTTCTTTTCCTCTATTTCTTTGCATTAATTGCTGAAGAAGGCTTTCTTATCTCTTCTTGCTATTCTTTGGAACTCTGCATTCAGATGCTTATATTTTTCCTTTTCTCCTTTGCTTTCGCTTCTCTGGTTACTCTTCAAAAAAAGATGTTATTCATTTTTAATTGGAGTAAATTGCTTTACAATGTTGTGTTGGTTTCTGCCATACGGCAACGTGAATTAGCCCTAAGTATACATACATGCCCTCCCTCTGCAACCTCCCTGACACCCCTCTAGGTGGTCACGGAGCAGCGGCTGAGCCCCCTGTGTTCTACAGCAGCTTTCCACCATTTGTTAGAGAGACTATCCTTGCTCTGTTCTACTGCCTCTGCCACTTTGTCAAAAGTCAGTCGACTACGTCTGTGAGGATTTCTGTTCTGTTCGGTCGATTTGTTTGTCCAGGTTTCCCAGTACCCCTGCCGTGGCTACTGCAGCTCACTATAGTCCTGGTGCTGGGTAATGTCAGCTCTCCAGTTTTGTTCTCTTCCTTCCCTATTTTATTGGCTATTCTGGGGATTTTGCCCCTCCATATAATCTTTAGAGTTAGTTCACCATTATCTGCAAATTGAGAGCTGGAATTCTGGCTGGAGTTGCATGGAATCGACAGGTCTATTTGGGAGGAATGGACATCTTAGCAACACTAAGTCTTCCTATCCATCAGCATGGGCTGTCTCTCCATTTATTTAGTTCTCTGATTTGGTTCATCATCGTCATTTTTTAATGTCATGAATGAGTACCAGAATGAGTAAGAATCGTTGAAAGAAATGCCAGAAAAGAACACTTGATGATCCAAATTTTTAGATTATCTTGCCATTAAGTACACCAAACAGTGATCCCAAATTCAACCTGTTGTTTACCCGAACCAGCAAATAAAGCCTCCTGCCATTTGTCTTACATGTCTGATGGAAAGTGCTATTAAAACAATCGAGATAAAGAAGCTTCTTTTCTCTTTCCCTCATCAAGTGAAGGACAATATCAGATTCTGTTTTAAAAAGTTAAATTTCCCAGGTTCTTAGTTTAAAGAGTACAAAAATATTGTTAAGAAAAAGTAAAGAGCTTTCCATAAAATAAAGGTCTTTCTCTGGTCATTAAATGGGGATGAAAGTGCATTCACTTTTAGAAATTAAGTGCTGGGATGGATTTTAGGAATTGCGTATTCCAATCCCTTGCATTTACTTATGTGAGTGGAATGACCGGAAAAGAAACAAATGAATGGGTCAAGGTAATACAAATAATTATGATCACGGCTCAGATAGATCAGCTCAGTGCCAAGCCCAGCATTTGGAGATTTGTGAATGATTGCATTTTCACCTGTTGGGGAAAAAAAAAAAATCCAATCATCCTAGAAACTGGATAAGTTAGAGAAAGATATTCTAACTTCAGAGTTTAGTTGCAGCTAGGAAATGCTATGGGAAAAAAATATTCATGAAAAGATTTTTCTAAGAACTGAGTCATTTTCCTTAAAATATCATCATTAAAGGCTAGAACTTGTAGATCAGCAAGGAAGTCTGTCGCCAGAAGCTATTCTTTCTGCAAGTCTGAATTCAGCCGTGTATCTGGTTTGTGCGTAGTCTTTGCCAAGACAGGAGCGTTCCTCCTCCTTCAGAGAATTTACATCCTGCTCAATGATGTTCAGCCCCGAAAGGAGAGGGGTTGAACTACCCTGCTGACTGCTCTCTCTCCAGAGCTCGTAATAGTGCCAGCCCAAGCCAGGGGCAGCTTGGAAGCAGTGTTACTGATTTTTGTTGAGTTAATTAGCTTATGAAGAAAAGATTTTTAGCATTTGGCATATTTCTGAGTTTTTCCAATAGCATCAATTTATTTATTTTTTTCCCCAAATGACAGATCATACTCCCTGACCACCTGCTGTGTGCCAAGCTCTGTGTACAGCACATCTGTTTACTTTAGCCATTAACACCTCACGCCATCCCTACCAAGCAGGCATGCTTACCTTCCCCACGGGTACAGATGAGGAAGCGAGACACTCAGGAGCTCACTAACCTGACCAAAGTGTTCAGAAAAAACATAGACCTCAAGCTCATACCTCAAGCCCATTATCTGACATGATCACAGAAGAAGGTTTTGCTCTAAATCTGCATAAATGGTAATTCATGTGGCAAACTTGGGCTAAGACAAGTTTATTGTGAAAGAGAGCTATGATACATGGAAATAAAAGTATTGATAAGACCTGCACTGCCCTCAAACTGAGCATCTCTTTTAAACTGACAAAGACAAATAAATTCAAAGTTATGACGGTCACAGCAGGTATGACTCAGGGATTTTCAGAATCTGAAAATAGCCCTTAATACTAAGCATTATATTGTATGAGTTATTATTTACAGATGAATTAGAGTTGATTTCCATGGAAATGAATAAGATTCACTTTATTCCCTTCCTAAATAGAAATAATATTTTCACTGAATTTTTTAAAACTACATTTCCACTTTTGATGGATATAAACATAACACCAAAAAAGTACACTTAACTGACATGTTTGGGGATGATGTGTCTTAAACCCCTAGATTTCTTCTGTGACTGATGAAGACTTGAACACCACAGTATATGTCTGTGTGCTCACAATGAACATAGGTTTTTACAGTCCAATTAGCAATTACTCAGCTCATATTAAATTGATCTTTCAGATAGCTGAAAAGATCAAGATTTAATATAGAAGTGTTTTGGTATTCTTACCTTCCTTTCCCCACTCATCTTTTTTCCAAATGTACTTTAATTAATCATCATCTTCATTTATGCATACTTAGGTTTTTAGTCAGTGGCTTAGTCAGTTCATAGGAAACAATTCAGTTCAGTTCAGTTCAGTTGCTCAGCCATGTCCAACTCTTTGCGACCCCATGGACTGCAGCACGCCAGGCCTCCCTGTCCATCACCAACTCTCAGAGTTTACTCAATGGACATGAGTTTGAGTAAACTCCAGGAGGTAGGAAATGGTTGGTGGCTGCAAACAGAGCTTGTAATTGGTATATAAGGCACTGCTAGTTTAGAATATTATTTTGAGGATTTTCATACTTGTGATACTATTTGTTCATTCAATTTAGACTTCACATGATTTTATTTGAATATTTTATTTGTGATAACTGTCAGAATGAACTTGTCCATCACTGTGCTAGTACCTCAGAGACCCTTAACAGAATGGTTAAGAAATGACACTGCGACCAGCAATTCCACTCCTAAGCATATTCCCAAGAGAGATGAGTGCATGTATCCACAAAAAGAATTGTTCAAACACAGATGCTTCATTTGTAATAGCTCCAGACTGGAAACAACCCAAATGTTCATCAACTGTGAAACGATCACACATGTTTATGAAAAATAGAAAACCTTTCTCGTTCACACTCATAGTGTGGATTGAGCTCCAAAGCTTTACCTTGAGTAAAAGAAAACAGGTATGATTTGATCCTCTTTGTATGGAGTCCAAGATCTGGCAAAGCTTATAACTGACGACAGGATTCAAAATAACATTTCCTCTAGAAGGGAAGGGTTATCAAGAGAGAAAAAACACAGAGAAGCTTTCTGACTTGCTGGAAACATTTTTGATCTTGTCTGGATGTTGATTACACAAGGATAGAAAAATATGAAACTTCATCCAACTGAAAACTGAAGATTTGTCTATTTTACTATTATGTAAGTGTTCGTTGATTCACTCCTGTCTGACTCTTTGCAACCCCATGGACTATAGCCCCCAGGCTCCTCCGTCCGTGGGATTCTCCAGGCCAGAATACTAGAATGAGTTGCCACGCCCTCCTCCAGGGGATCTTCCTGACCCAGGGATCGGACCAAAGTCTCCTGCATTGTAGGCAGATTCTTTACCATCTGAGCTCCCAGGGAAGTCCTAACTAAGTGAAATTTGAATTGAAATTACATGAATTTGATTGAAATTATATAACTCCATTGGTAAAGAATGTGCTCACAATGCAGGAGACCCAGGTTCGATCCCTGGGTGAGGAAGATCCCCTGGAGCAGGAAATGGCAACCCACTCCAGTATTCTTGCCTGGAGAATCCTGTGGACAGAGGAGCCTGCAGCCTACACTCAATAGGGTCACAAGAGTCAGGTACAGCTTAGCGACGAAACCACCACCATATTTCAATTAAAAAGTTATCACTGACCTTTCTTCAACACACCATTTTGTTGTAGGGCTTTATGCATGATGAAGTGCCTAGGCCTGTTTCACTCTTTGCACTGTATCTGTTTACAGCAAAGATGGTTTATGTTCTGGTGGAGTTTGGCTTGGCTGATGGGTGTGTTGGGATAACACTAAATTCCTGCAACAAATAAACCTCCACTTTTCAGCAGCTTCATACAACAGAAGTGGATGACTCAGATACTGCCCAGGTCAGTGTGAATGTTCTCAGATTCCTCTGTACAGTGATGCAGGGACCCAGGCTCCTTCCAGCTTGTGGCTTACAGCTTCCTGCCCAGGAGCCTCAGAATCTTCTCCTGCCAGTTGGAAAACAAGGAGAGACACTGTAGCCAGGGAATTTTCTAGGTTACTGCCGGTAACAGGCATGTGCCATTTAGTCCCCTTCTGGTTGTCCCAGAGAACAACCCCTCCCAGGAGGAGCTAGAGAGCCGTCGCCTGACTCCAGAACACGAGCTCATTTTCTCCGCCCAGGAGCCTGCCCACCACGTCCTCTCCTGCATACACGGAGCAGAATGGGCCGGTTAAGGGTGCAGCCTCGGCCAGCAGGGTCTGGGTTCAAGCAGATGACATGTTCTTCCAGTGTCTTAGCTCCACATCTGAAAAGCGGACTGCATAAGAACACTAATCCTCAGAGCTCTAGGGCAAACTTTAAAAGGGTTCGAAGCACTGAGGACGGTACCTGAAACACAATACGAGTCTAATAAATGCCAACTGTATCATACACTCCTTGCTGTAACCAGCCATTTCAGAAGTTCTCTTACTCTCCAGCATGCCCGAGGCTCCTCCCAGAGCAAACGATCAGGCCCTCTCCCCTCGCCAGCTTCACAGGCATGGCGTCTGTGCAGTCACACGGGGCCCCACGCTTGGGGCCTGGCAGTTAGTTTAATGCGCTGACTGCACCATTTTGAAACTGCTAGTAATTTTCTCTCTGAACTTGCGTTTTGTAAACAAAGTCTGGAGCAGTGGAGACCCACACAAGGTGCACGTCCACTGTGGCCTTCCCTGCCCCGCTCGCATGTGGCAGTCTTGGTGCCCCTTGAACACAGAATTCTGATGCCCTCACGATGTCTGGGAGGTGAGCAAAGCTCAAGTCAGGTACCAGGCAAGCAAGTCACATCTGCAACTAAGTGGGACAACCCACGAGGCCAAGCTTCCTATTCCAAACAGAACATGTTCTGAATGCAAAAAAAAAAAAAAAAGGATAACCAAGGAAACCTATCACGGCTTTTCTACTTGTGTTCCTTCCCCCTTTTAACTAACTGAAGACAGAGAAGAAAAAGGCAACCCAGAATTTGTTTTCTTTCCAGTTCTTCTTAATTCATCAGTAAGTCAAAGATGGAGTATGGATAGAATGGGCATATATAATGAAGCTGAGATGTGGAAGCAACCTAAATGTCCATCGACAGAGGAGATGCAGTACATATATATAATGGAGCATTACTCAGTCGTTGGAAAGAATGCGACAATGTCATTTGCAGCAATACAGGTAGACCTAGAGATTATCATTCTCAGTGAAGTCAGTCAAAGACAAATATCATATAACAGCACATATCTGTGGAATCTAAAAACTGATGCAAACGAACTTATTTACAAAACAGAACCCACACAGATGTAGAAAACAAGTTTATGGTTACCAAAGGGAAAAGGGGTGGGAGGATAAGTTAGGAGTTTGGGATTAGCAAAGCTGTCACCAGCTACCTCTTCCTCCAGAGTCACTTTCTAGAGAATAAATATGCCCCGAGGCTATACAGTTAAGGGCGGTAAAGCATGTGTCTGCAATGCAGGAGACCCGGGTTCGATCCCTGGTTCAGGAAGATCCCCTGGAGAAAGAAATGGCAGCCCACTCCAGTATTCTTGCCTGGAAAATCCCATGGACGGCGGAGCCTGGTAGGCTACCGTCCATAGGGTCACAGAGAGTCGGACACGACTGAGCGACTTCATTTTCACATACATAAAACAAACAAGGGCCTTCTGTATCACACAAGGAACTGTACTNTGGCAGCCCACTCCAGTATTCTTGCCTGGAAAATCCCATGGACGGCGGAGCCTGGTAGGCTACCGTCCATAGGGTCACAGAGAGTCGGACACGACTGAGCGACTTCATTTTCACATACATAAAACAAACAAGGGCCTTCTGTATCACACAAGGAACTGTACTCTGTATCTTGCAATAAATTATAATGGAAAGAATATATGCATAGGTGTATAATAACTGAGTCATTTTTCTGTATACCAGAAATTAACACAACATTGCAAATCAACTATACTTCAATTAAAAAAAAATGTTGAGTCTGTTCTGTGCTGTGTTTCAACCGTTGGGGTGAGAACAAGACATATCTGCACAGGCAAACCACAAAGTATCCGCACATACTTGCTACAAAATACAGACTGAGTGATTGTGTTGATTTTGCAATGAGTTAAATGCTCCTATATTTTCCCTTAAAACTAGCATTGCACGATCTAAAAATGAGCAGTGAAATTGATGCTAGTCATTTAAAATGCTTGTTTTCCTTTACTTAGAATGATATTAAATAGCAAATAAAAAATGCCATATCATTCCAAAGAGAGAACATGGAACAAAAGAGAGAGCTTTATATATTTTTGTCTTTAGTGTGGCACTTTTTGTTTTCCTGCTTCTTGAATAAAGGGCCCTGCGTTTTCATTTTCCACTGGGTCCTGCTAATAATACAGCTGGCGACATCCTTTCTTTACTCCAGCTTCTCCCCAAAGTTCCACCCAGGACCTTCTACAGAAAGTCTCACCTGATCACCCGTCTTCCTCACCAGCAGCTACCTAGTAATTTACATTTATATATCTCTCATTGCACCTTGACTTTTAGCATTAAGTTTGAGCGTGCTATCTCCCTATTAAGTCTGTCTTTTCTCTGAGGGGCAGGGGCAGTCTTGACATTCTTATTTGGCTGGCCATGAACCAGAACCACTGGGGCCCTCACATCCCAAGTAAATTCCAGTAACTGACAATCAGCAGATAGAATCAAGAGCTCCAGGGCTGAGTAGTTCGGTTGCACAGTGAACTTGAGAAGCAGCTGCTGAATGAACGAGGGAAAACCACTGGTTCTGGGGCCTACAATGGTGCTGTTGGTTCCAGCACTTCATGCTGAAATCGGGTCCGTCCTTAACAGACTGGTCTAAGCGCAGCCCTGTTCAGTGAAATCTCCCAGTTTTTCTGTGCCCGCACACCCGTATTTCTAAACCTGACATCAAGTTCCTTTGTTGTTGTTAGGTACTAAGTCGTGTCCGAGCCCCATGGCCGGTAGCCCACCAGGCTTCTCTGTCCGTGGGGTTTCCCAGGCAAGCATACTGGAGTAGGTTTCCATTTCCTTCTCCAGGGGACCTTCCCGACTCAGAGATCAAACCAGTGTCTCCTGCTTGGCAGGAGGATTCTTTACCACGTAGCCACCTGGAAAGCCCTGAAGTTCCTTCAGTTCAGTTCAGTTTATTTGCTCAGTCGTGTCTGACTCCTTGCAACCCCATGAATAGCAGCACGTCAGTTCTCCTCCCTGTTCATCACTGTCTCCCGGAGTTCACTCAGACTCACATCCATTGAGTCCGTGATGCCATCTAGCCATCTCATCCTCGGTCGTCCCCTTCTCTTCCTGCCCCCAATCCCTCCCAGCATCAGAGTCTTTTCCAATGAGTCAACTCTTCGCATGAGGTGGCCAAAGTACTGGAGTTTCAGCTTTAGCATCATTCCTTCCAAAGAAATCCCAGGGTTGATCTCCTTCAGAATGGACTGGTTGGATCTCCTTGCAGTCCAAGGGACTCTCAAGAGTCTTCTCCAACACCACAGTTCAAAAGCATCAATTCTTTGGCACTCAGCCTTCTTTACAGTCCAGCTCTCACATCCATACATGACCACAGGAAAAACCATAGCCTTGACTAGA
>SJYX01002955.1:75558-107367 GCA_006410675.1 Oreotragus oreotragus | reverse complement strand
GGGGGCGGAGGAGGGTGGAGACTGCGGGGCTCGGCCAAGGCGGGCGCGCGTCCCCGGGCGGGCGGCCGTGACGCGGCGGGGATTAACTTTGCATGAATAAGGCGAGTGCGCCGGGCAAGCGGCCCTCCAGCTCCAGGGCTCGGGCAGCGCCCGCAGGCTGCCTCCCCCGGCGGGGGCGCCCCACCCGGCCGGCTCCAGCGCCCCGGTAATTCGGCGAGAGGACGGCGCGGAGGCGGGGGTGCGGGGGCGACAGTCGCGCTGTCCGGAGGGCGGGCGGGCGGGGGTGTCGCGGGAACCCCTCGGGGTGCGAGCGGCGACGCCGAGCGCGCGGGCGGGCGTGGGTGGGGTGTCCGCCGCCGGGCGTCCGGCCCCGGGGCTTCGCGCCCCGCCGCGGGGAGGAGGGGCCCTCCGGCTCGGGCACCCTCGGGGAGCCGCGGCGTGGGCAGCGGCGGAGCGGGGCGGCTGGGGCGGCCGTGGCCCTCGGACCCCGCGCCCCGGCTGGTTGCCAGCCTCCTTGTGACCCGGAGTTTGGCATCCTCGGCGCCGAACCCAGTGGAAGTTTCCATGATGAGGAAGTTCTATGACACGAGGGTTCGGAAAAGGTTGGCAGACAGCGGAGCTGAGGGGCGGGGGTGGGGGGGGGGTGCGGTGGAGCCGGTTTAAAGGGACGGCGGGTCCCCCAGCCTCCTGTTCTGCTGCCCCGGAGCTCCGGGCTTTGCAAGCGGCACGGACCCCGCGGGTGGCGTGCGCCGGTGCCCGCGCCTGGCGACTTGGCGTCTGCCCACCTCCTCAGGGATTTGCGGACGATTTCGCTTGCCTCCGGGTCGCGCTTCTTGCTTCGCTTCTCTTGACGCAGCATCTTCCCCTGGGCCGTCTCGAGTCGGTTCCGATCCGCGCAGTGGTGCCAGCTGCGCGCTCTCCTCCACCCCCGCCACCTCTAGGAGAAGGTCTCATTTGGGGGAGTTTTTACTCCTGGTGGATGTGGTCCTTTTTATTTCCCAGCCACCATCATCAGGTTCTTATTAGTGTTAAATCTTAAGTCTTCTGATTTGTTTTCAGTGGAGGTTGGATGAGTGTTTTGGGTCTGGAAGGTTCAATGTAGAATTTTCCCCAAATGGGAAATATTCAAGGTGGGGTCTGGAAGCATGACAGTTCCCTCAAGTGAAGCGAAGGAAGAGACAAGGGTTTACCTGAGCAGACATCTTCCCTTCTCACACACAGAATTTGTGAAGATTCAAACACTAAGCCTAGTAAATACATGAAACAAAGTCTTCCCCTTAGCATGTTATTGATCCTAGGTGCTTGTGAGAGTCAGTTTTAAAGACCTGTTTTGAAGTTCAAGAAATTCAGCATTCCTTGGACAGTGTATTAATAACAGATCACAGCAATTTCTAATAAATAGTATCAGTATATTGGGTAATGTAGACCTTTGGTTTTATTTGACCTTTTAGTATGCATATTTACATTGCAGTGATATGTAGCATGCTCTGGATGGCACAGTAATACAAATTGCATGTTAGTCCAAATATTTCACCGATTCATCCTGGATATTCACAGTGACATATCAGCTCCCTGATTCACTACTGCTTGCCTCTCTGATTCTGAAACAAGGCAGGGACTAGGAAACACAAAAGAAAAAGGTGTTTTGATGAAAGTTATTCTAAGCAGTGGATGTTTTCAGGAGTTTTCCTGCCAGTTGGCTAAGCATTTTAATTGACTTCAACAGAAATTCAATATCAAGCAACTTATTCAAGATGAGATATGTGAAGGCATTGGTGACCAATCACTTATTATTTGTGCATGTTGAATAGATATCATCAGAATCTTAATGAGTTCCAGTTTAATTGTATATTGAAGTTGTGTCATCTGTTAGTAAATGTGATTTGCTTCTATTTTTCAACAAGTGAAAGCAAATGATACTGAATTTAGCCATAGACTTTTCCTAAATAAAGCAATTCCTGTTGGCATTACAATGCAAAGGCATAATTTTATTGACATTGAAAAATGCTTTTTATAAAGTAAATGACATTAAAAGAGAAATTAGCATTCCATTTCCCCCTCTTTAGACTCTTTGTAGCAAATTCTGCTATCGAGGCAAATTAAGACAGATCCCTTTTAATTTAGCAATTTTGGGAAAAGGAGGTTTCTTGAACTTTCCTTCCCAGTGGAGAAAGTCGTGGATCCTTTTCCTTTCCTGGGATTTTTGCAGTTGCTGAAACATGGTGTGTGGAGCCACAAATGATATTGCACATTTCGTTTTAGTATGCTCATCTTTTTGAAGGAAATCAGAGTAAAGATGATTGGTTTCTTGAGCTCCTTTTTGTCATTGTACTGTAAGACTATGTGTTGCTTCTGTTAAGAGCACTTGCCTGACGTTGGCACAAAGGCAGGCTCCCATTGCTTCTCAGCACCCTTGCGTTGTTTTTGCTTACCTTTATCCCTCTTCTGTGGTGTCACTTGGTATCTGAATTGTTCATTTCAGTTGCTACTTGTTGAGTACTTCTCTCTCCTGTCTAGAATATAGAGTCCATGAGAAAAGGAGTCTTGACTACCTTGTTTACTCATAATTATCTAGCATCTTGACCGATGCTTAGCATACAAGTAGGTGCTAGATAAATCTTTGTTGAGTAAATAAATGGTTGTGCCCAAACCCCATGTTCCCCCAAATACTTAAGTAAGCATCTAAGTGAGTATCGATGGGGTGTGCCAAGGTCTGTACCTGTGTGTGCCATGTGTCTATGGCTCAGCTTCTCTCTTTTGATATGAAAGCTAGCCCTGTTTTGTGCAATGACAACTCAGTTATTTCTGTGAGTTCTTCCTGGGGGCATTTGCCTTGAGTGCCTGGAAATCCTCAGCAGCAGTTTGTCTTACGTGTTACTGTCATTCCCTGAAGACACTGACCTTCAACTCCCTGGGTTTCAGCAGACTCTTTATGAGTTCCAGAGGCATTGTCAGTGCTGAGAGTGAGATTCCAGGGAACAGACATCACTGGATGATAGCAGTGCCTTCTCACTCAGCAGGTTCTGGCAATGCCTTTGGCCTTGGCAGCCCCAAGGGGCCCAAGGGCATGTGGTGGTGTCACTGGTCTGCAAAAGTAACTGTTGGGGAAGGGGTGAATGGGACTCTCAAGACCCAGCACACGACCCAAATATCCCTTGCTGGTAGATTAGGAATTACTCTGGGCCGCTACCCTACGTGTAAATTCAGTCAGTCAGCATCTTCCCTGTCTCCTTGCCCCATTTCATAAACAGAATCTGAACCTGATAATTATGGGAAATATTACACTATCTGAGTTTCCAAGTGACGGAGGTGTGATACCCAAGGGGGCGTCTTCAAATTAGCTATTCATGAAAACTCTTGTGACAGTTGAGACTGAAAGGAAATTACAATGGATGGTTCTGGTCATTTGTTTTTGTTTACAGAGTATTGACTTCCAGAAGCGTGTATCAGTAAATGCAAAGTAAAAAAAAAAAAAAAAAAAGGATAAAAAAACATAGTTAAAAAAAGCCCACAAAGCGATGAGACCAGTAAAAATGATAAAGGAAGAGAGATCACAATCTCAGGCATAAATTAAACTGCAATAAGTGCTTATTGCTTTCCAGTTTTTAATTTAGCTCTGAACTTCTGTGTCCAAGTTAACAGAAAAGAAAAGGCGGGGAGGGGGCCACTGAGGTGGCAAGTATGTACAGAACCTGTAAGGATAAATCAGATAACATTTGTAGGGGGCTTACCTCTACATGCATGCCAACTACTTATACTCCCATGAAATATCACGTCATGTAACTTGAACTTCATTTCTACAGAAAATGAAGTCAAGTTCTTTATATGGTAAAGTCTTTTGCCAACCTGCGAGAGAAAAAAAACATGCAGAAAGTATAGTAATGGAAAGTCACCTAGTGGGACTTTATTTGTGGGGACCTGAGCTCCAATGCTCAGTGGTGGAGATTTTGGATGCTGTCTCTAGTGCAGAATAGAGCTCAAACCTAGAGGAATGAATGGTTAACATGTTCTTTAGGCTGACTTTCTCGAATATCCAGTGTCTCAGCCAAGCTTTTAAACTGGAGCAGTCTGAGAGGACGGTTCGGGTCCAGGTACTGGAAGATGACCGTACGGCCATAAACCTCTCCCAGCAGGTGGCCTTGATTCTTTGTGCTTTAGTCTGTATTCCCAGGTGGCGCAGTGACAAAGAGCCTGCCTGCCAGTGTGGGAGACACAAGAGACGCAGGTTCAATGCCTGGGTGGAGAAGATCGCCTGGAGTAGGAAATGGCAACCCACTCCAGTATTCTTGCCTGGAGAACCCCATGGGCGGAGGAACCTGGTGGGCTACAGTCCGTGGCGTTGCAGAGAGTCAGACCTGACCAAGCGCACATGCACACTCTGTGTAGTTATCGACCTGCAGGACAGTTTGGTTGTTTGTGTCTGTTTCATCTCTATCTTCCCCTCTGAACTGTGATGATGGGCCGTGGGTTTCCTCATCCTTGACTCATAGCGCGTCTAGCCAAGGCTTTGACATCTGGGCTCAGGGAGATGCTCCTTTGGGAGAATGAATGGGAGGGGCAGAGGGGAGATGTTTCTCCTTCCTGTCTGGTGTATCTGGTGTCATCTTCTGACTTAGTTTTGTTCAGGTGAATGTTTGCTGTCTGGCTTACGTTGTACGTCCGTATCACAGCAGAGAATTCTGCTCGAAGAGCTTATGCTCGTGTCTGACCTGCTTGAACGATAGACGGCAGGTTAACTCCCTACTTTATTTAAATTCATTTTAATTCCCTGACTTGATTTCTCTTTCAGGCTACAAAGATTGGTGTCCCTCCTGTGTGCCTGGCCCCTCGAGTTGCTCTGTAGCTCAGCATGTGGTCTAGTGAGCTGTGAGACACGAGGTGATGTTAATGCAGAGAGATTCTGAAATGGTTTCCACTGTGATGGAATGGAATGCCTGGCGGGGTCCCTCACATGGCCCCCTAGATAAAGGAAACTTCTTTTAATCTGAGGAGGTGATGGTTTTGTGAGGTTTCCCACCCATGTGTATTAGTGTAAATTGCACCACGATTCACCCAGGACTCTCTTGGGATCTATGTGGTCTGGGATTGAATACGTTTACGCTGGTGCATCTCTGATTAAGGATGCTCACTCTCCACCTTAAGGGCCTAAAGTGTTAGTCAATTGTGGCATTTAGGCCAGTGGGGGTGAGGGGGAATGTCCATATTATCGAGTCACAAATAGTATTTCCACGTCTTCTCAGGAATCTGCCCAACTGACGGCTAGAATAGTGATCTACATTTAATGCTAACGTTGTTCGGCCCTGCTGCTAAGTCGCTTCAGTTTTGTCCGACTCTGTGTGACCCCATGGACGGCAGCCCACCGGGCTCCCGTGTCTCTGGGATTCTCCAGGCAAGAACACTGGAGTGGGTTGCCATTTCCTTCTCCAATGCATGAAAGTGAAAAGTGAAAGTGAAGTCGCTCAGTCGTGTCTGACTCTTGGCGACCCCATGGACTGCAGCCCGCCAGGCTCCCCCACCCCTGGGATTCTCCAGGCAGGAGCACTGGAGTGGGTACCACTGCCTTCTCCAATGCATGAAAGTGAAAAGTGAAAGCGAAGTCACTCAGTCGTGTCCGACTCTTGGCGACCCCGTGGACGGCAGCCCCCCAGGCTCCCCCACCCCTGGGACTCTCCAGGCAGGAGCACTGGGGCGGGTGCCACCGCCTTCCCCGTTGTTTGGTCCATACCGTCCTAATTTCAAGGCGCTTTGGAGACTTTGTGTCCTGGAAGCTCTTCTGCTGTGGTACTATTTTTATTGAGTGAGAAACTGAGCTCTGCTCTGAACTTACGTTATCCTTTCCACGTGACAAGTCAGGAGACCCAGGAATTAGGACCAGGGAGTTTGACTCTCTCCCAGGAAGCATACTGTAGCTTTTCCTTCAGGACAGATGCTCTGACATATACATATACATGTAAGGATTAGGTGTATACAGCACATACACCTTTCCTGGAGAAGGAAATGGCAACCCACTCCAGTTTTCTTGCCTGGAGAATCCCGTGGGCGGAGGAGCCTGGTGGGCTCTTCCGAGATCAGGGGTAAAACCCATGTCTTCTGCACTGGCAGGTGGATTCTTCACCACTGAGCCACCAGGGAAGCCCCTTCTACTACGTTTTATGACAAGTGATCACTCACAGTGAACCTTTATGCTCTTCTGTAGAAAAATCTATCAGTTTGTATTCAAGAGCAATTAATGCTGCCATTGTGATGATGTAAAAATTAGGCTAAATTTCTGTTACTTTAAAATGTTACAACCATAAAATATCTTTTCTTGACTTCATTTCTGGTATTTAGATATATTAATTGACTCCAGGCATAGAATGGTTTATTTCTGCCTTATATGTTTTTGTTTACTTTTCTGAATTTCGTCTAAGCTTCATTGTAATTTCTCCTCCCTATTTTACTCCCAGCATCGGGAAACCTACAATAATGTATTTATATCTGAATTGTAGTTACAACAGGAGGAAGCATATGGTTGTATAACCTTCTATTATTTGTGTTTTATTAAAAAAAAAAAGATACCAGGGGAACCTTATACAGGAAATCTTAAAAAAAAAAATTCTAAATTATCGCCTGTGTGCCCTTGGCTTGTTAATGTGATCTCACACTACAGATTCATACATGTGAGGTATTGCTAAGGCTGAGGCATCCTCTGGAATGTACTCTATATGAATTCATTTACTGTTAATTAAAAAATGTGTTTTCTGATTTATTTTTATTTCAGGTGCCACAGAAACCAAGCCTTAAAATAATAAACTTGTTTCTTTTCTCCTGAAATCTGTCCATTCCTCAATCCAGCCTTCTATCTCTACATCCACCCCCTTCCACACACCTGTCCATCCATTAATCCCTCCATTCCTGCATTCATTCGTCCACCCATTCATCCTGTATGCACTGGACATCTACTGGGTACCAGGCTCTGTGGTAGGTTCCAAGATCCCACAGTGAACATTTGAAAATCCTTGCTATAAAGATGCTCAGTCTCCTGGGTCAATCTACAGGCATTAATTTAGCACAGAGCAGTGTTTCTCAGCCTCTGAATCACTGACATTTGGGACTGAACAATTCTTTCCTATGAGGAGCTGCACTGTGTATTATAGGCTATTTAGCAGCGTCACTGGCCTCTTACCCCACTAGATACTTGCAGCCATGAAAAATGTCTCCAGATATTGCCAGATGTCTCATGGGAGCAAAATCACCTACACTGAAAACCACTGGTGTAGAACTAAGAACCTGGCTAAGAGTGGTGACGTGTGGGTTGGTAACTTGTCTTCCCCTAACTTTGTGGCTTGTGCCCCTATCTCCTCCTCTGTAACACAGTAAAGATTAAATGAAATAAGGTAGCACTTGACCTGCAGTGAGGTGTTAAATATTAACTGCTCCCAGCGGTGGTAGAATTAATGCCTCAACAGTTACAATCAGTTACAGTATAGATAAGTTCTGTGATGGAGTAAGTACAATGTACTTTAGTTTAAAATCTTCTAGTAGCCACATTATAAATTAGTAAAAAAGCTACCAGTGTGTTTGATTTCAACAGTATATTTTATTTCATCTAATATATTCAAAAATTACTGACATAATATGAAATAATAATAAGATTTTTACTTTTTTGTATTAAACCTTCAGTATCTGGTGTATATTTTACGCTTGTAGCAGATCTCAGCCTCAGCTAGCCACATTTCAAGGGGGTGGGGAGAGTTCTAGGAGTAGGAAAACCATATGCAAGTGTATGAAATGGGATAAAAGCATGACACATTCGGGGACTGCAAGGAGCTTAGTTGGATGTGCAGAGGACAGCAGATGAGGCCATGGGGGCAGGCGGAAGCCACATGACGGAGGCTTTCCAAGCCAATAAGAAAAGTGGGTTTTATCTTGACTGCATGAGGGGACTGAGGGTCAGCGTATGAGAGTTTCATTTTGAAAGGGTTTTTTCGGAGTAGGTCTTGAGTAGGATGGAGACTGGAAATGGTGAGCCCAGTGAAAGGTTCTGGAATAATATACTGACATGAGGGTAGCTGCTAGAACAGAGGCAGTTATATGTTGCTGTGAAGTCTTGGGGAACAGATTTCACTTTCTCCAAGATATGGCAAATTTTTAACATTTAATTCCAATAAGGAATATTTTTAGCAAGCTGGCTCTACGTTTGGGGGAATTTCAAGTTTAATTTGAAAGCACATTACATGATAGGTTCTCTTTAAAGTATTTTCAAATGAAGCTTAATTTAAAAACTATCTTACAGCCTATTTGTTGCTCCATATTACTCAAGGGTTCCTCTGCTATTAAGTGTTGATTTTCTGATAGGGATTTTATTACTTTAATGATCAAAATTAGAGATGGGTGGAGAGTATGAATCCTTGAGTGAATGAATGATAATGACCTTACGGAAATGCCACTTAATTCAGAATAAACATATTTTGGACAAGTCTCTTCACTTATCTGAGCTTTCATTTCCTTAGTCATGAAGTAGTTAGAGTAGGTGAATTAGGCAGTTTCAACGTTATTCTTTATCTGGGCATTATGAGGATTAAGTTCTTCATATTGCAAATTTTAATTTTCAAAAATATTGCAAATATTTTACGAGGACGACCCTTGTAAGTCAAGGACAGCCCTACCTAGGGCAAACAAGGGCAAACAGTTATTTCTTTTCCTCCTATATGTCCTTAGCTTAGTACTTCTAATCATTGGTTGGTCTTATTTCTTAGTAACCCAAAACAGATCTTCTACAAATACTTTGTATAATAAGCCATTATAATAAAAAATTTGAGCTTTTCAGGACTACTCTGAGAGTCCTACTTTTCAGCTCTACTCTGTAGTGGGAAAGCAGCCATAGATAGTATGTAAATAGTCATGGCTCTGTACCAATAAAGCTTTATTTACAAAAACAGTGACTTGTAATTTGCTGACACCTACTATCCCAGCAAGAGTTCAATAGAGTGAACCATATAGGTAGTTTAAAATCTTCTAGTAGCCACATTGTAAATTAGTAAAAAAAAAAAAAAAAACCAGTGTGTTTGATTTCAACAGTATATTTTATTTAATATATTCAAAAATTACTGACAATGTGAAATAATAATGAGACTTTTACTCTTTTGTATTAAACCTTCAGTATCTGGTATATATTTTACACTTGTAGTAGATCTCAGCCTCAGCTAGCCACATTTCAAGTTTTCAATTGCCATTGGTGGCCAGTAGCTGCTAGAATTGGGCTCTACAACTTTAGCCTTAAAATCTATGGTTCTATCAAATTCCATGCACAAAGAAACTCTATGCATTATTTCAAGTGATTGAGACATTTACCTTTTCTCACCGTAAGTGTTGGTTAGGAAAACATCAAGCTTTGAAAATAAAAAAAAAACGGGCAGGGGCTAAAGAAAGTAAAATTGTATCTTTCACCCAAGTGAAGTTGAAGATTGCTCTTCCCCATTCACTGGGAGCTCTGCTCCGTGTGAATTTTGAAGACTCCCGATTTCCTGGGTCTTGGTCCCTCCGTCTCCAGCTCAAGGCTTCCCAGGTCATGTCCTCACTGCGTCAGAAGCACACGGGCCTCTTCCCTGCCTCAGCTTGGAAGGGACACGGCATCTTCTGCTCCACTTCCACCAGTGACAGCGATCTCCTGCCCGCACCTGGTGAAGTGGGAGGGGACACACCGCCCCGCCTCCCGGGCGCCCCTGGGCTGGGGGCGGGAGTCATCTGCCCCTCTCTGCCACTCTCTTTTTCAGTTCTTGGGAGGCTCTCCTCAGAGCGCTGTCTTGGTGCTTTTGGAGGCGTTGCTGCTGCTGCTGAGTCACTTCAGTCGTGTCCGACTTTGTGCGATCCCAGAGATGGCAGCCCACCATGCGTTCCGTGGTGGAAACCTCTCCATAGTGAGGAGGTAGCCCACGTCTGGGTTTTAGTGCAGGATCGCCCTCCTAGCTGACCCAGTTCTGTTTCCTCCCTTCTTGGGCCCTTACAGGGTCGCTTTTAATCTGCCTGCACCCGCCTTTTCCTTTGAATCTTTGATTGTCGTCTTGAACTTCTTGATAAATCTGTGTGGGTCATAATATGTATATAGTGTTGGGAGTTTACTGACCAAGCCTGGTGTAACTGGCACAATACTAATGATGCTGATACATTTTAAAATTTTTTATTGGAGAAGAGTTGCTTACAATATTGTGCTAGTTTCTGCCGTGCAGCAAAGTAATCAGCCTCACACATAGATAAGGACTTCCCTGGTGGTTCAGGTGGTAGAGAGTCTGCCTGCCAAGCAGGAGACCTGGGTTCAATCCCTGGATCAGGAAGACCTCCTGGGGAAGGCAACGGCAACCCTGTCCAGTGTTCTTGCCTGGAGAACTCCGTGGACAGAGGAACCTGGCGGGACTGGGCTACAGTCCGTGGGGTCACAAGGAGTTGAATACGACTCAGGGGCTGACACACACATACATACATATATCCACCCTTTCTTGGATTTCCTTGGCATTTAGGTCACCACGGAGCACCGGCTTTGTTCCCTGTGCCATATGGGAGGTCCTCATTTGTGCTGGTACTTTTTAAAGAAAACTAAAATGTAAAGTAGAGCTATCGGGAAGCAGAGGGCAGAGCTGATTCTTGGTGTGCTGACAGAGGAGTTGAAGCCATTTTCCTGGAATCATTTTACAGAGCTTTAGACAGTTTAAATAAATGACTCATTACATAATATCTTGACTAAAAATAGCAAGTTTCCTAGTATTTATTCTATTTATCATTCCTTACTACAATGGAGAAGCCCGATTTATTTTAGTCAAAAAGGATATTTGCTTGTTTTCTTCCCAAATTATAAATGTATTAACGTGTTTGATCAGATATTCAGCCTGTTCTGTAGAAATGCGTCTGGTGAAGGAAGTGAAAGAGAGAAATGAATAATAAAAGTGAGGTCAATGAAAAGGACAAAGAAGCTCTTTCCTTCTGACTCTGCATATTTTACCTTTTTGAAAACTTATCATTTAATTATTATTAAAATGTCTTCCTCTGAGAGTAAGGGAGCTGGTACTTCATTAAGAAATAAGACCAACCAGTGATCAGAGATATCATGCTAAGGACATGTAAAAGGTAAAGAAAGAATCGTTTGCCTTTATATCACCCTAAGCAGAGCTGTCTTTGATGGCACAGCCTATTTTTGTGAAATATTTTTCAGTAGTTATGAAAATTAAAACTTGCAATATGAAGAAGTTAATCCTGATAAGTGCCTCTCAAGTACAGAATCCAGCTAATATTTTTTTTCATTGAAATATAGTTGATTTACAAGGCTGTGTTAATTCCTACTGTACAGAAAAGTGATCCCATTTTATATATATATATATTTAAAATATTCTTTTCCATTATGGTTTATCATAATGGATATTGAGTGAGTTCCCTGTGCTAAACAGTAGCACCTTATTATTTATCCATCTATCTAGTAGCTTGCATCTGCCAATCCCAAACTCCCAACCATCCCTCATCTGACCCCATCCTCCTTGGCAACCAGAGTCTGTTCTCTCTGTCAGTGATTCTGTTTCATAGACAGGTTCATTTGTGCGTATTCTTGACTCCATGTGTAAGTGATATCGAATGGTATTTGTCTTTATCTTTCTGACTTACTTCACCTAGTCTGATAATCTCTAGTTGCATCCATGTTGCTGCAGATGGCATTAGTTCATTCTTTTTTATGGCTGAGCGGTATTCCCTGGTGGCTCAGAGGTTAAAGCATCTGCCCGCAATGCAGGAGACCTGGGTTCGATCCCTGGGTTAGGAAGATCCTCTGGAGAAGGAAATGGCAACCCACTCCAGTACTCTTGCCTGGAAAATCCCATGGACAGAGGAGCTTGGTGGGCTATAGTCCTTGGGGTTGCAAAGAGTTAGACACGACTAAGCAACTTCACCTCAGTAGTCCCTCGTATATATGTATGGCATCTTCTTTGTCCATTCCTCCGAAGGTGAATTTAGCTTGTCTCCGTGTCTTGGCTGTTGTGAATAGTACTGCTTTTGGGGTACATGTATCTTTTTGAGTCCAGCTAATTCTTGCTATCCCATCATAAGAAAGAACTACTTCTTTCAGTCACCCCCCCCAACTGGTTACTGCCCCCTCAACTAGGATCCCTGGGGCAAAGGGTAGCCTGCAGTGTGGGCACCAGTAATGTCTTAAAGTTCTGTCACAGAGCAGGTAAGAGAGACATTCCCCTTCTCTGAGAGACAAAGTGCAAATTGCAGGGAGGGTGAAAATGGGGGGTCTGGGGTCCTGGCCTGGTTGAGAGCCAGGGTGCTGGGGGAAAATCAGGAGTTATGGGTAGAGGGGTGGCATCACTCAGGCGTTGAGTTGGATGCCCAGCTTTGCCACCTTCTAGCTTGCAGTCTCTCTGACAAGTTACTTAACCACTTGGAACTCCAGTCACCCCGTCTGTACAATAAAAATAGTATTGTTGAGGACACTAAATGAGATTGTGGTTATGAACTGTGTAGCCAGTCCACAGTGCCTGAGAGGGTGTGGCACATGGGGAAACCGTCTTATCATTATCTTATTATTTCAGAAGTTGTAAAATTGATTGTGTTAAGTCAACCTGCACCCTAGAAGTATGGAGCCTGATTGTTCCAAAGGCAGGAAATCAAATTTCCTTGATAATTTTGTATTATTAGTTACTCTTTTTTCAGTTTTAAATCATTAGGACGCATTTACTGGTAACAGTCTCCTTTTTATAGTAAAAGTGTTTGTCACTCAGTCGTGTCCAGTTCTTTGCGACCCCATGGACTTAAGACCACCAGCCTGCTCCATCCATGGGGTTTTCCAGGCAAGAATACTAGAGTGGGTTGCCATTTTCTTCTCTACTTTTTAGAGATGTCCTGGAATTTTTCAGCCTTAAGAGATATGTTCTATGGTCAGTCGTTGAACTCAGGGAACCCTCAGGGTTTGCATAAAATAAAAATAATAGATGCTCAGTTACCTGCCCAGGGCTCCAGCCTCTTGAACACAAAGTTGGTTCTCCCACTTGGACTGAGTGTGAGTAAGCTGCCTACCTTACTGACTTTTTTTTTCATAGCATCTACTCTTGCTTCTTGCTCTGATGCTTTTCTGCTGTCCACAAATTTCTGTCCCTTGTTTGTATGTGCTAAGTCACGGCCAACTCTTTACGACGGTAGCCTGTCAGGCTCCTGTCCGTGGGATTCTCCAGGCGAGAATGCTGGAGTGGGTTGCCGTTTCCTTCTCCAGGGGCTCTTCCCTACTCAGGAGTGGAACTGGGGTCTGCTGCACTATGGGTGAGTTCTTTACCATCTGAGCCACCAAGGAAGCCCCCTGTCCCTTACAGTCCTTATATATTTTTTCCTGCTTCTGTTTCAACCTAGCTTCCAAATATCCTTCATTCAGGGAGCTCCCCAGGCCTGCCCTGGTTCATTAGGATTGTGATCCAAATGATCTCTGCCTCTTCCTTGGTGAAACATACCCCCTTAATGATAGTTTCCTTCAACCCTTTGTCCAAAGGTAATAGCACATGTTAAGGCTCTTACTATATGGATTTCCTCACTGTTCATTGCCCAAACCTCACATTGGTCAATGAGGTGGCTATTTCTCTGCTGGATTTGAAGTTCTAAGAGGGCAGGGGCTGTGTGCTGAACAAGTTTAGTGGTGTCTAGATGGCAGGCTCAGAAGGTAGGTGCTGAGTAATGCTGTCCTGCTGTTTTGACCAACCACATGCAGGCTGTTTTTGTATAATTAGGATGAATCTAATTTTAAAATGAACAACCGTGTGTCCTCAGATGAACCAGAATATACACTTACAAGGCGCTGCTGTCCTGCATTATAAATAAGGGAATAGATTGCCCGGCAGAAAAAGCTCTGCTGTTCTTTTCCCTTTTTTAAAGAAAAGAGAAAGAAGGAAAGAAAAAAAGCTCTACACAGCTAAGAACTGAGATAGAAGATCTCCTCGTCCCCCCTGCCCCCCTCCCCCCGACCTATGCTGGCGAGAAATCAGGGCCCCAAAGTGGATGTTCTCAGCAGAGATGAAACCCAGCCGACACCCACAATCGGAGGAGAGTGGCTTCAGAGGACTCGTAAGGAGCCATTCTTAAGAATGGCTTCCTGCGGACAGACCCTGAGCTGCAGGCCCATCCTCAGAGACCGGGCGACGCCCTCAGGGCAGGGCTTGGTCGCGCGGAGTGGGAGTCCTTGGAAGCCGTCGGGTGCATCCCTGACTACAAGCCTGCTGCTGGTGGTGTGGGGAGCCCCTCGATACATTGCCACCATCACATGCCCCAAGCTCTGAGCATTTTCGTGATTCCTTAGCATCTCGGGATGCCCACTGTAGGGCAGATGAGTGATTTAACATCGCTCCGAGGGGGCTTACGGTTCACGTCTCTGCTTTGTCTCGCACGGGTTTGAAACGGCTGATCCATGTTGCTGTTCTCTGGTTTTCGGTCCCCCCGGTAATCCATCCAAGTTCGTTTGAACCACAGCTGCCCTTCTTTCCAGCTTTGCCTGTTCCCGGCACTAGAGTAAGACCTCCCCCGCAGAGTCAAGTGTTTTACTTATGTAAGTTCTTGCAGAGGTTTGCCTTCAGGGGCACTTGAGACTCATAGGGATTGTGGCTGGTCCCCTGCCAGCCTCGAGCTAACGATGTGGGAGAGACTGGAATATACTTGGCATGAGCCGCGTTTCTGGTGGTCGGCAAGGAGCAGGTCTAGAGCCCGCGGCTCAGCGGATCCCGGAGTTCTGTTCTCAGGACCTGGGGGTGGGAAGGTCGGACCCTCTGGGAGAGGGTGACTGAGAGCCCAGAGATCGCCCACATCCGAGGAACCTGCGGCTCGAGTGACCGACACCCCCAGTGTCCCTTCGAAAGACTTGCAACGTTAGAGGTTGGGTTCCCCAGAAGCAGGCCCTGAGCTGAGAGTTGAGATGCAAATTACTTTAGGGGCCAGTGAAGAAAGAGCAGCTCTATGAGGGCGGGGGAGAGTGGGGCAGCACAGGAACAGCCGCCAGGGAGGGCGTGTTGCCAACAAGTCTCCACTGTGGGCACACGCACAGCCCTGGGGGACCGTGTCAAGCCGGTCTCCTGGTTGCCCAACCGAGAGGCAAGGGGGCCGGGACTTACTCACCCAGACCTGCCCGGCATTGGTGCAGGACTGCCTGCAGAGGCAGTTGATTTCCTGGCATTTCAGGACTGCCACTTGGGCAGCCAAGAGCACACCTCAAGGCAAAGGAATGCAGTTTCTGGCAGTTGGAAGCCAAGCCAACAGGCACTGGTGCGGTGCCCCCGGGGCGGGGTCCGCACCCCCGCAGGGGAGCCTTTCTCGCCAGAGGGCGTCACCCCGCAGGGCAGCCCTTGCGCATTTCCACCCGTGGGCGACTGCCTTCTCTCCAGCCTGTGCTTGGGAAGAGGCGTAGGCTGCCTTGGCGGGAGCAGCGGGACCGAGCCCACGGGCGATTGACTGGGGATCCAGTGGAAGGGGCGAGCAGCCGGCGCCTGACCGCTTCCTTGAGCTCGTCTCCCTCCAGGCCGTCTGCCTCTCCTCGCCCCCTGCCAGTGGGCCTGAATTCGAAATGGCCCAGTGGGCCTGCCGAGCGCGTCCTGGTTCCCAGTGGCTTCTCCTCTGCCTCCTGTGTGCCCCTGGGTCATGGTCTCAACCTGGGCACTGCAGACATCTGGGGGCTGCCGGGTCCTTGCTGTAGGGGCTGCGCTGAGCTTTGCAGAATGTTGGGCAGCCTCCCTACCCTCTACCCGCCGGAGGCCCTGTGTTCCACTCCTGAGTGATGAAGGTGAAAAATGTCTCTGGACCCTTATTTCCAGTTGTCCCCTGGGAGGCATAATTGCCCCCTCCTGAAAACCACTGCCTTAGACCTCAGTTCTGACCCTCATCCCCTCTCCCCCCGAAACTCCGCGTTAATTGTCATTACCCTTCATGAAGATGCTGCTCCTCAGGGGGGTGGAAAGAGGCATCCGCAGTCAGCTGCCTCTTCCACCTGCCGCCCCATCCCCTGGGGGTCAGGGAGCGCTGCCCTGCTCTGTCCGTCTGTCTGTCTCTCTCTCTCTCTTGCCTCCCTTCCCCTCTCTTCTCCCCTTCCCCATCGTGAGCACATGTGATTTGGAAGGTGCCATTCTTCATCTCTGCCTCCCTCTTATTAAAGCGCCCTGCTCAATTCAAGAAAGCAAATGCTGTAATGAGAAATCAGCTAATAAAGTATGATGTCGCATTTAAAAAATCACGCTTATACGTTCGTGTTTTTAATCAAATGTGTATGTGCCGGGTACACGCTTGGGTGCAGCAGGTAAGCCCACTCCCTGTCCCTCCAGACAGGTGTCCAACATGATTCCACAAAGACAGCCTCACCAAAATTAAGACTGTTCTCATTTTATCAATGCACGTATCCTCCGAATTCTGAAGGCTGGAAGTGCAGAAAGCCAGTATGGTAGCAGGAACAGCTGGTGTCCCTCAATGTTTCCTAGCGTGGGGATTCTAACTCCGTGGCTTAGAATTATGAAAGCATGCTTTGAGCGCCAGGACTTCCTGCTGTCACGTTCAGAAGTGTGTTATGAGTGTGTCCGCCTTGACGAGCAGGTTACATAGTTTAACAGGTTCCTGAAGCGACAGGTTGGTAAGTCACACTCTTGTTGGCCAGCGCCATCTTTGCTGTCCCTGCTTTGCCAAGACAGATAAAGTAATTGTCCACAATTTGGGGTGATCCCGTCCAGAGGGCTTCCTGGCAGTCACCAAAAGAGTGACCTTGTCCCTGCTCGTTTTGGCTGAGGTTGGTTCTGGAGGGAGGACACAAGAGTCCAGATCACGGGGGAGAAGATGAAAGCATAAGGGGGCCTCTGCAGTGAACGCAGGCCACCCCCACCCCATGGAGGCAGCAGGGCTGCTCCTCTGCGTCCCCACTTCTTAGCCTGCTACCCCAGACTGGCCCATCCATACCTCCACAGGTACAAAAGCAGAATCTCGCACCCCAGCCCAGCCTAAGCAGACGCTGCATTTCAGCAAAGGCCCCCAGGGGCTCACTGCAGTAGGAGAGGAACTTTTGTTCTACCTGCATCTTGTCTATGAAAAAACATGGGGTGCAAGCGTAGAAAAGGGTTGCAGGGTAACCCCGGTGGGTATTGACTAACTCATTACACGTAGTCTGTTGTCTTTCAGACTTGATTATCAACACGTTAGTGAGCTGTGAATCCACATAATGAGTCACAAGCAACAAAAGTTGTAAGTAAAACAAACTAGAAGAGAAGGTCTTAGAGGAAGCCAGTTTTCGAAACATCTATTTCATTAAAAAAAATACAGACACACACACCCCATCTTTATATGTATGTTCTGATAGGTGAATAAGAATTCTGGCTGGGATTATGGTTAAGAAACAAACAAGCAAACAAAGAAACCCTCCTAAAATGAATGTATCACTTTATGTGTGTGGATCAGTGTTGTAAAAACTAAAATCTAACATATGCATCTGATGAAATGTGGTCACTTGGCTCTTCCCCAGAGATAGTGAGATTACATTCCCTAAATCAGATTCCTGAACTAGTGAAAAGTTAATAGCATATAGGAATAGCAAAGCGATCTCAGTTGCACGTCCATGACAATAGCATTTACATTTCACACTCAAGTTCAAGAAAACAATGCTCTATCAGAGAATATTATCTCAAAATCTTGAAAAAGAAACCAAAGACAAGCTCACTTTAAATCAAGAAAAGACAGCTGTAGAGTGATGGAAGGACATCCGTTAACTGGAAGGGAGTAATTTGGAGCCCCAAAGAAACTCCCCAGATTATGAGAGGTACAGGGTGTCTCAAAAGTGGCAGTGCTATTTAAATGTCAGCATCTTCACAAGTGTGAATACTACACACTTACAAAAAATGATCTGGAAGTTTAATCATTTCCTTTTCTTCAACACTCACTTAGCGTCAAAGATTTTGAAAAGTTAATTTTTACTTTATTGTTTCAGGCATTTGCCAGTTTCCATCAGAGAGACAAAAAAAAAAAAATTCAAGTTGAAAATTCTATTGTTTGTGAAATTGTTTTCTTAATTTCATTTTCAGATAGTTTATTGCTACCATATAAATATACAATGGATTGGGGGAGGGAAATCTACTTTGCAAAACCACAAAGCTCCATGAGTGTCCAAGAGAGGGAGATAATGAAGCTTTCCAGAGCTTTCTTGTGTGAGCTGTGGAGCATTAATCCTTCTGAAGATGTTAAACCCCCGGGAGGAGGAAGGCAAGCTTGTCACTCTGGGAGCACCAGTCTGTGTGAGGCTCAGGCGCACAGACCTTGAGAGTCGGGATTCAGCACGTGTGGGGAGACCTGTCCTGGGCCAGGCCGGCTCTGTGAAGGGGTCTGCTTGGGGCAGGGTGGGCCGCACTCACAGGGCCCGCTTCCTCTCCCCGCCTTGGGGTCCCTACCAGGACCTCTGCCGGGCCCTAAGCCCCAGAGGGGCCTGCGGGGCCGATCCTGAACCTCCCCTGTGTCCTTCCAGGCCCACTGCCGCCTTCTTCCTCAGCTGCAGGGCCGCTGACTTTGCTGCAAGGATTACTTACCCCAGTGGTGCCTTAGAAGGACTCCACAGAGCCACCAAAGCAGGATTCCATGCAACAGGATTTTAAATATGCTTTGAAGGAGCCACTGAAGGTGTCTCTTTATTTTCTTCTATAATACGTCTGTCAGCTCTACAGACACCTTCTTTATTAAAATGGAAGACAAAAAACGATGATGTCCGTATTCTTTAAGAATGCTGTGTTTGGTGGAAATTTAAAACAATAATTTGACATGCTGTAAAAGGTGAGAAAACTGGTGCTCCATCTCTAACTGGGTGTCAGGGTTAAAGTAGGTGAGGTTTTGCTCATTTTTAAAAACTATCCTGTTTCTTTGTTTCAAAACCTTTTTGCTGGTGCACAGCTCTTTGAGAATATATATATATGTATATGTTCAAAGTATATAATTTGAGTATATATAAGCATATATATTTTGAACATGTGTTGAATATATATTAGATATATATCATTGGAAACCAATATGAGAAATGATATTACAGATATTATGAATGGTAGCACTTTATAACAATCTCTTACATTTTATCTCTGAGTGGAATAAATTACAGTTCCTCAACATTGTGGTTTGATGTTTTTCCATAAATTGTATTTTTACTTAAATAAAACATTAATTTGAATAATATGAACTTGAAGATATTCGTATTTGTCGTTGTGTTTTGTTTGCAATTTTTTGCTCGTTTGAAAAGAAGTCTGATATTTCAGCCTCTCCTTGTGGCACGATGGTTAGAATTGTATAAAGTAGCACTGTTGCTTTCAAGACTAATGAGAACATGACAAATTTTGAGGTCCGTGCCAAAAGAACATTTTGTTTTTAGAACATTAGCTGTAGAAACCACATATTAGTGTCATGGCTTTCCTGTGTGATTTATCATAGATGTTGGATTTTTTTCCGTTGAAAAGCACAGTTCATTGTATTAAGTCATTCTTCTATCCATAGCATTTTAGACAGGTTTCATATATGCTGTTTTCAAATTGGTAAGAAAGGTAGAGGTTTCAGCACGCCCTGGTCTGCTAGACTCACCCGGTTGATTCAGCCGCGCCTGTCTGTAAGTGTCTGAGGCTGTTCCCCTCCCTGTGCCTCCAGGTCCATGGGCAGCGATGCAGAGCATGCATGGTCTGCCCAGTCCTTAGTTCCATCCAGAAATCAGAGACACTTTTCCTGTGAAGTGTCAGAGCATCTTTGCTGGATGCATTTGAATGACTGGAGCCTTCTCTTTTTCACATGAGAAACCTTAACTATCAGAGCAGCCATTCATCCTGCCAGTTCTAGTAGATCTGCCCCAGCGTCGAGGTCAAGTAGCTCTCTGCCAGTTGAAATAGGTTTTGCTGGCTGACGTGTCTGAGCTTGGCAGTAGTGTGTGATTGATTAGTAATATTTGCTCGGGGCTAATGATTAGGAGTAATGGCCTGAGTGTCAGGTGTTGTTTTTTATCCTGTGTCCATACCTAAGGAGGATTACATCTGCAAGACATTTTCCCATTGTGTTGCCTTGGGCTTTAGTCTCCCTTCGATGGAGACTGTACTTGTTCTGAAGGTGAAGGTGAAATCGCTCAGTCGTGTCTGACTCTTTGCGACCCCGTGAACTGTAACCTACTAGGCTTCTCCGTCCATGGGATTATCCAGGCAAGAATACTGGAGTGGATTGGCATTTCCTTCTCCAGGGTATCTTCCCGACCCAGGGATCGAACCCAGGTCTCCTGCATTGGAAGCAGACGGTTTAACCTCTGAGCCACCAGGGAAGCCTGTACTTGTTCTGAAGACTTGTTCATTTGCTAGTCAATGGTAAATGAGAAAACTCATTTGTAAGTCAGGGAGACTGTGTAAGGGTGTTTCCATATTGGCAAGTTTGTTGTGATATCACAAAACGAAGCACAGGTGCACTTTTGTTTTTTAATTGTCTCTTTGGTTTTCTGAGTCTTGACACTCAAATATATAAATATATTATTAATACTCCTTTAAAACTGAAATATCAAAATTGTTGAAACTCTTTTGAGAACATGCTAGCTTCTCAGACTTGAAGACAGTATTTTCTATTATATTTTAAAGTGGTGGAAATGTGTGCATGTAATTCGTCATTTGAACTTCTTCATGGTCTAGTTACTTTCTCAATCATAATATCATCATCTCAGAAGGATTGGGCCAGCCCGTTAACATGGAGACCAGGAAGGAAATTGACTGTATATGAGAAGATAAAGCAGGTGGGTGATCACAGTCCAGCTTCTGCTGGGTCTACCAAGCAGGGAAGATGGAAAGTTTGGGACTTGAGCCCAGTAGTGCAAAACTGAATTTGGAAGGTCAACAGAGTGTGTGTTTCTTATTCCAAATAAAACTGAGTCTTTGTTAATTAGTTTGATTGGACTCATTGAAATCTCCCTGTGAGAAGACCTGAGTAGTCTTTCCTTCCATTATTTCTCACCTACCAAACTTCCAGGTCAGCCAAACCTGGAAGGTCATAAGTGCTCACGTTACATGAAATGATTATAACGTCCTCAGGAACTGATGAAAAACTTTTGTACATGTGGTGTTGGCATTCTTTGCAGAGAGAGATGAATCACTTTCTTCAGCAAGCCCAGGACTTGACTTTCTGAAGACCAGCGGAGAAGGCAGTAGGGGGTAGCTGGCTTTGCACAGGCGCCTTTCCTTTGCCGGAGCTGCTGTTCTGCTGGATGAAATGGCCTGTGGCTAGATATGTCTTTATAGGGCTTTCCTCATGGCTCAGCAGTAAAGAATCCGCCGGCAGTGCAGGAGATGCAGGGTCACTTCCTGGGTGGGAAAGATCCCCTGGAGGAGGGCATGGCAGCCCACTCCAGTATTCTTGCCTGGAGAATGCCATGGGCAGAGGACCCTGGCGGGCTACAGTCCATGGGGTCGCAGAGAGTCAGACACGACTGAGTGAGTGAGCGCACACACGTGCACATGTGTCCATAGCTTAGAGGATTCTTGTAGAAAGGGACCAACTGCGAGATCCCTGTGGATGTTTTAAGATGTCACCTTCCTGGTACCTGTGATACGTGTTATTTTGACCATCAGTAATTGAATTTAATATTCTCTGGAACAAAGGGTGGGTTAAGACAGTCTTAAAAATCATAATGAACATCTTTTTAAAGTTCCCTGCCATTTTCAGCCACAGTAGTGTTAATGTAACATAGCAGGTATGATATGAACCTTGGACAGACCTGAATATAAATATGAGTGTCCCCACTAAGGTAACTGATATGGCATTAGGAAAAATTTATTAACTTCCAATTCTATAAAATGTTAAAAAAAGAAAGCCTGCCATGTAGGACTATGGTAGAGTATAAATATCTGGAAAAGAAATTTTTAGTGTAAAATGAAAGGAAAAGGAGAGCTTTGCATTCGATATGAAAGCTTTGAGATGTGCCTGCTTCCAGGCCAATCCTTGTTGTAGGAGAAGAAGGAGTAGAAAAAATTAAACTTAAGAAGCCTATCAAAAGCTGCTCTGTTCATCAGGAATTTTTTTTTTTTTTAAAGCTTTTATTCAGAGTTTTAAAGCAAAGCTAGAGTCTCATGGTTTCCTGTTGGGCAAAGTGGAGATACACAGGGTGATAATAGGAAATTTCACAAGTTGAACAACCATATGAACTGATGTTCTCATGGATTAATGTCAGGCCAGAGGAGGAGGGTCTGCCAAGGACCCCCAGCCTTCTGCCCCAGCTCTGGGTGGATGCTGTGGGTGACACCATGGAGACACGAATGGCATGCTCATCAGACATTCAGAGTCACAGTGCTGGAGGGGAGAACCAGGAAGCCCCACCCCAGAGTGTGGATTCAGAGAGATCTTGAGGGGCTAGAGAAGCAGCTCTGGATCAAGAAGACCCAAAGGAGGGTTAAAAGCACAATGCTACATTAAATGCAGGTGGGAGGCCCAAATTCCAGGAGACTACTCCTCGTCAGTTTAGTATGAGCTGACAAGCAGTGTGATGTCTCAACTTCTACTGTGGTCATCAGTTCAGTTCAGTTCAGTCGCTCAGTCATGTCCGACTCTTTGTGACCCCATGAATCGCAGCACGCCAGGCCTCCCTGTCCATCAGCAACTCCCAGAGTTCACTCAGACTCACGTCCATCGAGTCAGTGATGCCATCCAGCCATCTCATCCTCGGTCGTCCCCTTCTCCTCCCGCCCCCAATCCCTCCCAGCATCAGAGTCTTTTCCAGTGAGTCAACTCTTCGCATGAGGTGGCCAAAGTACTGGAGTTTCAGCTTTAGCATCATTCCTTCCAAAGAAATCCCAGGGTTGATCTCCTTCAGAATGGACTGGTTGGATCTCCTTGCAGTCCAAGGGACTCTCAAGAGTCTTCTCCAACACCACAGTTCAAAAGCATCAATTCTTCAGTGCTCAGCCTTCTTCACAGTCCAACTCTCACATCCATACATGACCACAGGAAAAACCATAGCCTTGACTAGACGGACCTTAGTCGGCAAAGTAATGTCTCTGCTTTTGAATATACTATCTAGGTTGGTCACAACTTTACTTCCAAGGAGTAAGCGTCTTTTAATTTCATGGCTGCAGTCACCATCTGCAGTGATTTTGGAGCCCCTCAAAAATAAAGTCTAACACTGTTTCCATTGTTTCTCCATCTATTTCCCATGAAGTGATGGAACTGGATGCCATGATCTTCGTTTTCTGAATAATAGATAGCTGGTAAGATGTTGCTATATAACACAGGGAACCTAGCCTGGTGCTCTGTGGTGACCTAGAGGGATAGGGTAGAGGGAGGGGAGGGAGTCTCAATAGGGAGGTGATATATGTATAATTATGACTGTTTTGTATTGTTGTATGGCAGAAACCAACACAACATTGTAAAACGATATTCCCCCAATTGAAAAAAAAAATAAATTTCTTACTCAGAAGTATATAGTTTATAGTCGGCCTGATGATGAAAAAGTCTACCTTTCTTTATTGTATACTATAGTAACAAGGGCAATTATCATAGAGTAATTAACTTATACAGCTAAGATCCTTTTTAGATTAAAAGATTAAGGTTTTTTTTTTTTTTAATTTAAGTTCATTTGGAAATCTAGACATCATAGGGGAAGGAAAAGGTAAAAATTAGTTGGTAAATATATAAGCTTGAAGCCCTTATTGTCCTGAAATAAGTATTACATAAGATAAAAACATTTTGGGCTTTCTACCATTACATAGGGTACAATTTCCCCCCAACTCCAAAGTCATCTGTCCACCTCCTGGACTGCAGAGCCCCTTCTGCCATCCTTGGTGAGCCTGCTGACTGCTGCATTTCAAGTTGCAGGTCGAAGCCTGATTTCAGCCAAATCACTGATAAGTAAGGTTTGATTTCTGAGAAGTTAACCTGGGTGTACATGCAATGCTGCTAACATTGAGTTATAGAGTTAACATTGAGAAATGGAGTATTTCCTATCATATCAGTAAACAAGGATGTCACAGTCGTCAGTGATTGCAGCCCTCCAACATAAGCTGATGAGTCCTGAGGAAACTCAGGAAGGAAAAGAATACCTGCCATCTAGCAGCCACTCTCTGCAGCCATTCTCTGCAGAGAGAACTGCAGGGCTCTGCGGGGAGCCCTGGGGGAATTCAGGCTGTGAAAACACAAGATAATGGCCCCAGATAACTAAGTTGCATATGAAAGGAATGATTTCAGTGAGCCCAGACTCTTGCATCTTCCCATACATAGAAAAGTACTAACTTCCTTAACTTGGGATATCTGGTTTCTCTAATTAATGGTAACTTTTTGATGTTTCTGATGACTATGTGCTCAGTCATGCCCAACTCTTTGTGACCCCATAGAATGTAGCCCACCAGGCTCCTCTGTCCATGGAACTTCCCACACAAAAATACTGGAGTTGCCATGGCCTCCTCCAGGGATCATCCAGACCTAGGGATGGGACCTGTGTCTCTTGAGCCTCCTGCACTGGTAGGCAGATTCTTTTATCACTGTTCAATTCAGTTCAGTCGCTCAGTCGTGTCCAACTCTTTGTGACCCCATGAATCGCAGCACGCCAGGCCTCCCTATCCATCACCATATCCCGGAGTTCACTCAGGCTCACGTCCATCGAGTCCGTGATGCCATCCAGCCATCTCATCCTCAGTCGTCCCCTTCTCCCCCTGCCCTCAATCCCTCCCAGCATCAGAGTCTTTTCCAATGAGTCAACTCTTCGCATGAGGTGGCCAAAGTACTGGAGTTTCAGCTTTAGCATCATTCCTTCCAAAGAAATCCCAGGGTTGATCTTCTTCAGAATGGACTGGTTGGATCTCCTTGCAGTCCAAGGGACTCTCAAGAGTCTTCTCCAACACCACAGTTCAAAAGCATCAATTCTTCAGTGCTCAGCCTTCTTCACAGTCCAACTCTCACATCCAAACATGACCATAGGAAAAACCATAGCCTTGACTAGACGGACCTTAGTCGGCAAATAAGTTTGATGAGAACAATGGCTCTTGTCATCCGGAGGGCTTATTGGCAGAAGACTGCTGGGCCCATTGCTAGGGCTTCTGGCTCAGCCAGAGCGAGCTCCCAGATGGTGCTGAGAAACTACTGCCCCTGCTGCTGCTAAGTGGCTTCAGTCGTGTCCGACCTTGTGCGACCCCAGAGACGGCAGCCCACCAGGCTCCCCCGTCCCTGGGATTCTCCAGGCAAGAACACTGGAGTGGGTGCCATTTCTTTCTCCAATGCATGAAATTGAAAAGCAAAAGTGAAGTCACTCAGTCGTGTCCGACTCTTAGTGACCCCATGGACTGCAGCCCACCAGGCTCCCCCGTCCCTGGGATTCTCCAGGCAAGAGGACTGGAGTGGGGTGCCATTGCCTTCTCCAGAGAAACTACTGAGTTAGGAGGAAAACCTTGCTCAGATCTGGGAAGATGGCTGTCATCTCCTGAAGTATGGAAGCAATTTTGCATTTCATTCTTTCAGTTAGGTCAAAAGCCAGAAGGATGAAAAGAATTCTGGCAACCAGGTGATATGAGGGGCCATGGAGGACGGAAGAGTATATGGAGAAGAGAAAAACTTCAAGGCTGTAGTTAGTCCTACCTTCCAACCCTTGAGAGACTAACATGCTGAAGAGTCTTGGTTGAGTGTGTCCGTTGGAACCGGATATACCTGGATTTGATTTGAGAATTCTGCCATCCTTTTCTGTGTTTAACAAATACTTCTGTGGTGCTAAGTACCAGGGACTGTTGCAAGTGTTTTACACATATGAACTGAAGGTCACTCAGTTGTGTCCGACTCTTTGCGACCCCATGGAATTCTCCTGGACAGAATACTGGAATGGGCAGCCTTTCCCTTCTCCAGGGGATCTTCCCAATCCAGGGATGGAACCCAGGTCTCCTACATTGCAGGTGGATTCTTTACCAGCTGAGCCACAAGGGAAGTCCCTTTACACATAAAATCTCATTTAATCCTCATCACACAAAAAGCAAACAAACAAACAAAAAAAACAAAAGCAATCTCATAAAGTAGGTTCAGAGAGGCTGAGCAACTTTCCTAAGGTCGCAAGGCTCGGGAGTGGCAGGGCTGGGCTTCAGATTCAGGCAGCCCATCAGAGCCCATGTTCCTAACTAGTGATGATGCTGCGTCTCTTCTCTTCCCTCTTCTCCGCTTAGTGACTGCGAGTCCTTAGCGACATCCCCAACTCCTCGTGACTGAGTTCCTTCATCTTTGAAACAGATGCACTCCTTTTCTCATAGGGTTGTTCCAAAGAGCCGAAAAGGGTAGTGTTTGTAGAGCATCTTGCTTGTGTCTGGTGTGTAGACTTTTGTGATACTCAAAACTAGGAGCAGTGGGTACAGTTAGGGTGGGTCACACTGTGACTCGGGAGTATTAAAACCTGTCTTATCTAACCCAGGTCCAGGAACGGTGCTAGGGCGTCAGCTTTGAAGGGACAGTCTTAGGACCCAGATGGCCCTCCAGTGGGACCATCAGCAATAGCATTCACCTTGGTGGGGAGGCTGGACTAATGGATACTCTGGCTTTAAAAACATTCTGTGACTGTGGAAAACATTGACTTCATTCATTGGAAGTATCAGCCTCCGTCAGATGGCTTGGTTATTTCCCCTTTGCTCACTGAAAGACTTATGTAGATTCTCCAAGATTCTGCCTGTCACAGATAAGGTGGTTATAAAAGTCAGTTACCCAAACTATTTCCTATTTTCACCCCCATATCTCATCTTTACCAGCACAGAACCTGCTCATAGATTGTTGCTCTTCAACACTCTCTTCTAAATGTCAACAACATGTACTAATATCTAGTAGCTACCTCTTGCCTGACTTCTTTGTACCCGAGTTTTCCTTAGTAACAATGCAGTTTGATTGTTTTGCATGTACCTGAATCCTTCATATTTTAAAGCACTAGTGATTATTTTCAGAGATATTTCATTATACTCCTAAGAAGTAGGTTGAATGCTTTCCCTGAGATACATGTACAAATGTGATAAGGAATACAAGACAACCAAGAGAAAAAGCTTATCTGGGTGCCATGTTCTGTTGGGTAATTGCACAGCAAGGGGTAGCCCTAATATTGATGCCCAAGGTTTGTGACAGTGGAGTTTACTTGAAGTCCTTTCCTACCTCCTGTGTGGCTCCTGCATGGAAGAGCAGCTCCCTTAACTGGGCTGCCTCCAGAATTAAGTAACTCATGAATCTATCAAGTTTATTAAATACTAGTCACGGTGCCAAGAGCACAGTATTCTGTGCTATAGTTCTGTGACTATAGTTATATCTGTAAGTGGGTAGAACTGATTTCAGAGAAGGACAGATATCTAACTAGACAGTTACAGAGCAGGGGGATACCTGCAAAGATGGAGGGAAACTCTGGGTTCTATGAGCTAGCTCAGACTGGGTGTCTACTGGGAAGATCACGGAGACCTCCCCAGAGGAGGTACCTCTGGGTCTGTTTTGAAGAATTAGCAGTAGTAAGACTGGGAAAGTCATGGGCGTCTGTGTGTGTGTGTGTGTGTGTGTGTGTGTGTGTGTGTGTGTGTGAATTAGGTAAATGTATGCATACTGGACACATGACTCTCAGGCCTCCTACCCCACTAGGTTTCCAGAATCCTAGCAGCTGGGCCTTCACTCTGTAGGCAGCAGTTTGAAAAAAGGATTTTTCTGGAAAATCTGAGCTGCCCAGGAATAAGGACCTAAAGATATTGAACCGGGGTACCTGAATCTGCCTGCAAAGCAGGAGACCTCAGTTTGATTCCTGGGTCAGGAAGATCCCCTGGAGAAGGGAATGGCTATATTTGCCCTGCTGTACATAACATCCCTTGTGACTCAGCTGGAAAAGAACCCACCTGCAATGCAGAAGACTTGGGTTCGATCCCTGGGTTGGGAAGATCCCCTGGAGAAGAGAACGGCTACCCACTCCAGTATTCTGGCCTGGAGAATTCCATGAATTATACAGTCCATGGGGTCATAAAGAGTCAGACATGACTGAGCAACTTTCAATTTCCTCTTTTTCATCCTGAATTATGCTCAACCTTATGAATGTTATCACCCAACATTTCAGTTTCAGGCAGCACCTATTTCTTTACTATGGATGACTCTCATCCTCTCTGATGGTAAAGAAATAGGTGCTGCCTGAAACTGAAATGTTGGGTGATAACATTCATGCCATCAGGAACATGGAGGTTAAAGCCTTCTTTTCCTTAAGTACATGAAAGTGCTCAGGATGGTTATCCCTAGGGATAGTGGAGGAGATGGGAGGAGGAGTTGGGAGAGAAGTTTTCCATAGTACGTCTTATAAAACTATTTGATACTTTATGTGGAAGTGTACATTTGACAAAAATAAAAACCAAAAAACTTTCTAAAAATGTCTGGTGAAAGAACAGACTAAACACAGATTCGGGGGGAAAAAATGACTGAGCTTGAAGATAGCAGTGATAAAGTTGCCCAGCATACAGCTAGGATGTGGCAGTTCAAACGAAAAGACAACTCTGAGTCCTGGACAGGGTGAGAATGCAGCCAGTCAAATGTAAAGGGAGTAGGGATGACATTACTTGCAAAGTAACCATCCTCAAACAGCCAGGTAACCTCCTCCCAGCAATAGCAGTGGCTGGGTAGCGGCAGAATGTGATTTTCAAGATGTTGAGCAAAGTCATCAACCCCCAATTCTGGGCTGGCTAAGGGAGAACTCAAAACTGGGGACAAATTAGAAACCTGTCCAAATAAATCAGACTGGGCTAATTAACCTTGCAGAAAGAAACATTAAGAGATACACTTGAAGGATAAGAAAATTAAGCAAGAATAATGGGGACAACCATGAGCAAAGAAATTGGTAAACATGGGAAATTTAAATAAGCACTGTTGGTAAAACAATCGCAACAACAGTAATAGAGTTTTTGATGAATGTTTGTAAAAAAATAATATAGAACTTAACTGTTGCACCATAATAGCATGGAGTGAAGGGGAAATGGAAGTAGTATCTTCCACATTCCATCTATTATTGTAGAGAATAGAGATAGTGATTCTCTTTAGATTTTTGGTTGGTATACAGATTTGGGGATGAACTCCTTAGAAATACAATAACTTATAAACCAGAGGTAGGGAATAAAGAAAATGTAATCAATTCAATAGACAGCAGAAGAGAATGGGGAAAAGGAGCAAGAAAGAAGCATGGCCAATAGAAAATAACGTCAAGAAATAGGTCGAGTTGGCATAAGTCCAAATATGTATTTAACCACAGTAAAAAGGAGAAAGAACTGAACTCTCCAGCTTGAAGACAAAGGTGGCCAGAGTGCATAAAAATTTGAGCTCCAGCTGTATATATACTGTTACAAACATCATACCTAAAAGACAGTCTCAAAAACTTTGAGTGTAATGGGATGAACGTTGATATATCAGATAAACAGGAATTAAAGCTAAAGTAGCAATTTTATGCTAAGTAAAATATTAAGGTCAGACTTAAAAGACTGTCATCAACATTGATCATTTGGACCAAAATTTAATGACATAGATTTATCTTTATTTATGTTGAAAAGCACCATATTTACCAAGTTAACACAGCCATTTCTTAAGGATGTTCTTGGACATGTTAAAAGTGTCAGCAATTCTTTCATAAAACATACCGTTTAACAGATCACATCATTAGCCTCCTGTGTGGTGGTGTGGCTACCTGAATGTGACCTACACGAGTAGTTCTGCATCTGTGCTTGTTCATTGTGTGTGTGTGTGTGTGTGTGCGCGCGCGCCCTATGTGCTCAACTCTTTGTGACCCTGCGGACTGTGGCTTGCCAGGCTCCTCTGTCCGTGGAACTTCCCAGGCAAAATTACTGCAGTGGGGGCTATTCCAGGGGATCTTCCTGACCCAGGAATCAAATCTGCATCTCTTAGGTCTCCTGCGTTGCCAGGCAGATTCTTTACCACTAGCACCACCTGCGAAGCCCATACATATACCGATATCCACTCTTTCTTAGATTCTTTCCCCACATAAGTTGTTACAGAGTGTTGGGTAGAGTTCCCTGTGCAATATGTAGGTCCTTATTAGTTATCTTGGAGAAGACAGTGGCAACCCACTCCAGTACTCTTGCCTAGAGAATTCCGTGGACAGATGAGCCTGGTGGGCTGCTGTCCGTGGGGTCGCACAGAGTCGGACATGACTGAAGCAACTTTGCATGCATGCATGCATTGGAGAAGGAAATGGCAACCCGCTCCACTGTTCTTGCCTGGAGAATCCCAGGGATGGAGGAGCCTGGTGGGCTGCCGTCTATGGGGTCACACGGAGTTGGACACGACTGAAGCGACTTAGCAGCAGCAGCAGCATCAGTGATCTGTTTTATATACAGTGCAGTAAGTTCCCTACATGTGAACCTTCAAGTGGCGTACGTTCAAAGATGGGAGCTGTGTTCGCCTGTCCAGTCATGTTAGTTCGCATGTCTGGTGTACATTGTTATGTGTGGTTGTGTTTGTGTGCCCTTTACTGTACCGGACTGTGTATAGTACAGTAGTGCGGCATCTTTGTTCCAAGCCCAGGGCGTTCTGAAGCAAGTGTAAAAGCCGTGGTGATGTACTTGGTACTCGTGTACTTTTCAAGGTGCTCTACTGTAAGATTGGAAGTGTTTTTTGTTGTGTTTGTTTTTATGTGTTGTTTGTGTGAAAAGTATTATAAGCTATTGCAGTACAGTGTTACATAGCTGATTGTGTTAGCTGGGCCTGGGCTAACATTATGGGACGTACACGCTCTGGAAACAGAACGCATTCATCTGTAGGGGACCTACTGTAGCCGGTAGCATACTTGACTTTTAAGCTTCCTTCATGTAGCAGTAACATAATTACCTGTGCCTTTAAAAAGATCGTCGGCAGGCTCTGTACAGATGATTATCAAATTTTAAAATGAGATGATGTAAAGAGAGCTCTTTCCCACTTCCTTTAAAACACTTGTTTTACTAACAAACTTATGCAGAAATCTTAATCCGTTTAACATTCTGTTAAGGTTTCAGCTACTTCTTCCTCCCCTCATAAGGAGCCCTTGCTGCAGAAAACAGGCCCAAGTTCTTGCTAATCAGGCCAAGGCAATCTCTTTGTCAATCGCTGAGCCCCAGCAGATCCTGTGGACGAGCACCCCTCCTCTGTCCAGGAGGGAAGCAAGGTTGTGTAACCCGACTCCCCGGCGGGAGCGGGGTTACCCGACGACGTGGGTGGAAAAAAGCTTCTTGCTCCTGCACAGAAGCAGATCAGCTTTGGGGACTAGCGCCACTGGGCTAGGTGCCTTGCCCAGAAGGGGGTAGGGCTGGTAGCCTGAGAAACTGGGTATTTTTCCCAGGCTTCTGGGTCACCGCTACCGCCTTTCAATGCCCTTTAAAAAGCACCTCGAGGAAACTTCTCTTTGGCAGCCAAGGAGCCCACTAGTTCCAGGGGAACAATCTGAGCAGGAGGAAAGAAGAATCGTCTCCCCTCTCTGTTTTGCAGGCTCCTGAAAAGTGGGATGTTGCACATTTGTTTTAGACCTGGGACGGAAAGCAGCAGTTTAGAACGTGTTTTGTTCTGTTTGGATTCTGAGGCTTCGAGTAATCTGATTTCCTTGCTACTTATTTCTGTAAAACCATTTTAATCATGTAGGTATTTCCCTGACATTTAATAGTTTGGACTGGGTTGTGATCTTACCAATACCTTGCCCCTGAAATGCTACAGGTGATAGTTCTGTTTATTTCAAAGGACTTCACGTCTGAGACTTCTGAAGAAAACCATCTCCTTCTCATAACCGTCTGTTCTATTTGACTTGAGTCACTTATTCCAGGACTGTGGCTGTCACTTGTGTGATTTTTTTTTTTTTTT
>SJYX01002955.1:1229-71851 GCA_006410675.1 Oreotragus oreotragus | reverse complement strand
GGCCACTGCTGAGTTAAAACGTTATCCCTTTGTAAAGGTACGATACCGTGTACCAATTGTTCAGTTTGTTTGTAAACCCATATTTATGCTGAGCCCCTGACCCATTTCAAATATTTTTTTTTACCTTTTATTGTTCTTAATTATCAAAGGAATAATTCTTATTATTTAAAAAAGAACAATACTGGAAATGTTGAAAAATAAGAGGGCTTCATCCCAGGCTCACTGGGTAGTACTATTTAGCATCTGTGGGCTAGCTCTAATACGGATCAGGGGTCCTTGACCATTCCCAGTCGACCAACATTGACTAGACGCCAAACAAGAAATTCAGGCGAGGTTTTACTGGGGCTCCTCCTGCACGGGGGTTGGGGGGGTGGGCAACAGGAACAAGTAACAGGTTCCCTCACTCGCTCCCTGAGGGGACGGTGAGCTTGTCCTTTATGGAGGGTGGGGGCGTGTCCAGGGGCGGGGCTGGAGGGTGTCTTCGGGTCCGCCCTTCCCTTTGCGGGCGCTGAGTGGAGGGGGCATGCGCGGTACCCTGCTTTTGCCCCTGACTCTTCAGAAGTGGCAGTTGGGCTCTCTTGGTCTTTTTGTGTCTTTTGTCCTTACTTTGTCCCAACTGCACGTGCACTCAGTTATTTTTAGTCCCTTGTAGTTTCTTTGTATTTTGTTGCTGGAGGAAAAGTCTGTCCAGGTGCAACTGCTGCAGCAAAGGGTCCCAGCCTGTCTCAGCTTGAAAAACAAAAAGTTTTTCTGCCACACGTGGTCACACATCTTGAATGCTAGAATGTCAGACTGGAAAGATACAGGTTATTTGTTCAAAGCCTCTCAATTTCAAGGAACAATATTTGGCCCCTAATGGGAAGGTGATTTTGTCTGAGGTCATCATTTTAATGTGTCAGGGCCTTGGCCTTTAAAACCTAGTCCTTGACACCTAGGATCCTTTCTGGCTATCACACTGCTGATATGGTTTTAACTTGTAATCATGCATTTTTAAGACCTTTTATTATTATTCTGATCACAAAAGTAAGAAAGGCTCTTCATGGACACTCATCTCCCCACCCACCACTGAAATGGTGGAGTCTTTACTTCCAGGCATTTTTCTGTATCATATTTGCACAAAAATGGGGTCAAACTTCCCATAATTTTCTACACTGCCTAGTGTCTTAATATGTGATGAATTTATTCCATGTCTTCAAACAGAATTCCTTAAAACTATCCCTAATAATTGCAATGGCAGTCTGTCCTATAGATTACCATAACATGTAAGAAGTCCCATTCAGGGCCATTTGAGAAGGCACCCTTTCGTCAACAGAAAGATGTTGTCTTGAACACAGCTGAATGTAAACCCTTGCTTATTTTGCAGGCTGTCTAGAAACCCCTGAGCATAGAAATCATAGTTGGTCTCTAATTTAGGAAGTTCTTGGAAGGCTAGTGAATTGTTAAAACCTGAAGTTACTTCATGTCACTAGATTAGATATCTTTTATTTAAAGTAAATAAAATCAGATCTCTTTGGAGAACAAATCTATTAACTGACTTGGTCAAAGATGACTTCAGTTCAGTTCAGTCACTCAGTCATGTCCAACTCTTTGTGACCCAGTGGACTATAGCACACCAGGCCTCCCTGTCCATCACCAAATCCCAGAGTTCACTCAAACTCATGCCCATGGAATCGGTGATGCCATCCAACCATCTCATCCTCTGTTGTCCCCTTCTCCTCCCACCTTCAATCTTTTCCCATCATCAGGGTCTTTCAAATGAGTCAGTTCTTCGCATCAGGTGGCCAGAGTATTGGAGTTTCAGCTTTAACATCAGTCCTTCCAATGAATATTCAGGTCTGATTTCCTTTAGGACAGATTGGTTGGATCTCCTTGCAGTCCAAGGGACTCTCCACAGTCTTCTCCAGCACCACAGTTCAAAAGCATCGATTCTTCGGTGCTCAGCTTTCTTCACAGTCCAACTCTCACATCCATACATGACTACTGGAAAAACCATAGCCTTGACTAGACAGACCTTAGTCGGCAAAGTAATGTCTTTGCTTTTGAATATACTTTTCAATTCTTTTCACAGCTATTTATTTGTAAGGCCTCCTCAGACAGCCATTTTGCTTTTTTGCATTTCTGTTTCTTGGGGATGGTCTTGATCACTTCCTCCTGTATAATATCATGAACTCCCGTCCATAGTTCTTCAGGCATTGTCTCTATCAGATCTAAGCCCTTGAATCTGTTTTTCACTTCCACTGTATAATCGTAAGGGAGTTATTTTAGGTCATACCTGAATGGTCTAGTGGTTTTCCCTTTCTTCAGTTTAATTCGGAATTTGGCAATAAGGAGTTCATGATCTGAGCCACAGTCAGCTCCCAGTCTTGTTTTTGCTTAATCATTGTTTATTAGCCACATGTCTGTTTTATTAGCCAACTGCAAGAAGGTTTAGAATAATATGTCTCATTGCTTGGTAGATAAAGCCTCTGTCTTCAGAGTGTTATTTTACAATGCTAATAAAGCAAATAATAGTAATTATAGTAACAGCTAAGGACATCCAACCAATCCATCCTAAAGGAAATCAGTCCTGACTATTCATTGGAAGGACTGATGTTGAAGCTGAGACTCCAATACTTTGGCTACCTGATACCAAGAACCGACTCATTGGAAAAGACCCTGATGCTGGGAAAGGTTGAAAGCAGGAGGAGAAGGGAACGACAGAGGATGAGATAGCTGGATGGCATCACTGACTCAATGGACATGAGTTTGAGTAAACTCTGGGAGTTGGCGATGGGCAGGGAGGCCTGGCATGGTACAGTCCATGGGGTCACAAAGAGTTGGACACGACTGAGCGACTGAACTGAACTGAACTATTTCTTGAGCATATACAGTATAATAGCTAGGTTGCAAGTTCTTTACAAACATTATACTCAGTCTTCATAAGGACCCGGCAAAGTAGGCACTAGTCTTATCCCACTTTATAGAGAAAGAAACTTCAGCTCAAAGCGGTTAAGTAACTTGCCTGAGGAGGTACCGTATATGAGTGGCAGAATGCAGACTGGAACCCAGGACTGCCTCACTCCAAGACCCAAGACTGGGGTCAACTTCTCCAAGGCAGTTCTGCGAATCAGTCTTTTTGTGATTGTTTAAATTCCTTTCTCAGCAGTGGTTTTTAACCTTTTGAAGATTGTAGAGCTGTTTGAAAATCTGTACCGTTGCCTAGAAAATGGTCCATTTGAAAGGATTTTTGTTGTTGCTACTGTTTAGCTGCTAAGTCATGTCCGACTCTTTGTGACCCCCTTGGACTGTAACCCACTAAGCTCCTCTGTCGGTGGGATTCTCCAGACAAAAATACTCGAGTGGGTGGCTGTGCCCTCCTCCAGGGGATCTTCCTGACCCAGGAATCGAACCCCTGTCTCCTGCACTGGCAGGCAAGTTCTTCGCAATTATTTAGTGAAATATGAAGTAAAACCTTCATGTTCTTCCTGCTTAGTTAGATTAGGGTAGGTTAAAGGAACAGGGACCAATTATTTAAATATTAGTCTGTATGACCTGTTAAGAAAATGAAAAAAAATCTGGTGCAAAAGAAAATCATGAGCATTATAAAACGGACATGATGGTTTGAACATTTTCTGTGCCGCTACTCCCCACATGGATGCATATAATTGAGAGTAAATTGGGTTTTAGTGAAATTTTTCTGATCATCTCTGAACTCTCTGATGCTCCTGATGATGTTACCTTTAGATTTTAAACCAGTAGATTTATTTTCTTAGTGTGCAAGAAAACAAGAAATAGTCACTTCAGCTTAATTTTAGATAGGTAAGTCACAGATGGATAAGCCTGTCATTTTAACTTTCCTATATATTTTGCTCTTCAAATGATAGAGTGTATCATGTAATACATTCTAAAATGCCACTAAGATAATGTGCTAAATGGAATCTGTTTAAATTTCAGGAAAGTGGTAGCAAAGTTGTGGGACAGCCGGTAAGGTGTCAGGTAGAAGCTCTCTGGTGTATAAATGATTTCTTAGAATTGAAAGCCTAAAATTTAACTCTTCTGCCCTATTGACATCAATGTATTTTGAAAGTAAAATGTGATACTGAGCTTCTCAGAATACAAATAAATATGTTCTCGGTTAATATTTGCCTTATAAGTACTTGTATAAAAACCATGTACAGGGACTTCCCTAGTGGCCAAGTGGTTAGGACTCTGCACTTCCACTGGAAGGGGCACGATTCAGTATCTTGTCAGGCCCCAGGTGGCACAGTGGTAAAGACCCGGCCTGCCAATGCAAGAGATGTAAGGGGCACAGGTTCAATCCCTGAGTCAGGAAGATCCCCTAGAGGAGGGCATGGCAACCCATTGCAGTGTTCTTGCCTGAAGAATCCCAGAGGAGCCTGACGGGCTATAGTCCATGGGGTCACAAAGAGTCAGACAGGATTGAAGCAACTTGGCACACACACATGCGAAGATCCCACATGGCATGTGGCATGGCAGAAAAAAGTTAATATAAACAAAACAGAAAAGTTAAAAAAATACTACTTGCAAGAATTCTTTTCTCTTTAGAATATGAATAATATGTAACATATTTGAGGATTAAGGGCCATGCCACATGGGTATCCGAGGCTCTGTCTAAACATTGCCTTTCTGTTGCTGTGGGTTCGGAGTTGGTTTTTTCTTGTTGAACAGTGTGAGTCTGATTCTCCCTAGACTTAAGTCGCACCTCGGCCGTCAGTTCGATGTCCTTTCAGGCTACTGATAGGAGATTTACTGCAGTGTGAGGGAAGGAGAGGAGTGCCGACTCAGTCAGTTTTGCCGTTTATAATAGGTTTGATAGAGGAAGTGGAAAGCGAGCGCTAACTTATTAGCAGCCAGTGCATGAACTGGTACCCTACCGAGTGGCCTGAAAGAGTTGAAAATATTTAACTAACTGAGAGTTAATGAGATTGCAGTTGGGGAGAAGGAAGTTGTTCTTCTTCTTTTTTTAATGCCCAAAAGCAATTGAATGTAAACTAAAGACCATCACTTCAGCCTTCTGTCAAAGTTGCAGGGTCTGGAGCCTGGGAAAGCAGCTGACCAGAGCTCCAACGCCATCAACCAGTCACAGCTGCTGCCTCTTTTAGGGACGGAAAAATGACCCCCAAATACATTATCGGCCCAAAGTGACCGCTGTCAGCCTCACGGTTTTCTTTTCTTGTATCTCGCTCCATCTCTTTAGAACCCCACTCTTCAGGTGTGGGTCCTGGCCCAGCCCCGTTGACAACCCTCTGAGCTTGTTAGACATGCAGAGTCTCAGCCCCCGACCCAGCCCTGCTGGCCTGGGGCCTGCATTTGACGGGATGCCCTGGGGACGCGTTAAAATCCAANCTTTATGGAGGGTGGGGGCGTGTCCAGGGGCGGGGCTGGAGGGTGTCTTCGGGTCCGCCCTTCCCTTTGTGGGCGCTGAGTGGAGGGGCATGCGCGGTACCCTGCTTTTGCCCCTGACTCTTCAGAAGTGGCAGTTGGGCTCTCTTGGTCTTTTTGTGTCTTTTGTCCTTACTTTGTCCCAACTGCACGTGCACTCAGTTATTTTTAGTCCCTTGTAGTTTCTTTGTATTTTGTTGCTGGAGGAAAAGTCTGTCCAGGTGCAACTGCTGCAGCAAAGGGTCCCAGCCTGTCTCAGCTTGAAAAACAAAAAGTTTTTCTGCCACACGTGGTCACACAACTTGAATGCTAGAATGTCAGACTGGAAAGATACAGGTTATTTGTTCAAAGCCTCTCAATTTCAAGGAACAATATTTGGCCCCTAATGGGAAGGTGATTTTGTCTGAGGTCATCATTTTAATGTGTCAGGGCCTTGGCCTTTAAAACCTAGTCCTTGACACCTAGGATCCTTTCTGGCTATCACACTGCTGATATGGTTTTAACTTGTAATCATGCATTTTTAAGACCTTTTATTATTATTCTGATCACAAAAGTAAGAAAGGCTCTTCATGGACACTCATCTCCCCACCCACCACTGAAATGGTGGAGTCTTTACTTCCAGGCATTTTTCTGTATCATATTTGCACAAAAATGGGGTCAAACTTCCCATAATTTTCTACACTGCCTAGTGTCTTAATATGTGATGAATTTATTCCATGTCTTCAAACAGAATTCCTTAAAACTATCCCTAATAATTGCAATGGCAGTCTGTCCTATAGATTACCATAACATGTAAGAAGTCCCATTCAGGGCCATTTGAGAAGGCACCCTTTCGTCAACAGAAAGATGTTGTCTTGAACACAGCTGAATGTAAACCCTTGCTTATTTTGCAGGCTGTCTAGAAACCCCTGAGCATAGAAATCATAGTTGGTCTCTAATTTAGGAAATTCTTGGAAGGCTAGTGAATTGTTAAAACCTGAAGTTACTTCATGTCATTAGATTAGATATCTTTTATTTAAAGTAAATAAAATCAGATCTCTTTGGAGAACAAATCTATTAACTGACTTGGTCAAAGATGACTTCAGTTCAGTTCAGTCACTCAGTCATGTCCAACTCTTTGTGACCCAATGGACTATAGCACACCAGGCCACCCTGTCCATCACCAAATCCCAGAGTTCACTCAAACTCATGCCCATGGAATCGGTGATGCCATCCAACCATCTCATCCTCTGTTGTCCCCTTCTCCTCCCACCTTCAATCTTTTCCCATCATCAGGGTCTTTCAAATGAGTCAGTTCTTCGCATCAGGTGGCCAGAGTATTGGAGTTTCAGCTTTAACATCAGTCCTTCCAATGAATATTCAGGTCTGATTTCCTTTAGGACAGATTGGTTGGATCTCCTTGCAGTCCAAGGGACTCTCCACAGTCTTCTCCAGCACCACAGTTCAAAAGCATCGATTCTTCGGTGCTCAGCTTTCTTCACAGTCCAACTCTCACATCCATACATGACTACTGGAAAAACCATAGCCTTGACTAGACAGACCTTAGTCGGCAAAGTAATGTCTTTGCTTTTGAATATACTTTTCAATTCTTTTCACAGCTATTTATTTGTAAGGCCTCCTCAGACAGCCATTTTGCTTTTTTGCATTTCTGTTTCTTGGGGATGGTCTTGATCACTTCCTCCTGTATAATATCATGAACCCCCGTCCATAGTTCTTCAGGCATTGTCTCTATCAGATCTAAGCCCTTGAATCTGTTTTTCACTTCCACTGTATAATCGTAAGGGAGTTATTTTAGGTCATACCTGAATGGTCTAGTGGTTTTCCCTTTCTTCAGTTTAATTCGGAATTTGGCAATAAGGAGTTCATGATCTGAGCCACAGTCAGCTCCCAGTCTTGTTTTTGCTTAATCATTGTTTATTAGCCACATGTCTGTTTTATTAGCCAACTGCAAGAAGGTTTAGAATAATATGTCTCATTGCTTGGTAGATAAAGCCTCTGTCTTCAGAGTGTTATTTTACAATGCTAATAAAGCAAATAATAGTAATTATAGTAACAGCTAAGGACATCCAACCAATCCATCCTAAAGGAAATCAGTCCTGACTATTCATTGGAAGGACTGATGTTGAAGCTGAGACTCCAATACTTTGGCTACCTGATACCAAGAACTGACTCATTGGAAAAGACCCTGATGCTGGGAAAGGTTGAAAGCAGGAGGAGAAGGGAACGACAGAGGATGAGATAGCTGGATGGCATCACTGACTCAATGGACATGAGTTTGAGTAAACTCTGGGAGTTGGCGATGGGCAGGGAGGCCTGGCATGGTACAGTCCATGGGGTCACAAAGAGTTGGACACGACTGAGCGACTGAACTGAACTGAACTATTTCTTGAGCATATACAGTATAATAGCTAGGTTGCAAGTTCTTTACAAACATTATACTCAGTCTTCATAAGGACCCGGCAAAGTAGGCACTAGTCTTATCCCACTTTATAGAGAAAGAAACTTCAGCTCAAAGCGGTTAAGTAACTTGCCTGAGGTGGTACCGTATATGAGTGGCAGAATGCAGACTGGAACCCAGGACTGCCTCACTCCAAGACCCAAGACTGGGGTCAACTTCTCCAAGGCAGTTCTGCGAATCAGTCTTTTTGTGATTGTTTAAATTCCTTTCTCAGCAGTGGTTTTTAACCTTTTGAAGATTGTAGAGCTGTTTGAAAATCTGTACCGTTGCCTAGAAAATGGTCCATTTGAAAGGATTTTTGTTGTTGCTACTGTTTAGCTGCTAAGTCATGTCCGACTCTTTGTGACCCCCTTGGACTGTAACCCACTAAGCTCCTCTGTCGGTGGGATTCTCCAGACAAAAATACTCGAGTGGGTGGCTGTGCCCTCCTCCAGGGGATCTTCCTGACCCAGGAATCGAACCCCTGTCTCCTGCATTGGCAGGCAAGTTCTTCGCAATTATTTAGTGAAATATGAAGTAAAACCTTCATGTTCTTCCTGCTTAGTTAGATTAGGGTAGGTTAAAGGAACAGGGACCAATTATTTAAATATTAGTCTGTATGACCTGTTAAGAAAATGAAAAAAAATCTGGTGCAAAAGAAAATCATGAGCATTATAAAACGGACATGATGGTTTGAACATTTTCTGTGCCGCTACTCCCCACATGGATGCATATAATTGAGAGTAAATTGGGTTTTAGTGAAATTTTTCTGATCATCTCTGAACTCTCTGATGCTCCTGATGATGTTACCTTTAGATTTTAAACCAGTAGATTTATTTTCTTAGTGTGCAAGAAAACAAGAAATAGTCACTTCAGCTTAATTTTAGATAGGTAAGTCACAGATGGATAAGCCTGTCATTTTAACTTTCCTATATATTTTGCTCTTCAAATGATAGAGTGTATCATGTAATACATTCTAAAATGCCACTAAGATAATGTGCTAAATGGAATCTGTTTAAATTTCAGGAAAGTGGTAGCAAAGTTGTGGGACAGCCGGTAAGGTGTCAGGTAGAAGCTCTCTGGTGTATAAATGATTTCTTAGAATTGAAAGCCTAAAATTTAACTCTTCTGCCCTATTGACATCAATGTATTTTGAAAGTAAAATGTGATATTGAGCTTCTCAGAATACAAATAAATATGTTCTCGGTTAATATTTGCCTTATAAGTACTTGTATAAAAACCATGTACAGGGACTTCCCTAGTGGCCAAGTGGTTAGGACTCTGCACTTCCACTGGAAGGGGCACGATTCAGTATCTTGTCAGGCCCCAGGTGGCACAGTGGTAAAGACCCGGCCTGCCAATGCAAGAGATGTAAGGGGCACAGGTTCAATCCCTGAGTCAGGAAGATCCCCTAGAGGAGGGCATGGCAACCCATTGCAGTGTTCTTGCCTGAAGAATCCCAGAGGAGCCTGACGGGCTATAGTCCATGGGGTCACAAAGAGTCAGACAGGATTGAAGCAACTTGGCACACACACATGCGAAGATCCCACATGGCATGTGGCATGGCAGAAAAAAGTTAATATAAACAAAACAGAAAAGTTAAAAAAATACTACTTGCAAGAATTCTTTTCTCTTTAGAATATGAATAATATGTAACATATTTGAGGATTAAGGGCCATGCCACATGGGTATCCGAGGCTCTGTCTAAACATTGCCTTTCTGTTGCTGTGGGTTCGGAGTTGGTTTTTTCTTGTTGAACAGTGTGAGTCTGATTCTCCCTAGACTTAAGTCGCACCTCGGCCGTCAGTTCGATGTCCTTTCAGGCTACTGATAGGAGATTTACTGCAGTGTGAGGGAAGGAGAGGAGTGCCGACTCAGTCAGTTTTGCCGTTTATAATAGGTTTGATAGAGGAAGTGGAAAGCGAGCGCTAACTTATTAGCAGCCAGTGCATGAACTGGTACCCTACCGAGTGGCCTGAAAGAGTTGAAAATATTTAACTAACTGAGAGTTAATGAGATTGCAGTTGGGGAGAAGGAAGTTGTTCTTCTTCTTTTTTTAATGCCCAAAAGCAATTGAATGTAAACTAAAGACCATCACTTCAGCCTTCTGTCAAAGTTGCAGGGTCTGGAGCCTGGGAAAGCAGCTGACCAGAGCTCCAACGCCATCAACCAGTCACAGCTGCTGCCTCTTTTAGGGACGGAAAAATGACCCCCAAATACATTATCGGCCCAAAGTGACCGCTGTCAGCCTCACGGTTTTCTTTTCTTGTATCTCGCTCCATCTCTTTAGAACCCCACTCTTCAGGTGTGGGTCCTGGCCCAGCCCCGTTGACAACCCTCTGAGCTTGTTAGACATGCAGAGTCTCAGCCCCCGACCCAGCCCTGCTGGCCTGGGGCCTGCATTTGACGGGATGCCCTGGGGACGCGTTAAAATCCAAGCTTTGCTGTGAAAGAGGGAAGCAGTGAGTGGATCACTGCTCTGAAGAGTTCTTGGAGCTTCCAGATAGTCCCTGCCCTTCTTTCAAAGTGGTGTCGTCCGCAGGTGGAGTGGGTGGACTGTGCACGCAGCAGGGGAGAGTGGGACGAATGGAGAAAGTAGCATCCACATATATACACTGTCGGGTGTAAGACGGACAGCTGGTGAGAAGGCACCTGTAGCAGGATGCCCAGTCTGTGATGACCCAGAGGGCTGGGGTGAGGGCAGGGGAGGGGCCAGGGAAGGAGGGGACCCACGTACAGTTATGGCTGCTGTGGGCTGTTGTGTGACAGAAACCACAGCACTGTAAAATTTTAAAATACATATATATTTAAATTAAAAATAAAAATAATTAAGAAAAAAGAAAGCGATGTCCTCACCAGGAAGCCTGACCTCTGGCCTAGAGAGATATGAGGCCTGAAAGCTCCTTTCCACCAGAAATTCCTTCCCTGCCTCCCTCACTTCTATCCAAAGAGTGTGTAGTCCATCAAAGCCTAGTCAATCCCACAGACAGGAGCAGTTTGCCAATTTGTGACACTAAAAAAACTGAAACCCAACAATTTTTAAACTTTCATCCTCTTTCCCCAAAACTACTTCTAGAAGGACCAGCAAATTAGAAATTAAATGGATTCGCAAATCACCACCTTTGCCCCCTCACACTCAACCAGGGATAAATGCTAACTAATGGGTAAATGAATACAAAGTCTGAAAGAGCCTTGTTAAATGAACCTGGAGCGTCTACAGGCTGGTTACCGAAGGAGGAGAGCGGGTGCACGCTTTTGTCACTACCACGTGCAAAACTCTATTCCAGAGGTTGGGGTCGACATACACACACTGCTGGGTATAAAATAGGTGATTAATGAGAACCTGCTGTTTTGCACAGGGCACTTGACTCAGTGCTCCATGGAGACCCAAATGGGAAGGAAATCCGAGAAGGGGGATATGTGTGTACACATAGCTGATTCACTTTACTGTACCGTAGAAATTAACACAACATTGTAAAGCAACTATACTCCAGTTTAAAAAAAAGAAAACAAACCTCTATCTCACAGTCCCACAAGGTGGAGAGAACACTTGTTTTCTTTTCCTTTTTTAAATTTTTATTGGAGTATAGTTGATTTACAATGTTGTGTTCATTTCAGCAAAGTTTCAGTGTACAGCAAGTGAATCAGTTTATCTATATCTCCACTCTTTTTTCTATTCTTTTCCCATATTGGCCAGAGTGCTGAGTAGAGTTCCCTGTGCTCTACAGTAGGTCCTTATTGTCTTTTATACATAGTGGTGTATATGTGTCTGTCGGGACCTCTTTTTCTTTGAAGGCAGTTTCTATCTGGTGGCAGCCAAGACAGATGGAATGAACGCATTCCCATAAGCTTCAAAAATTCTTTCAACTTATTTTTAAATGACTTGCTCTGAGAGTCTAAAAGGGCCATGCACTTTCTTACCAACTTATGTGAGAAGATAATAGTTTGCAGAGAAATTCAGTGAAGCAGTTTAAAAAAAAGCTTAAAAAAAATTTTTTTTTAGAGAGTAGAGCACTAATAGTGATGTCAAACGGTATCCCTGAGTTTCCAGCCCGCTTAAACCAGCCCCAGGCCCAGCATGGGCGTTTCTCCTCATCAGCCAGAAGTAATAGAAGAGTAAAAATCAATCCTGTATTTCATTGACTCTTAGATACACTTCTCTTCACCACCTGTTAATAGAATATCCCCTTGGAAGAGAGCCAGTCTTCTCTCAGGCAGTTCAGACTTTCTGAAATAGAGGAAAATTGCAAAGGGAAGGTAGCAGAGGAATATAGAAGTAAAAAATTAACTTTGGGGGTCAAAAATTCTTATCTAAACAGACTGGCTTGATTATTTTTTAAAGCATTGTGTTCACACCAGTGTTTAAATTGAATCACGGGTAATGATTTAACTGAAGTTATGCTGCATCGTCAACTCTCAGGAACACAGGAAACAAAATCTGTTCTGAATGCACATTTCTCACGGACAGAAGATCACAGGGTGTCACTGAAGGCTTCCATTGGGTGAGATCGCTCAGGGTCTCAAAGGCAAGGGTCTGGGGAAGAAGGGAAGGTGGGAACAGATGGGTTTGCTGAGTAGGTTGCAGAGAGGATTCAGAGTCAATTTCAATACCCATTTGCTTCTGTCTCTACTTAGGACTGGGTAATGGAGGTGACTGGGGTTCCCCGGTGGCTCAGTGGGTAAAGAATCTGCCTGCAGTGCAGGAGACCCAGGTTCGACCCCTGGGTCAGGAAAATCCGCTAGAGAAGGGTATGGCAACCCACTCCAGTATTCTGGCCTGGAGAATCCCATGGACAGAGGACCCTGGCAAGCTACAGTCCATAGGGTCGCAAGAGTCAGCCACAACTTAGCAACTAAACCACCATCAATGGCGGTGCCCAGTCCAGGAGATCAATGTCATGACAGCCTAACTCTTCATATTTAGAGACCCAAATCTAAATTTCCCACTTTTCTTCTGTCTTAAAAAAAAAAAAAAAAAATGTGTGTGTCTTTATTCCCACAGTGCCTAGGTCATGGCTGGGAGCTCGTCAGTGCTTACTGAAGGGATGAGCCTCATGCCTGTCCTTCTCAGACTTTGCACGGGATTTCCTTTCCATGCAGGAGAGCTCTGGGCTGGGGCCACCTTGGAAAATGCGACTCGCGGCTCTCCATCCTGTATGGTGCTGCCGCAGAATCAAAACAAACCTTTGGCCTGGCAACCTCTGATTCGTCTCCTTACCTTTCTGATCTTGGAGAAGATACTTATTCTTTCTGGAGCTTAACTTCCTTCCTCTAAAATGATCATTTCTTCATCTTGTCCCACTCTCAGTTCAGTTCAGCCGCTCAGTCTTATCTGACTCTTTGAGACTCCATGGACTGCAGCACGCCAGGCCTCCCTGTCCATCACCAACTCCTGGAGTTCACTCAAACTCATGTCCTTAAAGTCGGTGATGCCATCCAACCATCTCATCCTTTGCCATCCCCTTCTCTTCCTGCCTTCAATCTTTCCCAGCATCAGGGTCTTTTCCAGTGAGTCAGTTCTTCACGTCAGGTGGCCAAGGGTTGGAGCTTCAGCTTCCCACTCTAACATTCTACTAACCCTGGCCCTGTGTCTCAAGTCTGTCTCTAAACAAGGACAAAGATAGGCGACTAGGAATGATGAGAAGTGAGGGAGACCATAATTTCTTCGTGAGAACGTTTCATCTAAAACTCCTCTTCTGTGCTCAAAAGTAAATTATACTCTTTAGTTACGTCACACCTGCCCTTGTAAACGTCAAACATAGGTCCAGCTTTAAAGTGTTGTAAAACCTGTATTCCATCAGTTTTATAACAACTTTATGGAGATGTAATTTACATGCCAATGCAGTTCATTCATTTCACGTGAATTAAAGTTCTTCACAGAGCTGTGTAACCATCACTGTCTTGTTTTAGGTCATTTGCATCTCCTCCAAAAGAAACCTGGCACTGATTACCCCTGGTGCCTCATTCTGCCTCCAGCCGTAGACAACCACCTGTCATCTTTCTGTCTCTATGAATTTACTCGTGGACGTTTCATATCTGTGGGATCACACAATATGTGGTCTTTTGTGGCTGGCTTTTTTTTTTGCTCAGTGTTTTCATGGTTTATTCATGCCGTAGCATGTATCAGTACTTCATTTCTTTTTACTGCTGAGTAATATTCTATTACATAGATGTGCTGTGCTGTGCTAAGTTGTTTCAATCATGTCTGAGTCTTTGCGACCCTGTGGACTGTAGCCCGCCAGGCTCCTCTGTCCATGGGATTCTCCAGGCGAGAATACTGGAGTGGGTTGCCATGCCCTCCTCCAGGGGATCTTCCCGACCCAGGGATCAAACCCGTGACTCCTGCAGCTCCTGCACTGCAGGCAGATTCTTTACAGCTGAGCCACCAGGGAAGCCCATTACTTGGATATATCATAGTTTATTTTCCATTCACCAGCTGTGATGAATGTTTGGGTTCCTCCATCTTTGGCTGTTAAGCATAAATGCTACTATGAACATTTGTGTGCAAGTTTTTGTATGTTTTTTATACGTTTTCATTACTCTTAGGTGTATAGCTAGGAGTAAAATTGCTTTGTCACATGGTAAGTTTTCCAAAGCGCTACACCAATTTACAGTCCCCTCAGCAGTGTATAAGAGCTCTAACTTCTCCACCTCCTCTCCAATAATTAATAGTTTCCTCTTTTTTCTGGATTGTTACTATCCTAATGGATATGAAGTGATATTTGTTGTGGTTTTAGATTTGCATTTCCCTTATGGCCAAGGATGCTGGGCATCTTTTCATATGTTTATTGGCTATTTTTATATCTATCTTGGAGAAATGTCATCAAATTCTTTACTTATTTTTAAATTGTGCTGTCTTCATGTTATCGAATTCTTTTTATATTCTAGATGCACATCTCTTATCAGATATGTGATTAGCAAAATTTTTCTCATAGCTCATAATCAATTTTTTGGATTCATTCATTTTCTTTTTAGAAGTATTGGAATCTGAAAGAACAGGTACCTTAATCTCAAACCAAATGATTATCCATTATATAGAGAAAAGAAGTATCTGTATATATTCCTAGAACATCTGTGACATAGCAGAACAGTAGAAAAATCACATGCAATGAATGGTTTGCTGTTTCCTGATAAGAGACTTGGCACCAATGGGAAGTCAGCCTCTAAAGTACGAAGAGAAATAAGTTGTCAAAAGATATGTGATTGAAATCGCTCATCACTTATCATGAATATATATTTAAGGAACACCACTCTGTATTGGGATTAAATAAGAACAGTCAAGAGTTTTGTTCTCATCTTATTGGGATTGATAGTCACCATGACAACATAAGCCTAGATATCCTGTAAGACTTTGAACAAAATAATTCTTTAGAAAGTTCTCTTTTTTTGTTTGCTTCTATGTCTTTTCCAAAATTGAAAATTTGGTTTAAGAATTTTTGTTCACATATAGGAAATAAAAAAGATATCATACATACATACATTTTTTCTTTTTGAGACTCAGTGATGTTTATTAAAGTGCCTTCTTTGGTTAACATGTAGAAATCTTTAAAATATTTAAAGATCTTTAAAAGAGCTGCCCCAGAATTTATTCTCTGAATGGATAATTACACTGTTTATATTCATGGCTCTGGGAAAAGGGACAAGGAGTAAAGTGGTGGATGAAACACCTTGATTGTGCCTCTTGGAGCTCACAGGCAATCAACAGGTTAAAAAAATACAAGTAAATATAGAGTTAATGCATTTTAGGATTGCTGTGAAGGACGAGGAGAGGGTGCTGAGAGAGAATAATGTGGAGATGTCTTTAGGCTGAGGGATCAGGGAGCTAGGCTAGGATACACGGAGGCTTACACGGACCAGCCAGAGAAGGAAGGAAGCCCGGCGGACAAGAACGTCCCAGGGCATGGGAGTGCAAGAAGGCTGCTTCCTCGGATAGAAAGGTAGGAAGTGGCGAGGTCTGGGAAGAGCCAGTCCATAGAGGAGGTCATAGCCCACACTAAGGAATTTAAATTTGTTCAGAAAGTAGTGAGATGGTGTTGCGGGTTTTAGCAGAGGAGATGACAAGACCTGACATGAACTTGAAAAAGACCATGTTGGCTGCTTCATGAAGACTGATGTGTGGAGATGAGGTAGAAGCGGAATCCAGGCGACCCTTTAAGAGGGATCTGCAGGTGTCTGAGTGACTAATGACGGAGGCCTGGACGGGGCAGTGGGAAACCAGAAAGGTGAATGCGTTTGGGATTATTTTGGAGACAGGATGTCATGGTTAAGAGTGTGAGTTCTAAAGCCAGACAAACCGGTTAGAATACCAGTTCCCCCTCTTACTCGCTATGTGACCATGAGCAAACAAGCTTCTTTATAATAGGAATCATTTCATAGAGTCATTATGAAGACTGAGTGTTACTAATTCTCTCCAGGCATCATAAAAGTACACGCAGAGTGAATGCTTTAGTAAATGTTGTTGTGGATACTGTTTTGGTACTTAAATGGACAGGTGTAGGTCACATTTTAAATGGGGAAGCTGGCAGAGGGTGGTGTCAAAGGCAGTTGCCAGGTTTCTGGTCTGAGGACCCACCCGGTGTGGATGGTGCCAGGTCCTGAGATGGAGGAAACCCAAGAGAAGCAGAGTTGGAGAGGAAGGAAGGACAAGAAGCCTGTTTTGAACATTTTTGTTTCAGATGTGCCTGAAATCCTCAAGTGGAAACATCGGGCAGTTGGAATCTGGTGCTCAGGGATAGAGCTTATATTTCAGATCACGCTCCTTGTCATGCGTGAATTTGTAGAACAGTCAGCACTTGGAGATAATTTGACCCTCTCCTGGACGGGCACGCCCAGGACCAAGATTCTGAAACTGTAGTGACCCCGACTCTCCTTGAAGAAGTGGCAGATAGGGGGGAAGGGTGTGGAGACTGTCATCAAACAGGCCATCTTTTGATGCTTACTCCTCCACTTACCATGTAGATGACACGAACAGTTACAAGTGTTGGCGACGAATTCAGTGAATCGCAGAGGAGGAATGATGGACATCTCTCAGGATCCTGTCTTTGGTATCAGGAACCTGGTAGGGCCAGTTCCCAAGAGGGAAGAAAGTGGGAAGGAAGACTGCTCCTCAAAGTCTCCACTTCCTCGGCTGGAGATTAGTAGACTTCCCTCTTTGGTAAGGGCCCAAAGAATGTACCTAAGAGGCCTAGCATAGTACCTGGTACATAGGAGATGCTTTGGGCTCTTCCTCTCTCATCTCAGCTGCAAGCATCGCAACCTTCTTGCATGAATCTGCTTCCATTTCCAGGTTAAGATGTAAATGGGAGCAGCGTGGTGAGAGAGCTCAGCCAGGAACAGGGTGAAGTGAATGACCTCCTTGCTGAGGGCACCAAAAAAAAAGAGAAAAAAAGAAGTAATTAGGATAAATATTATTTCAATGCAATATTTTGACAAATGAAAACACATACCCCAGACCCATGAGGACTAAAATCCACTCTTAATAAAGCCCGGGGGAGGTAGTCCTGATTTTTCCTTTTGCCTGAAGCTCCAGCACTCAGTGAGTTTCCCTCGTAGCTCAGTTGGTAAAGAATCTGCTTGCAATGCAGGAGGCCCGAGATCGATTCCTGGGTCAGAAAGATCCCTTGGAGAAGGAAACTGGCAACCCACTCCAGTGTTCTTGCCTAGAGAATCCCCATAGACAGAGGAGCCTGGTGGGCTACAGTCCATGGGATCACAAGAGTCGGACACAGCTGAGAGTCTCAGCCACCACCAGCACCCAGTATGGAATAACAGTTTGACTGAGTGAGTGAGTGAAGTCGCTCAGTCGTGTCCGACTCTTGGCGACCCCATAGACTGTAGCCTACCAAGCTCCTCTGTCCATGGGATTTTCTAGGCAATGGTACTGGAGTGGATTGCCATTTCCTTCTCCAGGATAGTTTGACTAGGCGAAAGCAAAGGAAACAAAGCTTTGTTCCTGGGCCTGCAGGACTCTTTTCCTCCTTTCTTGCAAAGTTGGTGTCTAAGAGTCAGTCAGCTGACTTGTGTACTCCCAAGATCTCTCTCTCCCTCTCTCTATGCAAGATGGCATGTTCTAAGTCGGGGTAGGAGGTGTGGGCCCAGCCCCCAGCCCTGTTCCGTCAGGGCCATGTGAGAGTGGGCGCCGGGCTCCTGGGTTCGCCCCACCTCGGTGCATGCAGACCCTGCTGACCCCGAATGCTTGAGCAAACACGGAGTGCTCTATCAGAGGCTGGGGTTTAAAGGTCAGCTCTGTGCTTATCGGCTGAGTCTGATTCACTCTCCCAGTGACTCTCAGGGAGTCTGATGCTTGCAGTGTGGACCGAGGAGGTAGATGAGCCTTTCCATGCAGAGCGGGAGCTGTTTGCTTTGCAAGGAGCTGTCTCTGCCCACAGGAAGTCCGCAGGTCAGCCGCAGGTGGGAGACGCGCGGAGGTCCCCTGCGTCGCACGCTTCCTTCTGACGCGGACTTAGAAAGCGCGAGGTACCTGTGGTCGTTGGTGGCTTGTGGCTTTCAGCTTTTTCCTGTGAAGATCAGATTTCCAACTGAGACAATTTGGTGATTTCAACATGGCCAGCAGGCAGGCAGTGAGTGAGGAAAAGACAGATTTGTCCAAGCCCATATCTACCGTGCAGAGACCAGTGGTGGACATTTTGAGCTTTCCGGTCACTTTAACAGAACACTGGGAATGAGAATATAATTTTTAAAAGTTATATTCAGGATTTTTATTTCAATGTAAAGAAAAGAATGTTCCTACTTTTTAAAATGTTTTACTGTAAATGTAGCATACCCTTGTCATGTATGAATGATTTGGGCTGAGGCAGTAATTAGCAAAGGGGAAGACCGTTCCAAGCTGCTACTGGACAGTCTGCATGTCAATGGCACTTTAAGATTGCAACATTTTGTTTGGTGACCTTCATACCAGTTGACTGCGTGCCCCTTAATCTCTTGCTCTCAAAAAAAGCTGAGCCTGCTATAGATTTGGTCAGTTGTGTGGTTTTCTTTTTTTTTGTTTGTCTAACCCAGTTTTTCATTTACCTACTGCTTTATGACTCCTGGTTTAATTTGTACAAAAGGATGAAGTTCATTATTACATAACTCTGAAACTCATCTTTAGGAAAAATAAGTGCAAGGGTTGCCATGGATTGAGACTGAAAAACTTCTGTATGTGTTGGGGGTACACTTTTAAGAGTATAAGAATGCTTTGGAACAGCTGTCAACTAGGCACACAAATGCACAGGGGAGAAGAAATGCCACGTGGGGGAAATCAAGTATCTTCCAGGCTTGAACCTACAACTGAAAGTTCAAAAGCAGAGTAAATGTTGGGACTTTTGAGCTTTTTGAGGGCTGTCAACTTGTAAATATGGCTTCTGTGTAGATCTCTCTCACAGTTCCGTGTCCCTCTGTTTTTTGAGTATCTTGTCTTTATTTGTCAAGAATTAATGCAGAGACTTTTCAGACTATAAATAAACAATGCATGGTCCCTGGGCATGGTTGCACAGCATACCTATGGAGGTTTTATCTTTTAAAGAGTTAAACAAGATTTTCAATAGCCTAAGTACAGATATTAAGTAATTGAGTTTCGATACTTGTTCAAGGGGGTCTAATTTCATTCCTTTATTCTTCCCTCCATTCCTCTTCTCTCCCTTCCTCTCTCCTCCTCCCTTCTTTTCTTTGCTTATTTATTCTTATCATGTCCACTGGATTGCTTAGATTATCTTCTATCTCTATGAGTATTAGTTTTAAGTCAAAGCTATTAGTTCCACCAAGAACCTGAAAGCCAAATTAATCTTTTTTAACCTACTATTTTTCATCTAAATGTCTTCTCTCTTGCCCCAAGATTACAGTTCAGTTCAGTCGCTCAGTTCTGTCAGACTCTCTGTGGCCCCATGGACTGCAGCATGCCAGGCCTCCCTGTCCATCACCAACTCCTGGAGCTTGCTCAAACTCATGTCTATCGAATCAGTGATGCCATTCAACCATCTCATCCTCTGTCGTCCCCTTCTCCTCCCGCCTTCAACCTTTCCCAGCATCAGGGTCTTTTCCAGTGAGTCAGTTCTTCACACCAGGTAGCCAAAGTATTGGAGCTTCAGCTTCAATATCAGTCCTTCCAATGAATAGTCAGGACTGATTTCCTTTAGGATTGACTGGTTTGATCTCCTTGCAGTCCGAGGGACTCTCAAGAATCTTCTTCAACACCACAGTTCAAAAGCATCAATTCCCTAGCCCCATTATTACAGTAGTTACTAAAACTAGCATTAGAACAGAAAGTCACACCAGCAAACTGCATTCTTTGGGTTTAGGCATTCTCATATGTATACTATTCAGCTAAAAGATAAGGATAATAAGCTATAAACTGGCTACCCTATTTTGAAAAATCTTCACTTACCTCTCTAAATCAAATGTGAATAGTCACAGAATTTGTAGACAATAGTATGCAGAAAACCTTTAACCAGGTGTTCAGTTTTCAGGAGAAAACGTTAAAAATTCCACTACAAATTGCAGCTGTTGAACTAAACACTGACCTGTTAGTAATCAGGGAGAATGATTTGACTACTTTCCTGCTGAGCTAAAATACAGTGCTGCCATGCTTTCTCCCGTGATGCCCCCAGCGTGGGTTAGTTACTTGCTCCTGGGAATTTCCTGTCGACAAGCGCATTTCTGTCCATCGGCCGTCACCTGTTCCTGGGAATGGCTAACAGCAGTGGTACGGCATGCTGAATGTTAACGTGCGAGTGGCCCTTTCTGGTTTCAGAAATGGATCCTGCAAATGTGAACCCATGAAAACCGTTGGGAGCAGTTTTAGAGTCAGGAAAATTCACCATACCTGGTATAGACAGTGTTCACCATGCTGCTACTGACACACGTCTGTAAGTAACGTGCGTTCAGGAACAGGAAACCCTCATTTCTAAAGAACCTGAGGTTTCTCTTTATCCTTCCTTCACTTTTCGCTGACCATTTTTGCAGCCACTGCTCTGTCCCTGCTAAGTGACTGGGTACCTGCCCACCGCTGGTATTAAATTCAGAATTGGACCCAGGCCTTCAGACTCAAGCCGTTCGGCCCTTACTTCCTCGTGCCTTACGCGTGTCCTTGACCTTAATTTGGCTGGTTGGTTTGCTGTTCTCCACACTCGTCCCTCCCTGGCCTTTGTGTGGGCTCCTCTGTCATTTATTTTTAACTGGTGGCACGTGGCCCTTCTCTGTCACCCGCCAGCCTGTAGTCTCCCCTCCTCCAGAGCCAGCCTAGGTCTTTTCTCTGGAAAGAGCTTCCTGTATCTGAATCTAGATTCTGTACCCAGGACTTGCTCACAGTTGTGTGTGTGTGTGTGTGTTTTCTAAGAAATTTAAAAAAATTGAAGTATAGTGTTGATTTTTATATAATCTCTGTATAGTTCATTTTTATATAATCTATAATGTTAATGTCGCCAGTATTCTGGCCTGGAGAATTCCATGGACAGACGAGCCTGGTGGGCTGCTGTCCATGGGGTCGCACAGAGTCGGACACAACTAAAGCAACTTAGCACGCATGCATGCACTGGAGAAGGAAACGGCAACCCACTCCAGTGTTCTTGCCTGGAAAATCCCAGGAACGGGGGGGCCCGGTGGGCTGCCTGCTGTGGGGTTGCACGGAGTCGGACACGACGGAAGTGACTTAGCAGTGGCAGCAGCAGCAGCACAGTGTTAATATATAAAAATGTTAATTCTATATAATCTATAGTGTGTTGATTTTGGCTGTGCAACAGCGATTCAGCTGTACACTAAAGGCACTCCTTTTCATGTTCTTTTCCACTACAGTCTATCAGAGAATATTGAACATTTCCTGCTAACAACCTCAGGACCTTGTTGTCCATCCATTCTGTATATAACAGTTTGCCTCTGCTCATCCCAGACTCTCAGTCTTTCATCCCCCTCCCCTACCTCTTGGCAACCACCAGTCTGTTCCCTCAAGCAGGGGTCCCCAACCTCTGGGATCTAATGCCTGACGATTTGAGGTGGAGCTGACGTAATAATAACATAAATAAAGTGCACAGTAAATGTATTATGCTTGAATCATCCGAAACCATCCCCTCCTTCCCAGTCCATGGAAAATTTGTCTTCCGTGAAGCTGGTCCCTGGTACCAAAAAGTTTTGGGCCCACTGCCCTGTAGGACTTGCAAACTCTTGACCATCCAAATACACATGTCGTCAAACAACCTGAATCTGTTGAAAATATTCAAAGACCGACACTCTCAGTCTTTATTTTGTGTGGTAATCTCATGGCAGGTACTTTGTAGAGTGTGTCCCAGCTTAGGAAATGAACTTCCAGCTGGTGGCCCTGGCAAAATGGGAAGTAACCAAGTCTGTTTTAATAGAGATCCATCTCTAAAGGCTGCTTTTTGATGGAACAAGCCAGAGAAAGACCTGCTTATCTGTGCATTTTAGTTTTCCTAATTGGTAACAGTTGTCTCTGGAAAATTGCTCATATGGTTATCCAAGGTGATCATTAATATTCTTAACATTGTAAATTTCATTGTCTAATCTCTTTGGAAGTTTTTATTGCCTTGCTCAGAGTTAATCTATAACAGTTTTGCTAAGGGAAACTTTTCCCCCCTATCTTAATCATTTTTAAGCATACAGTTAAATGCTATATGTGTTTATGCTGACTGTTTCACATGTGCAGGTCTTTTTTTTTTTTTTGTCGTTATTAGGCTATAGCCCTTTGATCACTGAAGTTAGATTATAAAAGTATTAGCTTGATTTTCCTTAAATCTTCAAGGTCCTAAGACATTCACAATTAATAGTAATTTTCTATTTTATTATACATAGGACAAGGTACATTTTATATCTTTCAGGGAGAAAAGATTTTGTTTAAAAAATTGCTATTTGTAATCACCAAAATGTAGATTACATTAGTCACATTTCAGAATTAGACACATTTTAGGCATTTACAAAAATATGAAATCAGTTTAAAACATACAAATAAAATGTTTTCATTATTAAAATAATCATATTACAAAACACTTGAAAAGGCACTATAGAAAGCCTAGAAAAATTCCATCTCTTAAATATAAGCTAGAATTTTAGAGTCTTCCCTCTAGTCTTGTTTGCTTGTGCATATTTTTACTTCGGTATCAGTGCAGTCTCTCAGTCGTGTCTGACTCTGCGACCCCATGGACTGCGGCACGCCAGGCCTCCCTGTCCATCACCAGCTCCAGGAGCTGACTCACACTCATGTCCATCGAGTCGGTGATGCCTTCCAACCATCTCATCCTCTGTCGTCCCCTTCTGCTCCCGCTTTCAATCTTTCCCAGCATCAGGGTCTTTTCAAATGAGTCAGCTCTTCGCACCAGGTGGCCAAAGTATTTCTGTTTACATGGTTTCAATCGTGGTATGCTATTAAATGCCTTTATATCACTAAACAGCTGTCCAAGGCAGCTTCACACAAGGTGTGAGCACTTACTTGACTGAACTCAGGAGTTCAGCGTGAGCGGTCGGGCGCCGTGGGAGAAGCGCAGTTACATGCGTTTGACACCAGGCTCCTTCTGCTCGCGCGGGGCGTGCCGGCCGGGCGGGACTCCGCCGGGGCTGGTGGGGCCTCGCGGAGACTGGCCGCCTTGACGGAAACTTGGCTGCCGCTGCGGACCGAGAGAGGGGGACCCTGCGGGCACCCGGGCAGCTCGGAGCTCCCGGCTCCTGCCGCCCTTCCTCGGGGACTGAGGGCGCCCCAGGACCCTCCCGTTAAAGCTCTGATTAGCATTTGAACGTCGATCTGTTTCTTTTCACTGAAAGAAGCCTGACTGGTGCATCTTGCCTGTTCATGTCATCTGAGTGATTGCTGGCTTCAGGCGCCTCAAGCTGGTGCCCTGCTCAGTGGTGAAACGCCCGCAGCAAGCAGGCAGGTGTGCCCTCCCTGGGCCTCTGTGACTGGGGCCTAGGAGGGGCTCAGGAGATGCTTAGGGAATGAAGTAGTCCTGTTTTCATTTGTTCTTTTAAATGCCGTCGAGTTGATATGGAGAATGATACAATATAAAATTAATCTTTAAAATAATTTCGATGAGAACTTGAGAAGGTTACGGCAAAAACTCAATTTTTATAAAGTTTAAATATACAATTAAATGCTAAAATATGGAATGTTTAAATTCCCAAATCTGGATATTAGTTACTTCCTATTGAGGAAGAGTCAGGGAGTCATAAGTGGTATTCAGGGCTCATTAAGTGCATTGTCATTTTTTTTTTTTAATTAAAAAAATTTTTAATTGAAGTATAGTTAATTTGGGCTACCCTGGTGGCTCAGACAGTAAAGAATCTGCCTGCAGCGCAGGATACCCGGGTTCGATCCCTGGGTTGGGAAGATCCCCTGGAGAAGGGAATGGCAATGCACTCCAGTATTCTTGCCTGGAGAATCCCGTGGATAAAGGGGCCTGGAGGACTGCAGTCCATGGAGTCACAAAGAGTCGGACATGACTGAGCAACTAGCACACACACACACACACAGATAATTCACAGTGTTGTGTTAGTTTCTGGTGTACGGCAACACGATTCAGTTAAACACACGTGTGTGTGTGTATTTCACACTCTTCTCCATTATGGGCCATTATAAGACATTGACTACTGTTTCCTGGGCTGTACAGGAGGACCTTACTGGTGATCTGTTTCACATACAGTAGTGTGGGGACCCTGTCCATTCCCCTTTGATAACCATTAGTTTGTGTTCTCTGTGAGTCTGTGTCTATTTTGTAGATAAGTTCATTTGTATGATATCAATAAACTTCACATATAAGTAATATCCTATGGTATTTGTCTTTGAATGAAGTAATTTTGATGGCAAATACACTCATTCCTTAAAACCTGTAGCTATCTTGTTGGGCACCAAGAAGCAACGACTTGTGTTTTCATCATTCAAAATCTTGTGATACCAGTAGGTGACCGCTGAATGTGAATCCTTCTTTCCTCATCTCCTTTTTGCAGAGCACTGACTACTGACAGATTCTAAGCACAGAAGTGATCAGATTCTTGACTTTCGTTGGTGACTCATCATCTAGCCCCCACCCACTCCTTCCTTTATTTAAAAAATTTTTTTAACTTATTTTTTAATGAAGGATAATTGCTTTACAGAATTTTGTAGCTTTCTGTCATACATCAGTGAGAATCAGCCGTAGGTACACCCATGTGCCCTCCCTCCCAAATCTCCCTCCCATCTCCCTCCCCATCCCCCCTAAATTCACATTGGGGTGACCACCATGGTTCACCCCATAAGAGGAGGGTCCTGACATCCCTGATTATACACAGGATAAGTAGAAATAAATCAGAAGAAGTAAAGACATCCTTGTGTCATAACAGCTGAAAAGTGAACTTGGAATTACCATATTAACAGGACAACATAAAACAAAACATACTCCCTCTGGGATCATACCTTTCTCGTTACTGCAAAGAAGGGCATGGCATGAAAAAGCTCTCTCCCTAGATTTATTAGAAGAAGTAAAGACATCCTTGTGTCATAACAGCTGAAAAGTGAACTTGGAATTACCATATTAACAGGACAACATAAAACAAAACATACTCCCTCTGGGATCATACCTTTCTCGTTACTGCAAAGAAGGGCATGGCATGAAAAAGCTCTCTCCCTAGATTTATTGCAGCTTCACTTAGACCTGTGTTGTTGAAATTAAGTTCAGGAGTTAACTTTTTTCTTATGGCTGAAAGTGAAGTCTCTCAGTTGTGTCCAACTCTTTGCAACGCCATGGACTGTAGCCTACCAGGCTCCTCTGTCCATGAGATTTTCCAGGCAATAGTACTGGAGTGAACTCATCCTCTTGTTTATCTGTAAATCCCCTGTTTAACAGTGAGAAACTTGGATTTTACCTTCTGACATTCATTTACTTAATTGTTCAATTCCAAACCTGGTTAATTGTTACAGGCTGGTGGATTGTATAGAATACTCAACAATACATAAAAAGACCTGAAGTGGATTTTTCTCATGGTAGTTTATTATAACATTTATTAAATGTTTCAGATCTTTTTCCAACTTGAGTTTAAAAATAAATAGGTAGTTCTTTGAAATGTCATTGATTTGAGTTGAAAATTAGTTGGAAATGGGGTACTATACTTGCTAATTTTGTAATTAAAATATACATTGTGGAGAAGTTTTCGTCTACTTTTGTTTTAAAATTAGTTGATTTCTTATTTAAAAAAAACAAAACAAAACAGAGTCTATGGTTGCATAAGTGTGTTCCCTATAATGATGGGAGACTGGAAAGCTGCAAAAATTACTTTGCAAGGAGAACAAGAGGGTCAGTCATTTGCAGCTGGACTGGCAACCCACTCCAGTATTCTTACCTGGAGAATCCCATGGACAGAGGAGCCTGGTGGGCTACAGCCCATGGGGTTGCAAGAGTTGACAACTTAGCGACCACCAGAGAGAATGTACTATATGTTGAACTGTTGCTTAGTCCCTCTTGGAAAATATAGGAGTAACTAATACCCTAACAATATTATTACTTGATGTGGTGATGATCCCAAAGAGCCAACTGTACCACTACAATAATTTATAAATCAATGAAATATTGATACTGATGAAGGTTCTTGGCCTTTCCCAGTCAATAGAAGCTGATCGGAGGCCAGACAAGAAATTCAGGCAAGGCACTACAGGGACCCCTGCTGCAGCAGGAGGGAACAAAACACGGATTCGGTTTCCTTGCTTGCTCCTGAAGCGGGTGAGCTGGTTCCTTAAACGGAGCGAGGGGAGGGGCGGGTCCAGGGGTTGGGCTGGAGGCGTGGCTTAGGCGGTTTGCCCCCGCCCTTTGTGGTGGTGTGTGCAGCGGGCATGTGCAGTACCCTGCTTTTGCTCCTGATGCCGTTTTTTTGTTTTTGTTTTTTTGCTTTGGCTCTTCGGAAGTGGCAGTTGGGTTTTTTGTTTGTATTTTTTGGTCTAGAATTTGCCCTAACTGTGCACGCATGCAGTTATTTTTAGTCCTTAGAGCTTTGTATTTGTAGCTCAAGGAGAGGTATGTCCAAGTGCAGGCACTGCAGCCAAGGGTCCCAGGTCCCAGCCTGTCTCCATATCACTTCAGGACTTCAGACTTTAAGATCAGAAGGAGAAGGGGGCCATGCAGTGAAGGAGGAGAATGTAGCTGTATACTCTGGGTTACATCGAGCTACATAACAAAAATCTATTTCCCTTCCCAAAATGTCTGTTTTTCGTATGAATGCATGCATGTCCCATCACCTGGAATGTGAGCTCCCTGTGGAAAGATGCTACAGAAGATGGGTTTGTAAAGACATACACTTACCCTCTGGGAACTTAACTTCCTGATGGGTGAGTAAAGCTCCCACCTATGAAGACAGCTAAAAATACAGCATGTTTCAAGTGTCACAGAGATTGATAGAGTCTACCAGTTTGTTAAACTTGTTTCAGTTACAGGAAGTAGTTTAATCACTGGATTCATCCCTATAGCCTAAGGCTCAGGGATGCAAAGCAATTTGCTGCCACTAATAATGTTAATATAAACAGATGTTGAAAAGCCTCTATGGTCAAATAAGTTTAGAGATTTTTGGATTAATCATAGTGAAGAGTATTCAGTCTTTAAGATACTAAAGTACATTGTGAATTTCCCAAAGGGTGACACGATGTGTTCATCTGCCTAGAGGACACTTTAAAATTGTGCGATGGCTTGTAGAACTTGCATTCACCGTAACACAGTTTGGGAAATTCTGGCAAAAATAAGAAATAAGAAAAATAAGGTGATACATGTTCCATGTGGAGTCTCTAGCTTTCATTGAATATCACTTGTTCACTGGCTGTTGCTGTTATAACAAATTACCACCAATTCAGTAGCTTAAAACAAATTTATTATCTTATAGTTCTGGAAATAAAAGTTCAAAATAGGTCAGCCAGGTTTTGTTCCTTCTGGCTACTGTGTGGGAGAATCTGTTTCCTTGCCTTTCCAGGTCTTAGAGATTGCCCGTATTCCTTGGCTTGTGGCCCCGAGTCACCTGACTTCTACATCTTTCATCACATCTTCTGATCCTCCCTCCTCTTTCCTTTATAGCATTCCCTGTGGTTATATCGGGCTTCCCTGTCTCAAGATCCTTAATCACATCTGTAAAGTTCCTTTCACTGTGTAACATAATATATTCACATGTTCCAAGGTGAAGGTGTGGACATCTCTGCGAACCATTATTCCCCAGACCCACACCCACATTATATTTCCCAGAACCCTAGATGGTACCCAAGCTTCCCTGGTGGCTCAGCAGGTAAAGAATCCGCCTGTGATGCAGGAGACCTGGGTTTGATCCTTGGGTTGGGAAGATCCCCTGGGGAAGGGAAAGGCTATACCCAGTCCAGTATTCTGACCTGGAGAACTTCATGGACTGTATAGTCCATGGGGTCACGAAGAGTCAGACACGGCTGAACCACTTTCACTTTCAATAGATGGCACCCAGTAAATATTTGGTGAATATCCTTCATTAAGAGACCAATTCAATGACTTTAGTAAAGCTCCCTGAATTATGCTGCTGACGGAGAAATGGACTTCTGGCATCATCATTGCAAGTAGATTTTGCAAGAATTTTTAAGAGCGTGGGTTTTCTTTTTGTGTGTGAAAAGTCCTCCCGATGTAGAGAGTGTTATGAAATGATGATTTAACAGAGGCAGACTGCATTTCTGCAGAAACACACATCATTCCCTCAGTAATCACTCAGCATGCCGACCTCCCTCCAGACCTGCTTCCTGTGCTGCGACTGTTTTGTTGTGGCCAGACTTTGAGTGGGAAGAAGATGGAGGCTGGCAGAGTCTAGTGGGAGGAGGCCAGAGAAGGAATTAGCCAGATCTGATGGAGAAATGGTTTCTGGGATGCCTTTGAGAAGAGGAGGTGGCTTATGACACATTTGCTCCAGCATTTCCTTAAGATAGAAGGACAGAAAAGACAGTTATCTTCATTTCCTTAGAAGGCTATGTCCAATACGCCTGGCTTCTTATTTTTCTTGTCAATCATTGGTTTGTTTTTATTCTTTCAGAAATAAATTTTATCCTGATATTTACTGTGGAAAAGAAAAGTTACCTAGTCTAATGCTCAGAGATAAGCCCTGTAACTTTTTAGTACATTTTCTTCCAATTTTTTTCTATATGTATTGTTCCTTTATAAAATCAGGACTGTGGTCTAGATACAATTTTGTATCTTATTTATGTTAACTTGACCAGGAGCATCTTCTTGTGGCATTAAACAGTCTTCAAAACATGGTTAATTAATAACTATATAATATTGTACTTAGGAGTGCATAACCGTAGTTGGATGCTCATGGTTTGCATTCATCTTTTGCCATTTTCTTAATTGCTGCTACAGGATAGTAGATGTAATCAAAGGGCATGAACATGTTTATACTTCTTCTTAGACATGGCCAAAGGTATTCGTTCATTTACATTCCAGCTGGCCTTCAGGTCCTCCCATTCAGCAGCAATAAGCATTAATCATTTAAAAATTTTGAATGTTAATTGGATATGTATAACAGTTCTTTTGTAACTTGTTGATCCACGTTCTTTGCCCATTTATCCGCTGAGGTGTTAATATTTTGCTTATGAACTTTCTATTAAAGAGCCTTTCTATCCCACATCTCTGGACATTATTTTCCTAGTTTGGTGTTTGCGTTTTAACCTGAGTGTTGTGCTATTGGACATGTGATTTTTTTCATGTTTATTACTACAGTCAAATCCATTACAACTTTCTGATATACTCTACTAGTTCTGTGTTTACAAATTGTTTGGCCCAATGTCTAATAAATAGCCACCTATATTTTTCATAATCTTTCATAATTTTATTTTTAAATTTAGTATGTAATCCATTTGTAGTTCAGTTTGATATATTGTATGAAGGAGATATGTAATTTTTTAACTATTCAAATAGTTACTTCAGTATCATTTATTGAGTAATCCCTTTATTCTATATTGAGTTGTGATTATATCTATGTTAATTAAATTAGTATATACATTTTGGTATCTGGGGTCTTCATTCTATTTCTTTAACATCTATTGATTGTGGAAACAGAACCATATTATATTTTGTATAGCATTTTCCATTTCTGATATAATAATCCCTAACTCCGTCATTATTCCATATTTTAAACGTACTTTAGCCAGTTATCATCTGAGCATTCTTCCAGGTGAATGTTGGAATTAATTTTCAAATAAAAAATTCTGATGTATCTGCATGGAATTATGTACAAACTATGAAATATTCTGGAAGAGTTTGCATCTTTACAATTTTTTATCGTTTCATAATCTGCCTGTTTTTTAAGTCTAATTTGATACAACAGAAAAATTATTTCTTCACACAAGTTCTGCATATTTTTAAAGGTTATTCCTAGGTACTACATGCTCTTTATTTAATGGTATTTGGTGTTTTTCTAGTGTTTTCTAACTGGTAGTTACTGTTATATAAAAGCTGCTGATTTTTTATTAATAACTGAAGTATAGTTGAGTTCCAGGATTGCAAACGTACAGCAAAGTGACTCAGTTATATAGCTGTTTGTTTATCTTGGAAATTTGCAAATGTTTTCTCCCATTCTGCAGGTTGTCTTTTAATTTTATTTATGGTTCCTTTACTGTGCATAAGAAAAAAAGATGAATCCAAATTGGAAAGGAAGGAGTAAAACTGTCACTGTTTGCGGATGACATGATATTATAGATAGAAAATCCTAAAGACATCACGAGGGAACTGCTAGAGCTCATCAGTGAATTCACTTAAAGTAACTGGTTGTATATATTGGTTTTGATTCTGTTTATTAATGATAATCATTTTTTCACTTAGTTCTCCTGAGTTTTCTTAGCAAAAGTTATAATATACAGAAGAATGATTCTAATACCTTTCTAAAGAGGCTATTTCTTATTCTAGATATAGCATTAGCCCAAATTTCCACAGCAGTGTTAAATATGTTTAATGATATTCTTATCTTGCTTGGCTATTTCTTATTCTAGAACTATGTCTTATAGCATTAGCCCAAATTTCCACAGCAGTGTTAAATATGTTTAATGATATTCTTATCTTGCTTTTTATTTTAATAGCTAGGATAGAATTTTCAAACCATGTTAAAGAAACTTCATTGCATTTCTAATATGCTGCTGCTGCTGCTAAGTCGCTTCAGTCATGTCCGACTCTGTGCAACCCCATAGACGGTAGCCCATCAGGCTCCCCTATCCCTGGGATTCTCAATATGCTGAGAGTATTTTTAATCAAAAAGGAGTTTTGAAATGCTATAAAATGTCTTTACTATTTTGGTAGATTCAATCCCTAGGTTGGGAAGATCCCCTGGAGAAGGGAACAGCCAGCTACCCTCTCTAGTATTGTGGTCTGGAGAATTCCATGGACAAAGGAGCCTGGCAGGCTTCAGTCCACGGGGTCGCCAAGAGTCAGACACGACTTAGCGACTTTCACTTTCACTTTTTCATCCTCTGTGAGGAGAACATTACATGGAGATCAGATCATAGAATTTATGACCAGACAGACCTGGGATCATATTGCACCTCTTCCTCTTAAATTGTTTATCACTCCATGAGTTATTTGTTGTCTTCCAACTTCAGTTTCTTACACTGTTACATGAGGATAAAGAGTATTTTGTAAAGATATTGTGAGTATCCAATGAGAATTGCTTACAATTCACCAGACTTGATAGAGTATCATATTCTTTTTGAAAATTATTGTGCAATTTTTGCCTTTGATCTGTTAAAATGGTGTACTATAATATAAAACTTCTTAGTATTTACTTATTTTTTATTCTTGGAGTAAAGCCTACTTGGTGTGATGAAATATTTTCTTAACTCCCTGCTGTATTCAAAGTTTGTTCCAGATTATTGCATCAATTTTTATACTAATTTGGTCTTTGGATGAATGTTATATTGTCTTTCTAGTTTTGACATCAAAATGTTAAGTTCTTATAATGATCAGAACTTTTTAATCATTTTTTGTTCTTTGGACCTATGGGGATTATATTTTCTTTGAGAATGCAAAAGAAGTTCCCTGTGGAATTTTCTATGCCTGGATTATTTTTTGAACCAGATAATGCTTTTACAACTTTTTACATTATTTTAAAATTTATAGTTGTTTATTTTCTCTAATCATTTTGTCTGTTCTGTGTGTCTGTTTAAGCTTGTGCCATTTTAGTAATTCAAATTATATCTAAAAATTATCTTTTGTTAATATTTTTAAAGAATAAGCATAAAATTGAACATAGTACTCATAATTTCTAAAATTTTAGTATCTGTGCTTGTCTTTTTCTTTTTTTTTTTTGTATAATTCTGAGGTTTATTTGGCTTATTTTAAAGAACCACCTCTTGGATTTATTTATTATTTTTTGTACCCCTCACATCTGTGACATAATCTCACAGTGATTACTTTAATTATTATACACTTTTGACTCTGCCACCTCAAAAGTCATCATTTATCAAGTGATCAGTGATCATTTATCAAGTACCTCCAAGGCCCCCCCTTCATAGAGGAGCTGGTGTCTGTTTTCACCCTAAGGCTAGGAACTATGGCAGAACATTCTGTCTAGGTTCACGGCCAAGCTCCACTGCTAACCACCTATGTAATCTCTAAGCTACTTCAACTTTCCGTGCCATAGTTTCCTCATCCAAGTACGAGGATATGAAGCTCTGAGAACAGTCTCTGGCATGTAGTCAGTAGCTTTTAGTTGGCTCTTGTCATTATTATATTTTAGAATAAACACTGTGATTGTCCTCAAGGTTACAGTGTATAGACAGAGTTGCCAATGGAACTCAAAGACAAATGGAACATACAGGGTTTTCACCTGCAATATTTGGAAAGACTTTAGCCTTCAGAAGAACCAGACATGGTGAATAAAGGTTAGAGCTGACCATACGTTATCGTTCATCTGTTCAAAATCCATATTGGTGGAAAAGTAGCAGTTCCTCCCATGCTTATCCCATCTGTGTGGGTCCTCACATGCCTGCTGATTGCTGTCCAAAAGTCAGAGATAAACGTGTTTTCTTTTTTAAAAAATTTTTTATTGAAGTATAGTTGATTTACAGTGTCGTGTTAGTTCCAGGTGTACAGCAAGGTCCATTGGCTATGCATATACATGTATCCACTCTTTTTTAGATTCTTTCCATATAGGTCACTACGGAGTACTGAGCAGAGTCCCTGTGCTGTACAGCAGGGCCTTATCAGTTATCCCTTTTATATTTAGTAGTGCATGTGTGCCAATCCCAATCTCCTAACGTAACCCCCTCCCCAGAAGTTTGTTTTCTACCTCCATGACTCCATGTCTGTTTATGTTTATTTTTGGCGGCGCTGGATCTCCAGTGCAGCGCCAGGGCTTCCCCCCGTTGCGGTGAGCAGGGGGCTGCTCTCCGGCCACGGGCTGCAGGCTTCTCTCTGCGGTGGCCTCCCCGCTGCCGGGCTCAGGCTCAGGGCGCTCGGGCTTCCGTGGTAGCGGTGCAGGGTCTTGGGTGCCCCATGGCATGTGGGATCTTCCGGGACCAGGAACCAAACTGGTGTCCCTTGCGCTGCAAGGTGGATTCTGAACCACTGGACCCACAGGGAGGCCCCTTAAAGAGCCAGCAACTTAAAAAAATTGGCTCGAGTATTAAAAAATTTTTTTTTAGGGATTCGCATTAGAATGTTTCTGTGTGGAGAGGGCTCTCTAGTGATGTAAGTGACTTGTGTTCTTTCCTGTCTAGTGTGTGAAGGGCACACCTCAATCCTAACAGCAGCACAGCAAAGCACTGTGTACCCTTCTCACGTTGTCGGGTAGGCAGGCGAGGCGGTCAGTTTCAAGCAGGGGATTCATGGTGTATGTAGGTGATACTCTGCTTTCTGTGTATTGCCTCAGCTCATTGCATGGTGTCTCTGGCACTGCTGTGCTTCCTAGAATACCGTCCTAACCTCCGCCACCTGCGACATTTTTCTGCACCTTCTCGAAGGCACAGGCGTCTGTCAACACGCCTGCACTGCTTTCAGGAGAAAGTTGAAACCGCAGCAGGGCACCAGGGGCCCCTCCAGCCTGTGTCCTGCTCCTGACGGACCCTGCGGCTCCTTGAGTCACAGGAGGGTCTGAGGGGACCCCAGGATTCTCACGCCCTGCTGGGCACGCCGCTTGTGATCCCCTTTCTTCGCCGAGTACCAGACCTGGGAATATGATGGGACTGTCAGTCTCTGAGCCACTTATATGGGACAGCACCCCAGCGGAAGGCAGAGAGAGATTCTGCTGCTGGCCTTGAAGAAGCAGAGTGCCACAGTGGCCACGGGGTGCGGGGCGGCGGGGGCTGCAGGAGCCTGCAGGAAAGTGCAGATCTGTTTTGCAACACAAGGAACTGAATTCCACAGACAGCCAGTGAGGGGACCTGAAACCTCAGCCAACACCTCGGTTTCGGCCTGATGAGGTCTGAGCAGGGGCTAGGCTAACCTGACGCGTGGGACTGACCCACAGAAACTATGGGATAACAGATTTGGTTGTTTGAAGCTACTACATCTGTGGTCATTTGTTAAGGAAAGAAGTGAGAGTCACTCAGTTGTGTCTGACTCTTTACGACCCTATGGACTATACGGTGCGTGGAATTCTCCATGCCAGAATATTGGAGTCATTCGTTTCTCCAGGGGGCATCTTCCCAACCCAGGGGTTGAACCCAAGTAAGTGGATTCTTTACCAGCTGAGCCACCAGGGAAGCTATGGGGCATTAGAGAAATAACGCAGTCGGTTAGTCTTGTCACCTGCTTTCCTTAGATCAGGCACATTCCATGTGCCCCCAGCCAGGGCTCCCCACGGCTCCTCCCAGACTCGGCATCCTCTTCTCAGTGGGAGAAAACAATGTTTAAATTCTAAAATCATCTCCTTGGATTATTTTCAATCACAAAACGAGTACCTTGATATCCTATGAAATGAATGGAAGTACAAATATTTTATTGGAAATCAATGATCCTTTGAAACTCAGCATATCAGAATATATATGAAAGAGTCAGTTGATGGTCAGATTTAGACTGGGTCTGGGAACAGGTATGAATGAAGCTGTGGGAGAGCTACAGTGCTCCTGGGCGGGAGTCGTTAACGGTGGGCTGTGAGAATCCACTCTTGGTCCTATCGAAGTGTTCCTTTGAAGAGTCATTTTTCGAAGACTGACTTACCTGGTTTTGGCTGTGCCGGGTCTCTGGTGCTGCGTGGGCTCCTCCCTGGTTGCGGTGTGCAGGCTTCTCACTGCAGTGGCGCCCCTTGAGCAGCATGGGCTCCAGGGCACGCAGGTTCAGGAGCAGTGGTGCCTGGGCTTGGTTGGCCCGCATCATGTGGAATCTTCCTGGACCAGGGATCGAACCCACGTGTCCTGTATTGGCAGGCGGATTCTTAACCACTGGAATGCCTGGGAAGCCCAAAGTGTTGTTTTATATCAACAAGTTTAGTGAAGATACAGACTGCATATTTATCAAAGTTGTGGTGGACGTAAGGCCTTAAAGCATAGCACGTACTTTGAGTACGTGGATCCAAAGAGATCATTTCAGGTCAAAATGATGGTGGGCCAACTCATCCAAGATGGACTTTAAGCTAAACAGGCGTAAAAGTCTGTATTTAAGTTAAAAGAAATCAATCTAGAAACGAGGCATGGAGTGAGACAGACAGTATATGCAAAAATATTTACATGAGTTGTTTACAGGTTGGCATAAATCAGTGATATACTGGGCATGTCACAGAGCTTATTCGAATCATGAAGTTAATTTTTGAAACTCTGTTAATTGAACGGCTGTGTACAGAACAAGACTAGTTCTCCTTTGCTCATGGGGGTCAATGGCACTCCTGGAGGGTTGGGTGGTTCTGGGCACCTCTTTAATGTGGTCAAAGACAAACTAGAATTACTTCAGTGGGCTGGAACCAGGAGAGTGAACAGATCTGAAATTACATGATATAGTGGGACAATCTGAGCGTGGACATTTACCTAAGGATTAGACGCCCTGTCCATGACTTTGGCAAATGGAAGTTACAAGGGAATAGAGTCTTTGCTTACACTGAAGACGTAATCATTGACATGCTTTGAAACTTCATACCAAAATATACCGGGCTGCCTTTAGGCGTTATTGACCCCTCCGTCCCTGAGAGGCAGGCTCAGAGGCTGGGGTGGAGGAAACCAGATGCGTGGAGTCTTGTGTGTGCATTGTTACCATATGACAACAATGAACCAAAACCACCCACACAGTTAGAGGCTAGAAAGTATTGTGAAAGGTAGAATACAGAAACTTACGTTGATGGTTTTCTAAAGTCAGAGGTTAACTCAGCCTGTTTCTGGGCAGAGGACTGGGTCTCCGAGGCTGCCCAAATCCCCCTCAAAAGGGCAACAATCTGTTCATCAAGCCAAATTCTTCCAGGCGTGAGAAGCTGCCTGTAACAGGTGCGATAAGTGGGCCCCCAGGCCCCGTCACCGGGCTGGCGTGCCCGTCCTCCAGCGGCTGCCAGCTCCTCGCCCTGCCATCCTCCCCTGTAGCACTGCCCTTGGCTGATGGCACCTGTCTCATCCAAAGATGCCTGAGAGGTGGTGGCCTCATCCCCGGGGACAGCCCTTGGCCCCTGCCTGACATCCTCTGTCGTCCCCTTCTCCTCTCGCCCTCAATCTTTCCCAGCATCAGGGTCTTTTCCAATGAGTCAGTTCTTGGCATCAAGTGGCCAAAGTATTGGNCACAGAGCTTATTCGAATCATGAAGTTAATTTTTGAAACTCTGTTAATTGAACGGCTGTGTACAGAACAAGACTAGTTCTCCTTTGCTCATGGGGGTCAATGGCACTCCTGGAGGGTTGGGTGGTTCTGGGCACCTCTTTAATGTGGTCAAAGACAAACTAGAATTACTTCAGTGGGCTGGAACCAGGAGAGTGAACAGATCTGAAATTACATGATATAGTGGGACAATCTGAGCGTGGACATTTACCTAAGGATTAGACGCCCTGTCCATGACTTTGGCAAATGGAAGTTACAAGGGAATAGAGTCTTTGCTTACACTGAAGACGTAATCATTGACATGCTTTGAAACTTCATACCAAAATATACCGGGCTGCCTTTAGGCGTTATTGACCCCTCCGTCCCTGAGAGGCAGGCTCAGAGGCTGGGGTGGAGGAAACCAGATGCGTGGAGTCTTGTGTGTGCATTGTTACCATATGACAACAATGAACCAAAACCACCCACACAGTTAGAGGCTAGAAAGTATTGTGAAAGGTAGAATACAGAAACTTACGTTGATGGTTTTCTAAAGTCAGAGGTTAACTCAGCCTGTTTCTGGGCAGAGGACTGGGTCTCCGAGGCTGCCCAAATCCCCCTCAAAAGGGCAACAATCTGTTCATCAAGCCAAATTCTTCCAGGCGTGAGAAGCTGCCTGTAACAGGTGCGATAAGTGGGCCCCCAGGCCCCGTCACCGGGCTGGCGTGCCCGTCCTCCAGCGGCTGCCAGCTCCTCGCCCTGCCATCCTCCCCTGTAGCACTGCCCTTGGCTGATGGCACCTGTCTCATCCAAAGATGCCTGAGAGGTGGTGGCCTCATCCCCGGGGACAGCCCTTGGCCCCTGCCTGACATCCTCTGTCGTCCCCTTCTCCTCTCGCCCTCAATCTTTCCCAGCATCAGGGTCTTTTCCAATGAGTCAGTTCTTGGCATCAAGTGGCCAAAGTATTGGAGTTTCAGCTTCAACATCAGTCCTTCCAATGAACACCCAGGACTGATTTCCTTCAGGATGGACTGGTTGGATCTCTTTGTAGCCCAAGGGACTCTCAGGAGTCTTCTCCAACACCACAGTTCAAAAGCATCAATTCTTCAGGGCTCAGCTTTCTTCACAGTCCAACTCTCACATCCATACATGACCACTGGGAAAACCATAGCTTTCACTAGATGGACCTTTGTTGGTAAAGTAATGTCTCTGCTTTTGAATATGCTGTCCAGGTTGGTCATAACTTTTCTTCCAGTGAGCAAGCATCTTTTAATTTCATGGCTGCAGTCACCATCTGTAGTGATTCTAGAGCCAAAAAAATAAAGTCTGTCATTGTTTCCACTGTTTCCCCTTCTATTTCCCATGAAGTGATGGGACCAGATACCATGATCTTCGTTTTCTGAATGTTGAGCTTTAAGCCAACTTTTTCACTCTCCTCTTTCACTTTCATCAAGAGACTCTTTAGTTCCTCTTCATTCTCTGCCATAAGGGTGGTGTCATCTGTGTATCTGAGGTTATTGATATTTCTCCTTGCAATCTTGATTCCAGCTTGTGCTTTTTCCATCCTGGCATTTTGCATGATGTACTCTGCATATAAGTTAAATAAGCAGGGTGACAATATACAGCCTTGACATACTCCTTTTCCTATTTGGAACCAGTCTGTTGTTCCATGTCTAGTTCTAACTGTTGCTTCTTGACCTGCATACACATTTCCCAGGAGGCAGGTCAGGTGGTCTGGTATTCCCCTCTCTTGAAGAATTTTCCACAGTTTGTTATGATCCACACAGTCAAAGGCTTTGGCATAGTCCATAAGACAAAAGTAGATGTTTTTCTGGAACTATGCAGACCTTTGTCAGCAAAGTGATGTCTTCGCTTTTTAACACACTGTCTAGGTTTGTTATAGCTTCCCTTCCAAGAAGTAGTTGTCTTCTAATTTCATGGCTCCTCATAGCAAAATTCAGGCTTAAACTCAAGAAAGTACATCTTAGTAGAGTGTAAAGCCCATGACAAACACAAGCTATTATTCAGATATTACATTAAAATGCAGTCCTGCTCATGTACAGCTTGCCAAATATTGGTTTGGCCAAACAGTTCTTTCAGGATTTTCATAAGATCTTCGAAGCTCTGAGGTATGAACGTAAATAAGAACTGATTAAGGTGGGGATGGTTTGCTCCCTCAGGGAGGGCCAGAGCTCTGTAGGAGTTCAGAGGAAGATGAGCCCATTTCCTGTTGAACATTTGTTCTTTGGACCCAAAAGTATGTTTGTCTTCTTTCCTGCAATTCCCTTCTGGCTTCGGGCATGAAGACAGCAGGACCTTGCATAAATTCAGAGAACTAAAAAAGACTGATTACCCCATTTGATGCTTCACGGAGAAAAAGAGCCTGGTCCACATACACAAGATCACTGTAGGGATGGAGTCATCTCTTAGAATTAACCCTTTGTTATGAGATTTAAGGATGTTCCCTTTCCAGTGGATTTTACTAGACCAGTCAGATGTGAGAACTTGACATTTTGTATATGGATTTCTGTTTTTAGTATTGATTAGCAATGGCACCCCAGTCCAGTACTCTTGCCTGGAAAATCCCATGGATGAAGGAGCCTGGAAGACTGCAGTCCATGGGGTGACTGAGGGTCAGACACAACCGAGCAACTTCACTTTCACTTTTCACTTTCATGCATTGGAGAAGGAAATGGCAACCCACTCCAGTGTTTTTGCCTGGAGAATCCCAGGGACGGGGGAGCCTGGTGGGCTGCCGTCTGTGGGGTCGCACAGAGTCGGACATGACTGAAGTGACTTAGCAGCAGCAGCAGCTGATTCTTTGATCATAATGTGAGCAGGTCCGTGTTATAAATTATAACTTTACTTAGAGTTCCTGGAGCAGCTGGAAGAAGCTGGACAGACACAGTGAGAAGCACGTGATCGTCCGGGCCACCCATTCGGGGAACAGTGGATGCTCCAAACTTAGAAGAGCAACCTTAGCGAATCACTGCCCCATGGTGGTACCAGATGCCTGAGACATAGAATGCTTTTCTGATAACCTGTATTCTGACAGCCAAACTCAGGGTGAAACTAAAAAACAGTAATTGCTGTCATTGATCTTCTAATTTACTCACGCAGATATATATAGGTATACTTGAATAAAATGTACTTCTACATTTATGCAAGACAACAGTTGCGCAGAGGCCTGGCCGTCTGCTCTTCCGGAACAGCTTGGAGAGGGGAGGCGCGCACGGCTGCAGGCTTCGCGGTCACTCCCGGGCCCGGATGTTGTTTCCCATCTTGCTGGCTCAGCACCTCGGGCGCGAGTTTGATGTTCGGCATTCCAGCGGTTGCGGCTGGAGCTTGGCTGTGCTCCTGGCATCCCGAGAGTCTGGGAAACCTCAGCCCCCGGCGCTCCGAAGGCAAGCACGGCAGGCTGGCAGCTTGCGCACGGGCCCTGCGCACTGGCCTGCGCATCGCGGGGAAATAGGGCACTGGGGAGAAACGCCGGGGCCCGAGCGAAGCGCCCGCCCCGCGCATGCGCAGACGCCGGGCTCTCTGGGTGCAACGCGGCCCTGCCTCCAGGGTGCCCTTGATGCCCTCGACGCCGCGCTCGGCTGGCGCCCTGCCCGCTCAGTTCCCTTCCTTCTTATCTCTGCGCCCCCTGCGCACGCGTTTCCTGTCCCCTTTGCCTCACTTGGCCCCGACGGCTGTGTTGTCTACTTTTCTGAGTCCTCGCCTCCCATCTGTGCGGTGTCCTCCGTGTAGTGTCTGTGCCGCGCACGGTGCTCTCTGCCTCCGCTCTCGTTTCCAGTGACTGGCTGGTGATGTCGCCCCGTACGTACTGAGCTAAGCCAGAAACCCCAGGCCATCTCTTACTTCTCCCCAACATCCAGGTCTTTCCAAGACAGGTTCCACACCTCGGCCCCCTCTCCTGCTGGTGTCTGTCCCTCCGCACTGCATGCCAGACGCACCAACTTCTTACTATGTTTAGAGGAGGCTTTTCTGCTTTTGCACATACCATTTTCTTTTTTCTCCCCAAAATGTCCTTCTCGATTTCTCTAGCTAAGATCTATTCTTATTTTGCAACTGTTGTTATCAAGTTTTCTGGATTTTCTCAAGTTGAAGTCACTGTGCCTCTGTGTGCCCAGCTAAATATTGGCTGTGTCTCTATCATGACATCTAACCCCACACTGAGTTAAAAAAAAATGCTTTGCATGACAGAATAATTTATAAATGGCAAAGCATTTTTCACAGACTTTCTCTCCATGGAGAGTTGGAAAAAGCAGAGATATGAAAGAGCTTGTGTTCCAAGGCACTTCGGTGGTGGTTCTATTTTGGTCATTTTTGATCCCCATGTACAGTTATCTACACCTTTAGCAATGAGGAAAGTGTGTCAAATGTCCTGCCACTTCGGAGGATAAGAGCCTGGGCAGAGTGCTTGATGAGAATGGACGGCCAACTCTGTTCTCCAAAGTGAGAGCCTTGAATTAAAGACAGAAGGGCCCCTTGGAGGGGCCCTTGGAGCTAGGATTTATTTTTGCTAAGAACAGTCTTTGTGAAACATTGAATACCTGTTTTTAGGCATAAATTTAAGCTAGGAACTGCTTGACCTCTTTTTGTCTTTTTGTTTTGTTTATTAATTGCAGAATTAGGCCTGCCTGGTTAATCAATGTCCTGTGCAAAGATAAACTAGGGGCAGCTGGCACTAGATAATTCAGCCACTGGCTACAGGTTCGAGCAGAAGGTCGGGGGGGTGAGGGGTGGGGGTGGGGTGGACTCAGGAAGTNTCAATGTCCTGTGCAAAGATAAACTAGGGGCAGCTGGCACTAGATAATTCAGCCACTGGCTACAGGTTCGAGCAGAAGGTCGGGGGGGTGAGGGGTGGGGGTGGGGTGGACTCAGGAAGTATGTATTAGGCTACCTAAGTGAGCATATAATCCTTGCATTTTCGAGCTTGACAGGATCTAGCCTCTACTGATGGCTGAGAAATGAGGCCTGGAAAAGTCCAGCACCCAGCTGGACCCTCACCATTAATGGCTATTGAATGCCTGACTCTTGTACAGAATCTCTTCTCAGCTTCCTCAGTATACAGGAAGATGTAATCATGGCTTATGAAGGCGGATAACTGAGGGTACGTTAATATAGCTGGCCGTGAGACTGAGCCTTCACTGGGGACAAATTAGATGGATGATAACAGTAATAGATGCCAAGAACTTTTACTGAATTATCTCATTGGATCCTCACCATAGCCCTGTGACACAATGAGTTTGCATCTTATTGCTGCTGTAACAAATTACCACAAATGATTTGTTTAGTGACCTTAAACAACTCAGCTGTATCATCTCAGAGTGCGGAGATCAGAATTCTGAAATGTGTCCCAGGGAACTGAAGTCAAGGAGTCCGCACATCTGGTTCCTTCTGAAGGCCACAGGGGAGAATCCATTTCCCTGACTGTTTATAGCTTATAGTGGCCGCTCCTTTTCCTTGGCTTATGGGCCCTACCACGATCTTCAAAGGATATCCTTCCAATCTCTGCCCCCATCGTCACCCAATCTTCTCCTTGTCTCTCATTCCCCCTGCATCCCTCTTCTAAAGAACTTGGTGATTATACTGGGCCTTTGTGATTGTATTGGTCCAGTTGAATATTCCTGGATGATCTCCTCATCATGAAATTTTTAACTTAATCCCATTAACAAAAATATGGTACTGTAGTCACAGGTCCCTGGGACTAGAATGTGGATGAATTTGTGGGCAATTGTGCAGAGGGGTACTATTCTACAACCGAGGAAACTGAAACTCAAAGAGGTTAAGTAACTTCCACAGAGTGAGATGGTTACCAAGGACCAAAGTCATTTATCCTTACCATTGTCCCTGGAACTGGATTACAAGGAGCGAAAAATAAATGATATAACTGAGCTCACAGTAAATATGATCTACTATTATTAAAATTTTAGACCAAAAGCATACTAAGCCTGCAGTCTGAATTATAAAATGTAATCCATTATAAGGGAAAAGGTTCTAAGCTTTTTTTTTTCTTCTTTTCAAGGATAACATTCCATAACAGCTCTAGGTAATTCTTGGACTCTAATAGCCACCCTCCACTTAGTCATCTTGCTCACAGCTGTGAGCTGATATTTTAATTTTCAAAGCTTAAGTGGGCTTCAATACATTTCTATCCATTGGTAGTAGGTGGCCATTCTGCGTGCAGAATAAAGCTGAAAATGTTTAAACCTGACAGCATTTCTTCTTCATTTTTGAAGTCATCTGCCTCATTTCTCCTAATCTCTATTTCCTCTCATTTGAGTGACTCAAGTTCAAATTTAGTTAGCCATTCATCTGAAATGGATATTTGACAGTCTCATGTCCACATTAGCTTTCCTGAGAAACTCCCTAGTTTGTCAAATACTTCTCACAAAATATAGCTCCAAGGACTGAAGATGATACGCAGCTGCAGGGAGGTAGCACCGGCTACTGCTGAGATGCTCCCTTCTCTTCCCTGCAAAGTATGCCGCTGGAGCGTCGCCCTGCTGACAGAATTAGAGGAAGGTTGGACAGACTAGCTCATTTCCAGAAAGACAGAAGTCTTTTTAAACCGTCATTTGACTGATAACCCACTTGAAATCCAAAGAACCTTCCTCTACACCTTGACCCCCTGGAAGTGATGCATGGTCAGCTTTGATGGGGTTAAGAAGGCCTGCTTTCCTTGGGGTGTGTGTGTCGCTCTACTATTTTCCTTATAATTATTTACATGTTATAACATGTATGTAGGCTATGAAACTTAATCATGAAATAAGTCTTCCATGGAACTAATGCCCAATTTAAGGAGTCGAACATCACAGCATTTCAATATGGTTGCTATTGAATATATATAGAATGTTCCTTGCTCTTCCTAAACCTTGCTTCCTTCTACTGAGATATACTTTATAAGCTTTATATTTATCATTAGGAACTTTTAAAAGTTTTATTATGTGTGTTTATCTCCCTAAATCATAAATATCTTAAATTTGTGCTTTATTTAAGGAGTCGAACATCACAGCATTTCAATATGGTTGCTATTGAATATATATAGAATGTTCCTTGCTCTTCCTAAACCTTGCTTCCTTCTACTGAGATATACTTTATAAGCTTTATATTTATCATTAGGAACTTTTAAAAGTTTTATTATGTGTGTTTATCTCCCTAAATCATAAATATCTTAAATTTGTGCTTGTCTGTAGGCTTTGTAAAAATAGTAGTATGCCATATCTAATTTCCTTTAACTTGCTTTTTTGTTCACAATTGTATTCCTAAGTTTTATCTACCTACTCCTTAAGGCTAGGATTTGCTCACTTACCCCTGCTGTATAGTATTCTGTTGGGTGAACATATCACTGTATTTGTCCTTCTGTGGATGGACTCTGGGGTTATTTCCTGTGATTTGCTGATACAAACAATGCTGCTATGTGGATTTTCTTGCACACGTCTCTAGGTGCACATGAGTGAGGGTAACCCTAAGAGCAGAATTGCTGGGTCAGAGGGCAAATGCATTCTTTACTAATTTGAAATTATTTTTCAAAGAGGTTGAACCTGTTGACACCCTGTCTCTTATACACATCTAGATGTGTATAAGAGACAGGAACATGCCACCTCCTGGATGATAGCTGTTCGTTTCGTGGCAGAACTCGGCAAGAACACTCGCGAGCCCGGCGTGGACCTCGGCCCCCTCTCCTGCTGGTGTCTGTCCCTCCGCACTGCATGCCAGACGCACCAACTTCTTACTATGTTTAGAGGAGGCTTTTCTGCTTTTGCACATACCATTTTCTTTTTTCTCCCCAAAATGTCCTTCTCGATTTCTCTAGCTAAGATCTATTCTTATTTTGCAACTGTTGTTATCAAGTTTTCTGGATTTTCTCAAGTTGAAGTCACTGTGCCTCTGTGTGCCCAGCTAAATATTGGCTGTGTCTCTATCATGACATCTAACCCCACACTGAGTTAAAAAAAAATGCTTTGCATGACAGAATAATTTATAAATGGCAAAGCATTTTTCACAGACTTTCTCTCCATGGAGAGTTGGAAAAAGCAGAGATATGAAAGAGCTTGTGTTCCAAGGCACTTCGGTGGTGGTTCTATTTTGGTCATTTTTGATCCCCATGTACAGNTTTTTTTTTTTTCATATGAAAAACAATTACACTAGCGTGATTTCCCCCCTTGATCTTCAGTGCTAAGGATTTCATGAATTAAAATTTTGATTCCGTGAGACTTCTTTTGGTCTTTTCTATTTCATGGGACAGTTTGCTTCTGTGTCAACCTCATTTTTCTCTCCTTGCCCTCTTTGGTTGTCCATTCTTCTGCCTTCCTCTAAGGACCTTGGGTCTTTCATTCCATGATTCACTATGTCGAAGGTCAGCCAGTTTCTTCGGAGTGTCCTGACAGAAGCCATGGTGGATCACTGCCCATGGTGATTTCCCATCATAGCACAGACCAGAAGGTTATCAAGTCCCCACTGCAACCAGGGTGACCATGGAAAACAGGAGGAAGGGGAGCAAGAATATGCTCTGTCACCCTTTCTCTAAGATTGCACTTTACTTTCTCGCTCATATTTGCCACCATATCACTCTGTTGACTTAATTTGTTTCTTCTCTACAGCTGTCATCCAAGGCTGCCCTAACTCTGCACCCTGCAACTTCCTATTTACACTTTATATTAAATGCAGAACTCTATATTGTGCTCTCTAAATTTTATCTGACTTTTCATCAGATCGTCTTATACACGTGATTATGTTATCTTCACTATCCATAATCATTCAATGATGGTATTCTGCTCTGTCTTCATCCAAATCAATACAGTTGGAAAAAGTTCAATAGCTCAGTTGACGTTAATGAATTAACTAACAATTGTTCAACTCATGTATTCATTATTTGCCATTCAGGTCATATTCTACTATCTCACCCCAGGATACCTTATAAGACTTTGTCAAGCATCTTGCTAAAATAGGTCTATGATGCCATTGGTATGTTTGTGATTATTCAGTTGCTAAGTTGTGTCTGACTCATTGCAACCTCATGGATCGCAGCATGCCAGGCTCCCTCCACTATCTCCTGGCAGTTTACTCAGGTTCACGTCCATTGAGTTGGTGATGCTATCTAACCTTCTTATCCTCTGCCACTGCCTTCTCCTCCCACCTTCAACCTTTCCCAGCATCAGGGTCTTTTCCAGTGAATCTGCTCTTCGCATCAGGTGGCCAAAGTATTGGAGCATCAGCTTCAGCATCAGTCCTTCCAATGAATAGTCAGGGTTGATTTCCTTTAGGACTGATTGTTTTCATCTCCTTGCAGTCCAAAGGACTCTTGAGAGTCTTCTCCAGCACCACAATTCAAACATCAATTCTTCAGCGCTCAGCCTTCTTTATTCTTCAACTCTCACATCCATACACGACTACTGGAAGAGCAATAGCGTTGACTATGAACTTTTGTGGGCAAACGATGTCTCTAGACTTACCACAGCCCTCCTCCAAGGAGCAGGCGTCTGTGAATTGCATGGCTGCAGTTGCCGTCCACAGTGATTCGGGAGCCCAAGAAAATTAAACCTATCAGTGCATCCACCTTTTCTCCATCTGCCATGAAGTGATGGGACCGGATGCCATGACCTCAGTTTCTGGAATGTTGAGTCTCGAGCCAGCTTTTTCACTCTCCCCTTTTCATGCTCATCAAGAGGCTCTTTAGTTCCTCTTCACTTTCTGCCGTTAGGGTGGCGTATCATCTGCATAGCTGAGGTTGTTGGTATTGGTATGCTGCGGCTGCTGCTAAGTCGCTTCAGTTGTGTCCAACTCTGTGCGACCCCATAGACAGCAGCCCATCAGGCTCCACCATTGATATAAATGCACATAAAATATAATTTGATGTATTTGTTGTATCATATTGTCAAATAGCATGTATCATGTATCATATATTTGTTTATCTCATATGTCCTGTATCATTTATTTGTTTATGTCTCCTCTCAAACCCATTGCTACTCTTTATTGATTACCTCATTCACTTTCTTTCAATAGTATGCATAAACCATGAATTTACATATAACTTGTGGAAATGTAGGTATGCCTACAGTTGTGGGAAATAATTATTTCCCACAGCCCCAGTTCTCCCCTTGCAGCCCTCAGATCCCTTTTTGATAATCAAAACAAAATTTACTTTCCTGGTCTACAACAACAAGGAAAAATTTGTGTGCTGTTGGTTTGTTTCTCTCCATTATTTCTGATGACCTGATGCATCCGAGCCTGGAAACGTCAACACAGTTAGGTACTCACTTTCAATGTCCTCATTTTTCCAGTCTCCTGCTAACATTAATGGGCTTCCTTGGCAGCTCAGACAGTAAAGAATCTGCCTGCAGTGCAGGAGACCCAGGTTTGATTCTTGGGTCAGGAAGATCCCCTGGAGAAGGGAGCAGCTACCCACACCAGTATTCTTGCCTGGCAGGCTACAGTCCATGGGGTCACAAAAAAATCAGACATGACTGAGCAACTAACACTTTCACTAACATTAACCATTTCAGGTCTCTTCTTTACAATTTGACAACCATTCCTCCTGATAAAAATTACAAAAACCACAAGGAGAGGGACTGTTTTCCTTCCTCCTTGTCATATGCTAACATTGCACCATCTGGCTCAAGCCAGGGGTCTTGCCCTTCCTGTTCTTCTTGCCCTGAACATAATCAAAATGCATTTTTACTTACTCAGCATTTTCTCAGCAAGCTTCAGCTCATCCTTGACTTCAGCTTTATTGACGTCATTCAGACATGTGACCGTGCTGCCAACAAGCAAATTATGCTCGGAAAAGTGGGGAAAAAAAGCTTGTCCAGACTTAGTGAAGCTGAACCTCAAACAAACACCAATATTGTTGGGTACTCTGGTAACTAATTCTGCTGAGAGCTTGTTCCCAAAGGGGGACTGGGGACTAAGAGAAGGGTTTGATTACTTGAGATCGAGACACCCATCCACTCTATATGTGATGCTGCTACCATATGGCAAAGAACATTCTTTGCAATATCTGTGGGATGTCTCTGAAATAACAGCTCTGTCTAAGAAGAGCAATACTGTCCATTGTGTTGATTGGCACATAGTAGTCCTCAACAGAATTTTGTTTATTGGCAAAATGAGAACAATACAAATGGGAGGAGAGGAAAGAAAGATTATTTCCTTCAAGTCACCTGATGGACTAAAATTGATCACGTGGATTTAATTTCTTTTATTACCTTTGGACTGACCTGACATTCACTTTAAGATTCTGGCCACTTTGATCCACAGGGAAACATCAGTGGTGAAAACATGGAATCTGCTTCTTGGAAAATGCTTTGCTTCAACAGATTAGAGACATACAAACTAGAGGGAGTATGCAAATCTTCCTTGTTTGAATGGAAAAGAAAGGAAGCAATAGAAGGAATTAATGGAAATTTTCAAATCTGGGTCTCTTTCTGATATTTTTGATAAAAGCCTCTGGGAGTGAGTCAAGAAGGAAGAAGACTGACAAAGTCTTCTGGGCTCGAGATACTTTAATACTAATGATGCAAGTTCAAAACATCCCAAAACAACAATTAATATTTTCTATTGAATATTATTTCTATTGAATATTGAATATATTTCTATTGAATATTGAATAGTAATTCAAACTGTTTACTGAGAGTACTCAGTCAACCCTCTGTGTTAAGTTTGCAGAAAAGTGTGTATATGTGTAGATGTATGGAAGAGAGAGAGAATCATTTTTCTTTTCCTAGGTTCCATGTATTCCAGAGCTTTGCAAAACTTAGCTTGTTTAACAACCTTTGAATAGTAATTCAAACTGTTTACTGAGAGTACTCAGTCAACCCTCTGTGTTAAGTTTGCAGAAAAGTGTGTATATGTGTAGATGTATGGAAGAGAGAGAGAATCATTTTTCTTTTCCTAGGTTCCATGTATTCCAGAGCTTTGCAAAACTTAGCTTGTTTAACAACCTCTGGTTCCGTGTGTAATAATCTCTAAGTTTGTTCAAATCCTTTTGGCAGGAATGATAGATTACTAATCAGTTCCCTGCATATTTATGATTCTGTATCTCACTGGGCTTCCTTGACAGCTCAGTTGGTAAAGAATCTGCCTGCGCAGTAGGAGACCCCGGTTTCATTCCTGGGTTGTGAAGATCTCCTGGAGAAGGGATAGGCTGCCCACTCCAGTATTCTTGAGCTTCCCTTGTGGCTCAGCTGGTAAAGAATCTGCCTGCAATGCAGGAGGCAGTCCCTGGGTTGGGAAGATCTGCTGGAGAAGGGAAAGGCTAACCCACTCCAGTATTCTGGCCTGGAGAATTCCATGGACTGTATAGTCCATGAGGTCCCAAAGAGCTGGACACGACTGAGCAACTTTCACTTCACTGTATCTCACTGTTCATACTTGCTTAAACATTCATTTAAACGGAGACCCTTTTTTGGTTAAAAAAAAAAAAAGTACTCAATGATGTGAACTATGTTAACTGGTGACTAGCTGTAAGGCAGAGGTTTTCCTCAGTCACAGATCCAACTTCAGTGCAGGGTTCGCTATTTTTAATCACAGAACTTTGAAGCATAATTCAGTTAAAGAGGGAGGAAGTTGTCAGGGGAGGGTAGCTAAAAGTTCATGCTAAATTTGCTTAGAACCAGATTGCGTTCATTAATATTTATACATCTCTGGTTGGGAAGGGCGATTATGCTCCTTTAAAAACATTGGGTATTCATTTTCTGCGTATCGCGTGGCCTTCTGATCGGGGAAGGTGGGTTTTCATTGTATGATCAATGGAGATACAGATGGAAACCATCTGGCGCCTCATCCCTCGTCTGTCAAAGCCTTGTCTTGTCTCTCACATGTCAACGATGAATGGAAGGATTTCAATCTCAAGCTGAACAATGCAGCTTGAATCCCTCAGCTAGCCAAGGGGTTTTTTGGCAAGCGCTGATGGGCTTAATATTTTAAAGAAACCAGCAATCATTTTAATTCATTAGTTGAGGCCTGTTGTTCTCGGCAGTGTTTTTGATTTGTATTTTGGGCATTGGCTTTGTTTTTGACTCACAAGCATATTCCATATGGGTGTAGCTTCTTTTACACTCATGGGGACAGAAGTGGGAGTTTTATCAGATAAAATGACCAAAATACTGAGGGTTTCTTTGAATCATCTTCTGTATTAATTATGATTCATATTATGAGTTACCAAAAATCTCCTTGTTAGCTGAGAGCATAAATCAGAGAACACAGAATTTAATTAACCCAACTACAGGCAATGCATCTAAAAATGCATGTCTCTGCTGCGTTGAGGTAGGAAACTTGGTGCCTACCTGTCTGAGAGTGCCTTAGGTCCACGCTCTTGTGGCTGGCTGGCTGTGAGTTCTGGGCTGGAAGCAAAGTGACCAACCCACGTGGTTAGCTTTGACAGTCATAATCCAGCTAATAAAAAACAGGTTGGTTTTCCTGCATTCCACATTGAGAAGAAAGAGGTAAATCACAGAAAGGCAAGTTGACGCCAGAGCCTTATTCAGAAACTCGTTTCCAGGGTACATCCTGGGTTTGGTAGAGACTCAGCCCAGCTCGTTCCGCCTGCCAAGACTGTGGTGGCCTTTGCAGCAGTTACAAGCCTACCCCTGACATGTGTCAGGGCTCTGGTTAAGAGAGCATGTAGCAGGCAAGTTCTGTCACTGAACTGGAATGATTGTTGTGTTAATGTATAGTGCTTACTACTTGCCAGGCCCCGTGCTACAGTGCTATATAGACTTTCATTCATTTAATCCTTGTTACCATTCCAATAGATAAATTCTATCATTATTCTCATTTGACAGATAAACTGAAGACCAAAGAGATTAAGGTCTAGAGATTGTCATACTGAGTGAAGTAAGTTCAGTTCAGTTCAGTCGCTCAGTCGTGTCTGACTCTTTGCGACCCCATGAATCGCAGCACGCTAACTCCACCTTAGTAACATAATGCAATGGGACTTTATCAACTCCAGGAGGATTATATGTAGTCCACCACTGAAGATTTTCATGGAGGAAAATCCAGACCTTTGTGAGTCAATATTGTTATGTTTGCATACATAATGAAAGACTAACTCTAATGTGTGTGCTATAATTCTGTATTTCCAACAACGCCCAATTAGCAGTCACCAGGGATCCTGGAGCACCCTTGATCTCTAGAAGGTTTTGTTCTATCCCCTTCTAATGAGGTCAGGTGTGCCCACTGGTCCTGGTGGATCCTAAGTGGTGTCGAGAGACAGTCAGTGCTAAAATATAGCTGGGAAAAGTCATTTCACTTTCATCGCTGCTCCCAGAGATGTGTGCATTTTCCCAAAGCTGGAGAGGTGGGGCGTGGTGATGCCTTTTACCTGCCCTGCAAGTCATTTTCGAGACTGTTAGAGAAGTGTGTGTGCCAAGGACCAGTTTGAGAGGAGGCTGCCGTCTCCCACAGTGCCCCGTAACGTTTCCCAGCAAGCGGCGTCTCCTGCTGGCGGTGGCTGAGGTAGGCGCAGAACGGGAGTCCGGGAAACTGGGAGCCCGCAGGGAGAGTGAGCTAGCTTTTTGAAATTCCTGGAGAACTCACTCCCAGATTCCAGTAGAGTCTCAACGGCAGTATATGCTCTTCTTTCTTTCCCAGAATTTCATCAGGAAAGACTGCCACGGAACTCTCACTTTGGTCTATCCCAGTTTTGGAAAACTCTGGATTCATATGAAGAAGAATGCTTCTCTGGGGCAAATTAGGGTTACTTCAAATAGAGGTGTTTCCCTTTCTTCTTCCTTCCTTCCTTCCTTTCTTCTCTCTCGCTCTTTCCTTGCTTCCTTTATGCCCGTCTTTCTCTCTCCTCCCTTCCTTCTGCCTAAACCAGCACCTTCCTTTGTTACAAGAGTAGCGGACGAGCCTTTGGTTACTGTTAGTTGCCTGTTGGTGAGCACATGACCTTAGTGTGATTGGATGATTTTGTTATTTATTTATTTTAAACCAAAGCAAAGTCTGCTTCTGTTTAAGCTGATTTTACATACTGGGCTGTATCAGATGGCTAGTTCAGAGATCAAAGATGAACATTAACTGTGTGAGAAAGGCTCATGTAAGAGAAATTTATGGATTAAAGAGTGAAAGGTGTTAATTTATTTAGGTAGACAATTGGAGAGAAAAATGAGTCGGAAAATAATTGCGGGAATCAAAGCAAGCTCTCCCTTTTGGTCCTCACCCTGAGTGAAAGTGTTAGTCACTCAGTCGTGTTTGACTCTTTGTGACCCCCACGGACTGTAGCCTGCCAGACTCCTCTATCCATGGAATTCTTCAGGCAAGAATACTGCAGTGGGTTGCCATGTCCTTCTCCAGAGATCTTCCCAACCGAGGGATCAAATCTGGGTGTGCGTTGCAGGCAGATTTATTTATTCATTTATTTTTACCCTGTGAGCCAGCCACCAGGGAAGCCCAAGTTTCCCCAAATATATAAACTGAAAGGGTCAGGAGACACTGATTCTCCCCTAGACTGAGCGCCGTGTGTGTTAAGCCGCTTCCGTTGTGTCTGACTCTTTGCGACCCTGCAAGGCTTCACTGTCCATGGGATTCCCTAGGGTTGCCGTGCCCTCCTCCAGAGGGTCTTCCTGATTCAGGGATGCAGGAAACCTGCGTCTCTCACACTCCCTGCACTGGCAGGTGAGCTCTGTACCATAGCATCCCCGAGAAGCCTGCACAGGGCAAAGGAAAAGTTCTCCTCCTTTACTAGCTAGTCTCAGGCTTTGTAGAAACTGGCCTTGGCTGGATCTCCAACATTCTGATCAGAGTCTGCCTGTCAGCTCTTCTAACCTGACTCACTTTAGAAAGCTGAAACTCTGACCCCCAGAAATTTTCTTGCAAGTGATGCTGTAAATACAGATGTCAAACCCTAAGTCCGTCAAGGGGGATATTTTTTTGTGCAGTGACAGACTCCATCATCGTAAGTTTTTTTAAGGCTATAAGTTTCCTTTTGCCATATTCACCTTGTAGACGCATGGTATGAGAGCTATCTTACCAGGGATATGTTGCGTAAGTAGACACACAACCAAAAGGACTTTTGTCTGCTTGGCAGTAGACTATTTAGGAAAATGACCAGCACTGTTAAAATGATTTCCTGAAAACTTGTAGCTACATGCAGTTCTCGTTTACCCAAGATTTTAGGCTGTGTCTCCATAAACATAATCAAAGATAGAAATCACTTATATTTACTTATTAGTGGACAAAAACTATACATGAAATATAATGTTTAAAATGATAAACACATCTAGTCACCATGCCTACATTATTTTACATATGTAATGAAGCAAGGCTCCTCATCCCTTAGTCATGACACCGTGTAACGCAGAGTCTATTGAGGAAACGGGAAAGTCATGAATGGGGGATGCAAGGAACGGGACAGCAGGTCCGGAATTCACGCTCGAGGGGCTTCCTGCCGCCCAGCACCTGGGGAAGGCCCTCTTCCCGGCGCACCGGCTGATGTATCTGGCCTCCGTCACAGGAAATGCGCTCGTCATCACCATCACCTGGGCTGACCACCACCTCCAGACACCCATGTACTTCTTCCTCAGCAGTTTTTCCTTTTTAGAATGCTGTTTTACAACCACTGTTATTCCTAATTGCTGGCCATCTTTCTGCTGGGGAGGCAAAAAATGTCCTTTGCTGCCTGCATCACACAGGCCTTTGTCTTTCTTTTCCTGGGAGCGACTGTTTTCCTCCTAATGGCTATATTATTGTTGGATCAGTACGTGGCCATTTGCAAGCCTCTTTATTATCCAACCGTCATGAACCCAAGGATGTGTTCCCTTCCGGTCACTGCCTGCCTAGTTTTGGGGTTCTCCCTCATGGTGGTTCCAGTTACAAAGCTTTCTCAGTTATCCTTCTGTGGCTCCCATGTCATTCCTCACTTCTTCTGTGATTTGGGGCCCTTGATTAATATCTCTTGTTCTGACATCAGGTCTATTGCAATGTTGACCTTTGGCCTTGCTTTGTTTATCCTTTCAGCTTCCTTCATTATAACCATCATTGCATACAGCAACATGGTCGTCACAGTCATGCATCTCCCATCAGTCAAGGAGCGACAGAAAGCGTTCTCCACCTGCTCCTCTCACCTCCTCCTCCTCTCTCTGATGTACGGCAGCTGTGTCTTTATATACATGAAACCAAAGGGAACAAATCACCTGGACTCCAACAAGGAGGCTGCCCTTGCGAACACAGAGGTGACCCTGCTGCTGAACCCTGTCACCTGCACCCTGAGGAGCAAGCAGGCCTGCCAGGCTCTGAGGGATGCCCTGACCAGGGTGTGATTACAGAAACAGAACTGCAGACTCTCGGAGGGCAAATCCACCTTTTCCACCTAATGCAATCTCCCTCCTATTTCCGGACTCTCCTATATAGACTTGCAAATATGTTTCTTAAGGTTCTGCTTACTTCTTCTTATGATAGGGACTAGCTCGTCTTATGAATGTCCACTATTTGAAATTACTAATATTCTTCTTTATATTGAGATGAAAAATCTTCCTGGACATTCTTCCATTCATTAGTTTTTGAAATCACTTTGTTTTTATTTTTGGCTATGCTGGGTCTTCACTGCTTCATGCAGACGCTCTCTAGTTATGGCGAATGGGGGCTGCTCTCTGGTTGTGGCTGTTGCAGAGCATGAGCTCTAGCGTGTGCAGGGTCGCGAGCTGTGGCCCGTGAGGTCAGCAGTTGCAGCTCACGTGCCCTAGAGTGCGGGCATCAGTAGCTGTGGCACGTGAGCTCAGCACTTGCAGCTCGCATGCCCTAGAGTGCAGGCTCGCTAGCTGTGGCACGTGAGCTCAGCAGTGGCAGCTCGCGTGCCCTAGAGTGCAGGCTCACTAGCTGTGGCACGTGAGCTCAGCAGTGGCAACTCGCGTGCCCTAGAGTGCAGGCTCACTAGCTGTGGCATGTGAGCTCAGCACTTGCAGCTCGCATGCCCTAGAGTGCAGGCTCGCGAGCTGTGGCACATGAGCTCAGCAGTGGCAGCTCGCATGCCCTAGAGTGCGGGCATCAGTAGCTGTGGCCCATGAGCTCAGCAGTCGCAGCTCGCGTGCCCTAGAGTGCAGGCTCGCTAGCTGTGGCACATGAGCTGGCTGCCCCACAGCATGTGGGGTCTTCCGGATCAGATATCGGATCTGTGTCCCCGGCATTGGCAGGTGGGTACCTAACAACTGGGCCGCCAGGGAAGTCCCCCTCACTTGTTTTAGGCCAGTTGCATTCAACAAATGTTGACGAAGAATCCAACATACATAATTCCGTTTGATGCACGTGGAATCTCAAAGTTGGGAAAATGTGGTTGTAAGTATCTGCTTGTGATGAGTGCAAGGGGATGGAGAGTAAAATTCACAAATATTAAGAATATCAAATTGGTTCAGAGATAGATGTGACTTAGTCACTATATTGAGTTTTGAAGTACACATATGTACATAACGGTCATAATGGTAAGAAAAATTACTTAAAATGACTCAATAAAATTGTTCCAATGTTGAATACATTGTATATAAGTAGAATATAAATCTTTACAACTTTAGTTCCCACTGTGATGAAAATTTATATGTCTGTAGTTGGATCAGTAGATGGACTTCTTGACATTTATTTATTAATCCAACCCAGGGACTGAACCCAGGTTTCCCACGCTGCAGGCGGATTCTTCACCATATGAGCTACGAGGGAAGCCCTTATTGACATTGGCATATTTTAAAACCACTTTGTATGTTTTACAGTATTAACAGTTTACAAATAACTGCAACAGTAATAGCAGTAACACTTCCTTTAAATACCCAGTTTAAGATATACAACCAACTCTGTGGTCCAAATCAAGCCCAGGTTCTTTCATCCCACAACCAGGCTTCACAGGGCCTTGGCCACTGAAGTCCCAGAAAGGAGCAGAAGTGAATAAAGCAACCACCTCATGGCCTGCAATTCTGGGTGGGAACTTGACTCTGGGACTCCTTAGGGTTCTGACAGGAGGTCTGGACTTGCCTCCCTCAGTGGGTAACAGAGCATCTGCCATGCCACTGCTGCCTCACCCCGTATCAGCTGACAGGAGCAGGGGCCTTCTTCTGAACCCAGCCCCGGCTGATGCTGAGACATTCTGATGCTGAAGCGCATCCTTTTGCTGACAGGTCTGCTCCAAGTCATCGTCTGTTACACTGGCCTCCCCCACCATGTGCTCACCTTTCCACGTGCAGAAGCCTGCTTGGCCCACGGCATCGATGCCCAGATGCTCCCGACATGCACATCTGGGGCCTCGGCGACAGTTTCCCACAAGACTGTTTGGTCACCAAGCAGGGTGTGTTCAGCCAGTGAGTAGTGAGGACAGGCTCCCTTGCTGGGAGCTGCAAGGACATGGGCCGGAAGTAAAGGCAAGGCCAGTGCCCTGGGTATAGCCAATGGTCACCATTAATACTAGTTATTTGCACAAACCTTATATTTATCTTCTTTGGTCTGTAATGACACTGGCTGCCATATGTCCAGAGTTCTCTGCCAAAATTTTTTCAAAGAAAATGCATGACTTCATTTCCCAAGGGCTCCTAAATCCCAATTTGAATGTTGTTACTGATGTGAAGTAGAATTCCAGACTAAAATTTCTGCATGTGATGTGTACACTGAGGCTGAGAATTGGAGTTTAAAGTAACAAATTTTATTGTGAGAAAGAGCTTTTATTGTGTGAATTCAAGAGCTGTGAGAAAGGCTTTGGGGATATACTGGTTACTGAGGAAGGAGATGGTAGACGTCTACTCAGCTCTGTCAGCCATCTTCCTGCCTCTGCCAATGTTATGATGTTATGACTCTTTCCACTGGCTATTTTTATCTGAAAGATGTTTTGGCTGGCCTCCTAAATTGTCTTGAAAAAATAAGATGTCTTCCTCTTTCACACATCTTCCTCTTTCAGGAAGAAAAGGGAACATTAGTTGCTTTCTGTGACATATCTAACTTGTCCAGATTCTCTCTTTTTAAGGAATCTGTAAAGTGGGTTTTGAATTTCTTCAAGATACAGACAAGGAGAATGAGATGCAAGGCTCAATGTGGAGAAAGTGTGAGGGTGTCAGTCATTCAGTTGCGCCTGACTCTTTGTAAGCCTGGAGACTGCAGCCCACAGGCTCCTCTGTCCATGGGATTCTCCAGGCAAGAATACTGGAGTGGGTAGCCATTCCCTTCTTCAGAGGATCTTCCCACCCCAAGGATCGAACCCAGTTTCCCTGCATTGCAGGCAGGTTCTTTGTCGTTTGAGCCAACAGGAAGCTGTTGCCATAGTAATCACTGGCTTGGAAGGCTACCTTTCTTACTGGGAACCTCAGTTGGGCTATTGTGGCCTGAGTGACCAATTTTTCTGTGACCTCTGGCCTCAAAACCATGATGAGGTATCAGCTCACACATGTCAGAATGGCTATCATCAAAAGGTCTACAAATAACAAATTTTGGAAAGGATGTGAAGAAAAGGGAACCCTCATACGCTGTTGGTAGGACTGTAAATAGGTGTATCCACTGTGGAAAACAGTATGGAGGTTCCTTAAAAAACTGAAAACAGGACGACCAAGAAAGGGAAAGTCGCTCAGTCGTGTCTGACTCTTTGGAACCCTGTGGGCTATACAGTCCACGGAATTCTCCAGGCCAGAATAGTGGAGTGGGCAGGCTATCCCTTCTCCAGAGGATCTTCCCAGCCCAGGGATCACCCCGGAGCCTCCTGCATTGCAGGCAGATTCTTTACCAGCTGAGCTATCAGGGAAACCAAAGGGAAAGTCACTCAGTCGTGTCTGATTCCCTGTGACCCCATGAACTATACAGTCCACGGAATTCTCCAGGCCAGAATACTGGAGTGGGTAGCCTCTCTTTCCTCCAGGGGATCTTCCTACCCAGAGATTGACCGCCGGTCTCCTGCATTGCAGGTGGATTCTTTAGCAACTGAGCCACCAGGGAAGCCCAGATGACCATCAGTTCAGTTCAGTCGCTCCGTCGTGTCCGACTCTTTGTGACCCCATGAATTGCAGCACGTCAGGCCTCCCTGTCCATCACCATCTCCCGGAGTTCACTCAAACTCACGTCCATCGAGTCCATGATGCCATCCAGCCATCTCATCCTCGGTCATCCCCTTCTCCTCCTGCCCCCAATCCCTCCCAGCATCAGAGTCTTTTCCAATGAGTCAACTCTTCGCATGAGGTGGCCAAAGTACTGGGGTTTCAGCTTCAGCGTCATTCCTTCCAAAGAAATCCCAGGGCTGATCTCCTTCAGAATGGACTGGTTGGATCTCCTTGCAGTCCAAGGGACTCTCAGTAAGTTAGACATAGACAAATATCCGATATTGCTTATATGTGGGATGTTAAAAAAGGGGGGTACAAACAAATTTATCTAGGAGTCACAAATACAGAACACAAACTTACGGTTACCAGGTGGGAAAGGGAGGAAGGGCTGAATGAGGAGATGGGAGCTGACATTTACACAATATTATATATGGAATAGATATCTACCAAGGCCCTACTGTACAGCACCGGGACGTCTACACCACACTCTGGAGTGGCCTGTAGGGGAGAACAGTCTGAAGGAGAGCGGGTATATGTATATGTGTAACTGATTCCCAGGTGGTGCCGTGGTGAAGAATCTTCCTGCCAGTGCAGAAGATGCAGGAGACATGGGTTCAGTTCCTGGGTCAGGAAGATCTCCTGGAACAGGAAATGGCAACCCACTCCAGTATTTTTGCCTGGAAAATTCCATGGACAGAAGAGCTACAGTCCGTGGGGTCACAAAGAGTTGGGCACAATTGAGCAACCAAGCACGTAACTGATTCACTCTGCTGTACCCTGGAAACTAACACAGCATCGTAAATCAACTGTATTCCAGTAAAAGTTAAAGAAGAAAACTTGCCCGAGTTCCATAGCTTTTAAGTGGCAGTGTGGGGATTCCAGTCCAGACAACCAGGCTCTGAAATCTGTGTGCTTGTCCTGCAAACTGTCTCTCACGGTCACTGTGGGAGATAAAGGTCATTCTTGTCATTTCTGTTTTAAAGGTGAGGAGACTAAAGCATGTCCTTAGTCCACAATTTTTTTTTTTAACTTTCATCATAAAATATATATATATTTTTAGAGCTTCCATTTTACTTTATTTTACTTTACAGTACTCTGTTGGTTTTGGCATACATTGACATGAATCTGCCATGGGTGTACACTACACAATTTTTATATAAATTGTAGCTATGGGGCCAGGACTCGGGCTTTCTGAATCCCATTCTCTTCATACGATGGAGAAATCAGAACAATCACTATGAGGCCCCACAGGATAATCATCAGAGAAGGACTATATTTGTTCCGTGGAGTACAGGCGTAGCAAAAGGAAATATACTGATTCTATACAGATTTACAGTAATGTAACTTGACCAAATGCTTATAGTTTACTTCTGATGAACATGGAACTGAAATGAACTCATTCTGATGCCACTCAATTGACTGTTTACTATATTTTTCGTGCCTCTAAGTATTGATACAAGAAATCTTTAGTATGCAAAAAAAATGTTCAGTTCAACAGGAAGAAAACAGAATAGTCAGATTTTTTAAAGAATGGACAAATAATGAAAATAAGTACAAGTGGGCTATAAACTTTTTTAATGACAAAAAGAATTGACTTCATTAAAGAACAATAGGAGCTCATCCTGTTACTCAAGTGACACAGATTAAATAAAGCGGTGATATATACTATCACTCACCATGGCGTGAGGGGCTTCCCAGGTGGCTCAGTGGTAAAGAATCTGCCTGCCAATGCGGGAGATGCAGGTTCTATCCCTGGGTCAGGGAGATCCCCTGGAGGAGAGCGTGGAAACCTACTCCAGTATTCTTGCCTGGAGAATCCCATGAACAGAGGAGCCTGGTGGGCTAGTCCACGGGGTCACAAACAGTCGGACACAACCGAACATGCGCGACCATGCCTGGTGCAAGGGAACTGGCGCTTTCCTCCACTATTAAGGTGCTTGTTTTTTTGAAAGACAGTTTGTCAATGTGTATCAATAGCTTTAAAGGGTATACACACTTTGACCTATGAATATCACATCTAGGGATTGATGCCAAGAATGCCATCATGAATGTGAACAAAAACTTTTTTAGTAATCAAAGAAAACATTATCTGTAAAAGCAAAAATCTGAACCAACCACTGAAGATTCAATATAATATATTTGGGATATTCCTATGATGGAAAAAGGGCTTTCCAGGTGTCACAGTGATAAAGAATCTACCTGCCTATGCAGGAGACTTGGGTTTGATCCCTGGGTCGGGAAGATCCCCTGGAGGAGGAAATGGCAACCCACTCCAGTCCTCTTGCCTGGAGAATCCCATGGACAGAGGAGCCTGGAGGGCTATAGTCCATGGGGTCGCAAAGAGTCAGACCCAGCTGAGCGACTGGGCACAACAGCAGCCTGATGGAGAAAAGGCAGCTTTAAATATGTCTAAAAATAGTTAGTAATACAGTAGGATATAAAGGATGTGTTAAGTGACAAAGCAGGTTAAGAAGGTTATAAAACAATGTGTATAATACAGTCCTTTATGTGAAAAGCAAATTGATATCAAAGTAATAATGTTATTTCAAAGTAGTATTTTTATTCTTTATGCTTTTCTGTTGTGTTAAACAAAAAATGAATTAGAAATCAGAAATGAAATAGTACTTTTGATTTGTTAACAATTTTGCTCCCAGATTTTTATAATCCTGTAAAAAAAATGTTACTTTAATGAGTGTAAGAAGGGCTTCTAGATTTATGGACATTTAATGAGGTTTGCGGCACAGTGAAGGGACAGTCAGTTGGCCCTTTTAATTTGTATCATAGCACAGCAGTTCTCCTGAGGTCTACTTTCTGATTCAGGAGGTGTGGATGGGGGCCAAAAATGTGCATTTCTAAGAAGTACCCCAAAGCCTGAACTATTTCAACCATGTTCTCAGTCATAGCTGCACATCAGAATCCCTTAGGGAGCATTAAAAAAAAAAAGGCCCAGAACAACTAGGTCAGACCTCTGGGTCTTGGATTGGAAGGACTCCAGGTCCTTCTAGCAGTTGGCTGGAGCTGAGACCCACTGCTGCCACCACGCTTCCAAGCCACCATGCTAATCCTGTATTTCAGAAATTAAAATGCTGAAGCCCTCTGTCTCCAATTAACCGAACTATACATACTTTGAAGATCCTCAGTCACCAAGCACGTAGTTTTAGTAGAATGAGTCGTATCCCTGGAAAGCATTTTACAAAACGTCTCTGTTTAAAAATGTTGCCTTCTGCTGGATTAGGGTAGAGCATTTTCCTCCGAGAACCATTTGTGGTGAAGTAAATAAAAGTTTTCTTGGAGTATAGCTGGGTGTGCATTCTTTTCAAAAAGTTATCTTATATCAGAGTATAGTTAGTCTACAATGCTGTGTTCGTTTCAGGGGCTGCTCTGTTATATAGCACTGTGACGTACCCCTTTGTAAAGGCCGGGGCTAAGGCGCTATTGAATGTCTCCTTTACACCCAAAGTGAGGGTCCGACACGTGGATGACGTTGATAGCTGGAGGTCGGCAACGGGTGGCTGAAGTGTCTGAATAGGCTCCACCCCCAATATGTTGGGTTCCAAATGTGTCTTGTGGGCTAAATTCTTGGGGACACAGAATTTACATCCGCATGGAAATAATGGTTGTTGGGCCACCCTTTTCAAAACTCACAATGGAATCAGGCAAACGGGTAGCAGAGAAGGTTTGTCTCTGCTACCTTTCTTGACTTCCTGAGAGTTCTCACGTCTATGGCGGGCGACCCTCCCCAGCTAAGTCGCTTACTGCTTTATAACAAACCACCCTGCAGCTCAGGGGCTTCCAAGATCGGTGGCTTGCCCTTTCTCCCAGTTCTGTGGGGCAGACTTCGAGTAGGGTTGGCCGGGGAGTTCTTTTGCTCCATTTGGCATCGGTTGGGGGTCACTCACTCAGCCTGTTCAGCCTGTGGCTGGGCTGGGCTGGAAGCTCCGAGAAACTTTTACTCAACTCTGGCTGAGCTGGTGTTTCTCCTCAGGGCCTTGCCACACAAGATGGGATGGGTGTTCTCACAGTGGGTGGCGCACGGGACTTAGGATTCTCCCACGGGGGTGGGCCTCCAAGAAGGAGGAAGCAGAAGCTTCCAGTCCTCTTGAGAAATCCAAGGAGAAGGCGGGGGGGGGGGGCAGAGGAGGAGATGGTTAGGTAGCATCACTGACTCAGTGGACATGAGTTTGAGCAAATTCCGGAAGATGATGGAGGATGGGAAGCCTGGTGTGCTGCAGTCCATGGGGTGGCAAAGAGCTGGACAGGACTTAGGACTGAACAATACCAAGAAGTCCTGGGACCCAGCACATCTCTTCTTTCACATTCTACTGGGCAAAACAAGTTATGGCTGTCCCAAGTGTCGAACGGAAGAGAATGGCATCCTGCCTTCAGCGGGGGAATGGCGTGTGCTCTCAGGGAGGAGAGCATTAGTGGCCGTCTCTGCAGACTGTCTCTTGTACCACCCCTTCACTGGTGCCTTCTGGAAGGGGTTGAGATGTGAGGTCCTAACTCTTCCAAGTAGGACCCACCAGCATGGGCATGCCCCAGAAGTTCAAGGGCAGCCAGAGATGCACACCTCCTCTGCAGCAGCCAAGAGAATGGCGAGTTCATGCCTGTCCATCTCGCAGCTCCTGTTTTGCCACAAAAGAGCGGGAAATCTAAGTTTGCGTCTGGGGAGGAGATGCAGGAGAGTGGCCATTTCGGGGTTTCTGTTGCCTTGGAAACCCCAGTAACAGTGAGGGAAGCAGAAGTTTGTTTCGCCTGTAAAGTTCGAAGGTTGGCCCTGCGGGGCCGGCGTGGCTTCCTTAAGCCCACTGCTCTACCCCAAAACAAAACTGGAAAAATGGCAACTCTTGCATAACTCCTACTCAGATCAATTCCTCATCCTTAATTCAGATGGTCCTAATTCCTCACACATGGATCTTTGACTCTTGGCAATTATCCATCCATGCCACCAAGTTTCCTAAATGTCCACTTTTTATGGAAATAATGCTAACTTCTTGAACAATTGCAGACAGTTAGAATTTCAAGCTTTACGAAATTTGCCAAGCTCCCCAAAGATACTTAAATGTTAAATGAATGATGACTACCAGGTTGCATTTCCCTTTTTTATGAAAACCACATGAAATCGTTGTTATAATCATGGTCAGTTGAAGCTGTGAAACATCGTACTTACGAGGAAAAGAGACAGAACCATCAATGCTGCTTTGACTGTATTTTTACTGATGGGGCAGAAGGAACACCAGACTAGGAATCAGATAAGGAGAGAATCAGAGAAGCACACGTCTTCAGAAAAATCACTACGTTTTAAAAAATCTTATTTTTATTTCTTTTTAACACCAAAAACATTTTGTATTGGGGTTTAGCCAATTAACAATGTTGTGCTAGTTGAGGTGAACAGTGAAGAGACTCAGCCATACATACATGTGTATCCAATCTCCCCCCAAACCCTGTCCCATCCAGGCTGCCACGTAACATGGAGCAGAGTTCCCTGTGCTGTAGAGTAGGTATTTGTTGGTGATCCATTTTAAATACAGCATGGTGCACATGACCTTCCCAAAGTCCTTAACAATGCCTTCCTCCCGGTAACCATGAGTTTGTTTCTAAGTCTGTGGGTCTCTCTCTGTTTTGTAAGTTCATTTGTTTCCTTTCAGACTCCACGTATAAGGGATGTCATATGATATTTCTCCTTGTCTGCCTGACTTACCGCACTCGGTATGACTATCTCTAGGTCCATCCATGTTGCTGCAGATGGCCTTATTTCCTTCTCTTTAGTGGGTGAGGAATGTTCCATTGTATACACGTACCACGTCTTTATCCGTTCATTCATCAGTGGACATGTAGGTGGCTCCCATGTCTTGGCCACTGTAAACAGTGCTGCAGTGAACATCGGGTGCACGTATCATTTCAGACCATGTTTTTCTCGGGATATGCATCCTGGAGTGGGATTGCAGGGTCATTTGGTAGCTCTGTTTTTAGCTTAAGGAACCTCCATACTGTGGCTGCACCAATTTACATTTCCCCGGGCAGGAGGGGTCCCTTCTCGCCACACCCTCTCCAGCATTTGTTGTTTGTGGATTTTTTGATGAGAGCCATTCTGACCTGTGTGAGGTGTTATCTCCCTGAAGTTTTGATTTGCATTTCTCTAATAATTAGCAGGGAAATCACGAAGTTTTATTTTAAAAAAAAGAGTCTTGGGATCTATCAAATGGGGATGGTAACCCGTGGTCTGTAGACAGTGTTAGGAAAGGAGGCATCAAATGCAATAAGAGTGAGAAAGCGATGCCCCGTATCATTACCACAAGCGTCAGGCAGCTTGCTTTCTTTGATTTATGAATAACGTCAGCATCACTGTGTTGTCAGTATACTTCATTCTGAGTGGTTCAGTAAAACCAGTGAGAATGCAGATTCTGCCCGTTTTGCAGCCTTTTCACTGTTTAGCATGGGTGCTGGGGCCGGGCTTTGAGTGGCACCTCCGGGGGAAATTGTGACTATGACTCCACTGGAGTCACAAAGCCTAAAGACCTGGGAGACGTTCAAAGGAGAGAAAGACATTGTGACAATGGCTGACCTGTGCATCCTCAGGGCTGGGCTGGGTGGCTGCTCTCCCCAGCTCCCACCTCATCCATCCCTCACCTGGGCCTCCCACGGCTCACGCATCATTAGACCCGTTCCCAGCAGAGGAACCAGCCTTAAAAAGATGGGTGACTTAATAGCAAAGTACTGGAGCCAGAATTTAATTCCCATAAACTCCTGAGCCCGTGTGCACTCCCCCAGGCCCACTGGGGACCCCAGGACCAGCTCTCCAAGACCAGAGTGTGGACAAGAGAAGACCCAGTGCAGAGAGAGTCTGGTACCCAGACTGGCGGCACAGGCCTGGGACCTGGGCTAGCGCTCACGCCCCGCTCAGAAGGGCTCCACATTCTGCCTACCCCTCTGCTGGCACTCTCTCAAAATTCCTAATAATTTTTGAACACAGGACTCTCCTTTTCATGTTCTACCAAACCTCATGAAGGTAGCCAGACCTGGGAGACACTTGGGAAAGAGAAAGGCTAGAGAGACTAGCCTACCTCATTTCTCCAAGGTGACACAGACGAAGCGAAGGAAAAGGAGAGAGACATTAATACCTTTGGGAATGGACTGTGTGCCAGGCAGGCATACAGTCACTGGTAAGCCTGCTAATCACTTTCACCTCCAGAACATTTCTCAGAGGTAAATAAGTTCTTCCTGTCATAGAGAAGGAATCAGATTCTCAGGGAGGTGAAATCATTTGCATAAGATTCTGCCTCTGGGAGGAGCTGGGGTTCCAGGCCAGGTGTGTCTGAAGTCACAGCTTTCCATGTAGTCGAGATTAAAAACAAACAAAAAACTTTTTCTCACCGGTTTGTTACTATGAGGTGACTTTCCACCTCTGCAGAAATAAACTATGATTAAAGTGTACAATAATGCAGAATCATTGTCTGTAACCAACTTATTTCTGGTTGAGCCTGCCCTAATGAAAGATTCTCAAAGATAGAAGCTGTGATAGGTAAACATGATCAAGATATAATGTCTGAAATGACTAGACATAGGACTAGGCAGTGTTATTTTTAGAAGCTCATTGCATCAGGATTCTTAAATCTATGAATAGCAGTGAACTAGGAGTCCAGAGACCTGAATTCTACTTTTGGCTCTCAGCAAGTATGCTTGGGTAAGTCATTTGACTCCTCAGAGTCTCAGCGATGAACTGAAGGAGGCGGCTCTTACAACTATGATCAAAAAGCTTCCGTGCTAATCAGAACTCTAGGTGGAATTCTTTTTTTATGCCCAGGGCAGGAAGCTCTAATGGGCTTTTCATTTGGGGGAGGGGGGAGGCACTTAAGCAAGTGGGAGGAGGGACAAGAGAGAGGAGGAGGGACAAGAGAGAGGAGGAGGGACCTTCCCCCAGTACACTGGGGGCTCCCTGAGCACGCTGGCTGTCTCACCCAATCCATGGGCCGCGCACTTTGTTTCCAGGAGCTTGCCGGGATTGCCTGATGACCCTGAGCCTGCCTTCAAGCTAGGAGAGGCGGTGCAGTGTGTTTGTTAGAGGAGAGACAGGAGGAGCTCTAAATTTGCCTCCTGCTTCTCAGTCGTGATTTGACTCTTTTGCTTTCTGCTCCGATGCCCTGTGATCCAGACCTGACGGCCACATCCTAGGAACTGCCCTGCAACTTACTGGGGGAATGACTTCACAGACATGGATCCCGCTCAGCAGACAGAGTGCTGTGTTGATAAACAGTGTCTGCCGTGAGCCCTGGATGTGTGGAGGATGGGACTCAGGTCCCATCTGTTAGCTACTGACCATCCCTAGTGGAACGTAGACTTTAATGCAGTATTTGTTGGATGACTAAGCAAGCATTTCTGTCAGTGTTAACTTTGTTGTATCTATGAGAGAAGTGTAGTCCCAGAAGTTGGCTAAGAAGATTCTTGAAAATTTAGGGCATTGCTCTATGGAAGTGAAATACATGGAGTTTCTCTTGATTTCTCAGGGTGTGGGTCAGAAAATATTTGTATCAGACTTGCCTAGTGAGCATGCTTAAAGTACAGATTACTGGGCTCCATCTAAGATGTTCTAAGTCAATTTCTTTGGAAGATAAGACCCAGGTTCAGTTCAGTTCAGTTCAGTCGCTCAGTCGTGTCCAACTCTTTGTGACCCCATGAATCGCAGCATGCCAGGTCTCCCTGTCCATCACCAACTCCCAGAGTTCACTCAGACTCACGTCCATCAAGTCAGTGATGCCATCCAGCCATCTCATCCTCGGTCGTCCCCTTCTTCTCCTGCCCCCAATCCCTCCCAGCATCAAAGTCTTTTCCAATGAGTCAACTCTTTGCATGAGGTGGCCAAAGTACTGGAGTTTCAGCTTTAGCATCATTCCTTCCAAAGAAATCCCAGGGTTGATCTCCTTCAGAATGGACTGGTTGGATCTCCTTGCAGTCCAAGGGACTCTCAAGAGTCTTCTCCAGCACCACAGTTCAAAAGCATCAGTTCTTTGGCACTCAGCCTTCTTCACAGTCCAACTCTCACATCCATACATGACTACTGTAAAAACCATAGCCTTGACTAGACGGACCTTAGTTGGCAAAGTAATGTCTCTGCTTTTGAATATGCTATCTAGGTTGGTCATAACTTTTCTTCCAAGGAGTAAGCGTCTTTTAATTTCATGGCTGCACTCACCATCTGCAGTGATTTTGGAGCCCCCCAAAATAAAGTCTGACACTGTTTCCACTGTTTCCCCATCTATTTCCTATGAAGTGATGGGACCGGATGCCATGATCTTCGTTTTCCGAATGTTGAGCTTTAAGCCAACTTTTTCGCTCTCCTTTTTCACTTTCATCAAGAGGCTTTTTAGTTCCTCTTCACTTTCTGCCATAAGGGTGGTGTCATCTGCATATCTGAGTTTATTGATATTTCTCCCGGAAATCTTGATTCCAGCTTGTGTTTCTTCCAGCCCAGTGTTTCTCATGATGTACTCTGCATAGAAGTTAAATAAGCAGGGTGACAATATACAACCTTGACGTACTCCTAGCTAATGTAAATTCTATTAGTTATTCTCTTTGCAAAGGGAAGGGTGCAAGCCTTGAGAACACTCACTGGCCCTCCAGCATGACGCAGACAGCATGAGCGTGAGTCTGCCCCGGCCACTTGCCCAGCCCTGTGGTCATGGGGGAGTTACTCGGTCCCTCTGGTCCCCCTTTCTGCAGTTGGGAAGCAGGACGAGGACAGAGCCAACGTCCCCAGTGGCACGCGTGCCGCGGAGAGTTACAAGGAAGGCAGCACGAAGCACTGGACTGTGGACACTCGGGCCCACCCACAGGGGACAGGCCGGAGCTAGCACGGCTCTCTTTCAAAGGGCAGCTCACTAACATCGCTGTTTTTAAAATTAAGTTTTATTGGCGTATAGTAGATTTTCAATGTTCTGTTCATTCCAGACGTACAGTGAAGTGAATCAGCTGTGTGTACACGTGTATCCCCTCTGTTTGGGATTTCTCTTCCATTCAGCTCACCACAGAGCACTGAGCAAAGTCCCTGGGGGTGCAGCGGGTCCGCCTTAGCGTCACCCGGAGGACCAGCGGTATGTGCGCATCAGTCCCGGCCTCCCAGTTCACCCCACCCCAGCTTCCTCCCTTGGCGTCCGTACGTTTGTTCTCTACGCCCCTGTCTCTGTCTCTGCTTTGTAAATAAGGTCATCTGTGATTCCAGATATATCTGTTAATGTACAACTTTTTTTTTTTTTTTCTGTCTCTGGCTTGCTGCTGCTAAGTCGCTTCAGTCGTGTCCGACTCTGTGAGACCCCATAGACAGCAGCCCACCAGGCTCTCCCGTCCCTGGAATTCTCCAGGCAAGAACTGGAGTGGGTTGCCATTGCCTTCTCTTGCTTACTCCACTGTAATATAACAAGAGGTCCAGGTAACCCTGGTAATGAGATGCATTGCTGGAAAGAATCCTGAGTTGAAGGAACTTAGCTCTTTAGCTCAGCGGGTAAAGACTCCACCAGCAGTGCAGGAGACACGGGTTCAATTCCTGGGTTGGGATGATCCTCTGGAGAAGGGATAGAGAGACCTGGGTTCGATCCTCGGGCAGGGAGGATCCCCTGGAGGAGGGCATGGTAACCCACTCCAGTATTCTTGCCTCGAGAATCCCAGGGACAAAGGAGCCTGGCAGACTACAGTCCATGGGGTTGCAAGGAGTTGGACGTGACTGAAGCGATTTAGCACACAGGCACGCAGGATATCCTCTCTATGCTGAAAGTCTGTTCAGTGCACAAACATCCTAAAAAACCTAGTCTGCAACAAGGCAGGTGTATCTCTTCTTATAAGACCTGCTGAAACTTGAAAGACCCATGCAGAGCTGTCCTCCAAGAATGCTGTGAGGAACAGTTTGCTCTTGATCACATTTGAGTCTTTTGTTAATAGGTGTCAGCAGATGTCATTCTATTTTAGATATGCTTATTGGCAGACAGTTTTGTCGGAAATCACTCTTTCTACCAACATGAATTCCACGTATAAAGGGCATTGATAGCACAAGACTCATGGAAATCTTTACTTTTACTTATTTCCTTCCAAATACAATGCATCTGTACCCAGAACACAGCTAATGGGGTGACTATTCCATTTCTGCCCTTGATAACTAATCGTTTAGTATCAGAGATTCCATGACTGTTACACGATTGAGTCTTCTCAAAGACAAAATGCAAAGCTGGTTTTTCTAGACGCATGGACGCACACGCTGGAGCAGCAGTTCTTGCTTCTATATGCATTTTCTTTTTTCACATTAGGTAAGGTAGCTTTGCTTAGATGACCAAGGAAAAGGTTTTATTTATTTAACATTTTCTTGGTCTGAATTATCACACAATTACTCTAACCTACTTTCCTGTTGTCAAGCTTCTAAGACACAGATATGTGCTGTTTATTTAGCATACTTGGAAAAATACAGGAAAAAGGATACCAAATAAGTTCTCACTGTTAACTTTGGACTTCCCGTCACATTGACTTTGTCAAAGTAAACGACATACTTAGGCTGGGAGTGATTATTTAACTGTCTTTTAAATCAAGATAAAGAATTTGCAGGCAGCTTTTTCTTCCTGGAAACATAGATTTTATGAAGATGCATGTTCATGGCTGTATTATTTTGCTTCATTTTTACAATATCGTCATTGAATTCTCTCAGCCCTGATGTCTGGGCAGGGGTGGTGGAATTCAGTGTTTCTATTTACTGTTCAAGTGCATCACTGCTTCCTGCCATAAGAAATGTCCCTGAAAAGGCAAATACACCCTAGGGATCCAGGACAAGTGTGGCTTCATGTGCTTCTTCCACTTGAGGTCAATTCTGGGCCCCTCTTGCTGTTCGTCACTCAGTCATGTCCACCTCTTTGCGACCCCGTGGACTGCAGCATGCCGGGCTTCCCTGTCCATCACCAGCTCCCAGAGCTTGCTCAAACTCATGTCCATTGAGTTGGTGATGCCATCCAACTATCTCATCCTCTGTCATCCCCTTCTCCTCCCGCCTTCAATCTTTCCCAGCATCAGGGTCTTTTCCAGTGAGTCAGTTCTTCTCATCAGATGGCCAAAGTTTTGGAGCTTCAGTATCAGTCCTTCCAATGAACACTCAGGACTGATCTCCTTTAGGATGGGCTGGTTGGATCTCCTTGCAGTCCAAGGGACTCTAAAGAGTCTTCTCCAACATCACAGTTCAAAAGCATCAATTCTTCAGTGCTCAGCTTTCTTTATAGTCCAACTCTCACATCCATACATGACTAATGGTAAAACGATAGCTTTGACTAGATGAATCTGTGTTAGCAAAGTAATGTGTCTGCTTTTTAACACGCTGTCTAGGTTGGTCATAGCTTTTCTTCCAAGGATCAATCATCTTTTCATTTCATGGCTGCAGTCACCATCTGTGGTGATTTTGGAGCTCCTCAAATAAAGTCTCACTGTTTCCACTGTTTCCCCATCTATTTGCCATGAAGTGATGGGACCAGATGCCATGATCTTAGTTTTCTGAATGTTGAGATTTAAGCCAGCTCTTTCCTCTTTCACCTTCATCAAGAGTCTCTTTAGTTCCTCTTCGTTTTCTGCCGTAAGGGTGGTGTCATCTGCATATCTGAGGTTATTGATATTTCTCCCAGCAATCTTGATTCCAGCTTGTGTTTCTTCCAGACCAGTGTTTTTCATGATGTACTCTGCATATAAGTTAAATAAGCAGGGGTCTCAGTTAGATGAAGTCATATGCAGATGTGAAGCAGAGATTTAAAAAGAAAAAGGAGCAACTAGTGATAGTTTTCATCCTTGGGTTTGTCCAGAGATGGCCCCAAATATTCCTTTTCCATCTTCTTTTTTCCCAGTTCACTCTGCTAAGTGTGCCTATTTAATTCAAGAGTGACCAAAAGCAAGGCCACTCCTGTTTTTAGAGTTTCCTGATGTTTACTGTCTGTAGCAGAATGATGTGAGCCCAGGGTTAGAATATTTGTGGGTATAAGAAAACTTCAAGAGGAGCTAATATCCGAAGCCCATCATTTTGATTGTTTAATTTCTAAGATGTAAATGACAGATCTTTGGTGATATTGCTCTCTTTTTCTATACTAGCAAGTTTTTTTTTTTTTTTTTTTTTTTTTTTTTTTGGTTTTGTTTTGATATTTGG
>SJYX01002953.1:107880-214430 GCA_006410675.1 Oreotragus oreotragus | reverse complement strand
GTGTTATTTTTTTTCCTTTTCTACAGATTAAAGCTTTGAGGGTTAGAGAAGTTAAGTGACTTACCTAGGTGTTTCGGCTCTTGTTAGAACAGAATCACTGCCATTTTAGGAATTATTTCTCCTCTCCTTTCATACTTCTTGGTTGTGTTTTCTTTTTTTGGTCCATTCATATGCTCAGAGACTGGGGATGTGGACATGATCAAGACATTGTTCCTGTCCTCATGGAATTTATAGTGTTGCAGAGAAGACTAACAGATAATGAGTATAAATATTGACTGCGTAACGTTTTATCGGTCATTATAATTGAGCGGGAGCTGTACTAAAAAAGCAAAGGAAGTTCAAATGGAATCAAACAACGTAAGCCTTGAGTGTTTACAGTCTGGTAGAGAAGCAAAACATGCATTTATGAAAACCTAGACTAAGCTAAATGATAGAAATTAACACTTCACCAGTCAGTGTACTTGCATTATGTTACTTTAGATCCTTATAGAAATTCCTTCACAGAACTGTGAATTAATATTTTGTACTTTGACTTTTATCTAGGATTGGGACATGAGAAAAGGAACATGAAAAACTCTTCCTTGCTACCCAAGACACTTTATAATTTATTTCCTGATCCTTATAAAGTATAAACCTTAAAGACAAGTTCTTTTAAGCCCTCAGTGACAGGCCTTTTTGTTTTTTTTCTTTGCTTTAAAAAAAAATTTAAACAAATGACTCTTTTTATTAGATCATTTCTCTTTGTAAGCCATCCTGTTTCTCTTTATACTTTGGCTATTAGGCTCAGAGCTGTGATCAGCTTTGGTAATTTTCATAATTTTCCTTTGCTTTAACTGTGTTATAAACTATACCAGGTACTCTGGAATTGCTGCTCTCAGTTGTTTCCTGGACTACTTGTTCTCTGTTGCTCTCAGTTTTATTTTTACCTTTTCCCTCTCATTTGAGAGTAGGGTTTATTTATTTTATCGACAGTATGTTAGCATAATGTTTGTTGAATTAATGATAAAGTCTTGATGTTTTATGAAATTGTTTTTAAGTCTGTCAGATTGTTTATAGAAGTATGTATGCTTTGTATAAAATCAGTTAAGACTTTTGGCCATGCAAGTAAAGATGACTAACATAATGATAAAGATAATTCCCTGTTAGGTAAAGATAATTCCCTGTTACTGTCTTTAAGGTTTCTGTATTTTGCAGGATATTCTGAATTCAGCCATAATAATGAAAGAAAACATTGAAAATGGTAAACAATTCAATTAGCTGATTGGGGCTGATTTTACTCTATTCTTGCTGCAGTAAGCAGGAGGTGGCCCCAAGCCAGCTGGGAGCCAGATAGGACCTTCATTAGAAAATTTTTAAGTCTTTGCAGTGACAGAGCAGGGATGAAGACTGATGGAACATACAATTTTTTGTTTGTTTGTTTTTGAAGTTGATAATGCTCCTACACAACAGATCTTAGTGATAAAATGGTTCTGATCGAATATATTAGACTAATTGGAACAGTGTTTGAAAGCAGGCAATAATCCAAAATGTGGATAATGAGGATAATCTCCTTCACATAATAAGAATAATGCTGCACTTCATATACAAAGATAAGTCTGCTTACTCATCGTGATTGATTTTTCAGTGTGAGGAGGGATATGTGCTGAGTTGTCCATGAATCTTTGTATTCTGTGACCAGCAAGGCAGCTTGGGGTCAGAATGGGGGTTTTTAGCTCGGGAGCAGAAAGACAAGCAAAAGTTGCTCTAACATCTGTTGATGGGTCAAGTACTTCATCAGGTGTTTTCACCTGATTATCCTGCAAAACCACATTGAGAGGTGGTTACATGTACAGGATGGTTAAGTAACTTGTCCTACTTCACAGAGTTAAGTGGTGGAGCTGGGATTCAATCACAGGGCTATTTGTACTATGTTCTCATCAATCGTTAAAGCTTGATTTTGTCTTGGTTTGCGGTTCAGTCTTCTCCTCAAACTAGATATAGTTTGTTTAACACCAAGAAATAATATTGTGAAGATCTAATTTACTAAAAGCTGGAAGGCCATTGGAATTCCTTGCTTTACTGGCAATAAAAAATACAATTTTTAAATTAGAATAGTATCTGTAAAACAACCGTTCCCTGTCCCAGCCTTCACACTTTAGAGGCTTCTTATTTATTTCTTTTACCTGTTTCCTCTTTCATATTTATAAATAACTTGTTTCTATTGCTGTTTCTTGATACAGCAGTTTTAGGCATTATCTTTTGACTTTCCACATTTACACATATCCTTCAAATATATTTATTTAGATGTTTATTAAGTCAGCGTTTAGTTATAACTATGTAAATAATTATAGCAGGACCATGCAGTATATTATGATAGCATTTATTCTTTTAACCAATTTTTGTTTTTCCAGGAGTAATACCTGTTTTCCCTTTTCCATTTTGAGACAGCTGTCCTAGAACCTTCTATCCTTTTAAAGCAATCTGGACTGATTACTTCTAGGCTTATTGCACAGCTGTCACCCTGAAACTTCTCTTTATGTCACCTTAAAATTTTCTGTGCCCTGCTCCAATATTGGATCTCCTATTTTCCATGTTTTTTTTTTTTTCTNTAAAGCAATCTGGACTGATTACTTCTAGGCTTATTGCACAGCTGTCACCCTGAAACTTCTCTTTATGTCACCTTAAAATTTTCTGTGCCCTGCTCCAATATTGGATCTCCTATTTTCCATGTTTTTTTTTTTTTCTTCACTTCCAAAGAAAGGGTACCTGGGAAGCAAAAACTTTGTTTTTAAGATCTTGCATGGCTGAAAAAAAATCTTTATTTTACGTGTGCATTTCATCAATCATTTGTCTGAATATAAAAATCCAGGCTTAAAAAGTTTGGAAGTCATAGTTCCATTGTTTTCTGCATTCTAATGTTGCCATTGAAATCCATAGCCATTCTTATTCTTCATTTATATGTGACCTTCCCTGCCTTTTACCCTATCTCCAGAAGCTCTTAGAGTTTTATTTTAAACCCCTGAAATTCCATAATGTGTCTAGATTTTTTTGTTTTGTTTTTGTTTTTAAGGGCACTCGGTGGGTCCCTACAGGCTGGGGACTTGTGTCCTTTAGTTTTGGGAGATTTATTATTATTAGGGCTTTAGGTAAAAAGAGTTACGCTTAACTGTGCTTCCCATTTTTGGACACTATCATCAGACTGTACAATCCTCTTTCATTTCTGAGCCCTACTTCCATTACCTTTTCTAGTAGGTACCCACTGCATTATGGCTGATACATTCCTTGATTATGTATGAATCATGAAATATGTAGTGTGTTGTGTGTATGTATATTTAGTTTTTGTATTGTGTTACAGACCTTGTTTGGCTTCTTACTATTTTTACTCAGCATTGTTTTGGAGACCTTTCTGTTTTGTGTGTACGTATAATTGTGCATAATGTAGAATTCCATAATATGCACATACCACATTTTACTTCTCATTCCCTAATCACTGACACCTGAGTTGCCTTTCTGGCATCACAAGTACACTGTGGTAAATATACTCTTATTTGTGCATCCTCATGGACCTGTGTGAGAAGTTCTCTGGGCCATGTGGCCAGGAGTGGGATTCTTGGGTTATAGAATAGGAGGACTAGCTTACGTGCCTTCTAGCAATGAGGAGGCTTCTTGTCTGCCCGTATCTTTGCCAGTATTTGATTTTATCCAACTTCTTTATTTTTGCAAATCAGGTACAAAATGATGTCTTGTTTTAATTTACATTCTCTGATAATTAATGAATTTGAGCATCTCGTATCCATTCAGGTTTTCCCTTTTGTTGCTTGTATGTTTTGTCCTTTGTCTATCTTTTGGGTTTTCTTTTATTTTTTTTTGGCTGCACCCTTCTCTGCAGCTTGCAGAATCTTAGTTCTCCAAACAAGGATTAAACCCAGGCCAGGGAATTGAAAGCCTAGAATCCTAATCATTAGGCCACCAGGGAACTCCCCTTCCTGTCTTTCTTTTTGGTTTGCAGGAGTTTGTTGTGGAGATTTATTGATTATAGGATTGAAAAATACCTTCTCTTGGCCTGCCATCTTTCTGTTGGTTTTGTCCATGGTATCTTTTATTGAATGAATATTCTCAATTTGATGCATTGTTTCTTTTATAATCTCTTGCTTATTTGATTTTTTGTCTCTCTTGGGATTTGTTTTATTTGGGTATTAGAATTTTTTGGCCATTAAAAAAATATTTTCTTTTCCTTCCTCTTTTCCATCACTTAGTCTTTTTGTTCTGTTTCTTGAGAGATTTTTAAAAAATGTTATCTTCCAACTCTTCTATTGAATTTTAAATTCCTGTTCATATTTTAATTTCTTAGAGCTCATTGTTATGATATCTTTCTATTTTTTGATAGACACTGTGGGACTTTCCAGGTGGCAGAGTGGTAAAGAATTCACCTGCCAGTGCAGGAGATACAGGTTCAACCCCTGGGTGGGGGAGATCCCCTGGAGTAGGAAATGGCAACCCACTCCAGTATTCGTGCCTGGAAAATTTCATGGACACAGGTGCCTGACTAGCTGCAGCCCATGGGGTTGCAAAGAGTTGAACACGACTAGTGACTGAGCACAGCACCTCATTCTACCTTTAGAATTGCCTGGGGGGCCTCCTGTCTCTGAAACCTGCTTGTGGGCTGTATGAATCAGCTTCTTACAGGTGCTTCAGTTCAGTAGCTCAGTCGTGTCCAACTCTTTGTGACCCCATGGACTGCAGCACACCAGGCTTCCCTGTCCATCACCCAACTTCCAGAGCTTGCTCAGACTCGTCCATTGAGTCGGTGATGCCTTCCAACCATCTCATCCTCTGTCATCTCCTTCTCCTCCTGCCTTCAGTCTTTCCCAGCATCAGGGTCTTCTCAAAAGAGTCAGTTCTTCACATCAGGTGGCCAAAGTTTTGAAGTTTCAGCGTCAACATCAGTCCTTCCATTGAATATTCAGTACTGATTTCCTTTAGGATGGACTGGTTGGATCTCCTTGCAGTTCAAGGGACTCTTGAGTCTTCTCCAACACCACAGGTCAAAAGTGTCACTTCTTCCGCGTTCAGCTTTCTTTATGGTCCAACTCTCACATCCATATGTGACTGCTAGAAAAACCATAGCTTTGACTAGATGGACCTTTGTTGGCAAAGTAACGTCTCTGCTTTTTAATATGCTGTCTAGGTTGGTCATGACTTTTCTTCCAAGGAGCAAGCGTCTTTTAGTTTCATGGCTGCAGTCATCATCTGCAGTGATTTTGGAGTCTAAGAAAAATCTGTCACTGTTTCCATTGTTTCCCTATCTATTTGCCATGAAGTGATGGGACTGGATGCCATGATCTTAGTTTTTTGAATGTTGAGTTTTAAGCCAGCTTTTTCACTCTCCTCTTTCACCTTCATCAAGAGGCTCTTTAGTTTCTTTTTGCTTTCTGCTATTAGGGTGGTGTCATCTTCATATCTGAGGTTATTGATACTTCTCCTGGCAATCTTTTTGATTCCAGGTTGTGCTTCATCCAGCATGGCATTTCACATGGTGTACTCTGCATATAAGTTAAATAAGCAGGGTGACAGTATACAGGCTTGACATACTCCTTTCCCAATCTGGAACCAGTCCATTGTTCCATGTCTGATTCTAACTGTTTCTTCTTGACCTGCATACAGATTTCTCAGGCGGCAGGTAAGATGGTCTGGTATTCCCATATCCAAGAAGTTTTTTACAGTTTTCTCAGTAAAAGGCTTTAGCGTAGTCAATAAAGCAGAAGTGGATGTTTTTCTGAAACTCTCTTGCTTTTTCTGTGATCCAGTGGATGTTGGCAATTTGATCTCTGGTTCCACTACCTTTTCTGAATCGACCTTGAACATCTGGAAGTTCTTGGTTCATGTGCTGTTGAAGCCTATCTTGGACTGCAAAAGGTCAGTTTTTATCCCCAAGAAAGGCAATGCCAAAGAATGTTCAAACTACTGCACAGTTGCACTTATCTCACACGCAAGCAAATACAGGTGCTTAGGCTTCAGAATTCGCCACTTCACTAGTAAAATATCATTAGATCATCTGTTTTAAGGATTCTAAAAAGTTTTTGACATCTCATCTGTGACCTTTGACGCTCTCTTTTTGTGTTCTATCTTTGTAGTTCATCCTTTTTTAAAAAAAGTTACAATTTTGGAATGGATTAGTCTACCAAATCCATCATTGTATTTCTTAAACTCTTTATCTTCTGGTCTGTTCATTCTCTCCATGGTATTTGAGTGTTGTATACTCAGTACTTTAGTGTTGAATAAAATTAAATTTCTGAGCATTAAGATGTTAATATGTTTTGGGAGGAAAGCACATACATCCTAAAGTGATAAATCTTAATTTAAATTTATGAGAACACTTTTAAGTGTATACATAATAGATATATTAAATTCAGTAATGAATATGAATTGGATAAACACAAGTTCCCCTGCTCCCATGAAGGAGTCCTTTATGCCTTTTTTGGGGAAAGATTTCTGTTAAAAAAAATCTAACTTACAAGGGAGGAGGAAGTTTTCACTGTTGATAAAGACCTGAAGTATTCAATCAGAGGACTTCCCTAGTGTCTCAGATGGTAAAGAATTTGATGAAATAACATGTTGAGTTGATAAAATTCTAGCCAAAAGTAAAGAAATTTAATGTTTTAGTTAGGACGGGAAGCCTCATTGTAGTAAATTACATGTTTCCACCTTTATTTTTGAAAGTTTTTCTTGTTGTATAGTTAGTATATTACCTACTATAGAAAATTTGGAAGATAAAAGAGAATATTAATTTACATTTAAGATTTTTATAAGTTATGAAATATTTTAAAAAATACAGAGAATGGTATAGATTTGGGGTTCTGTTCCCACCACCCAGATTTTTCATGTGTTAATGTTCTGTTTTTCTTATTTCCCAATATATTATGATTATGTCTCATAGCCAGGCCCTCATTTTGGAATTTTTAGGTTTACCCGTTTTCAATTATCAGTCATTCTGCTGTCATCATTCTTATATATAATATTGATTTTATTTCTTTTGAGTACATTCCAAAAGTGGAATTACCGAGTCTTGGGGTGTAAATTCCCAAAATCTTTGGTAAATATCTTCCTTTAAATGTTTGGATATTTTACTGTCTTCGTAGAGCCTTGCAGAATGGGAACCCATAGATACTGGAAGGTCGAAGGTTATGGTAAACGTCTCAGTTAAAGAAGGTCTGAAGCTGAGGCATGAAAGAAAGGACAGATTTCTATTAGATTAATAGAGTTGAAGCTGTAAGATGTAATCAAAGATGAGCACCTTAGAATCATATTTGTAGCACTGACTTCTCCCAGAAGAGGCTTATTGCAGGGTTTTTCAAAACTTGCCCCCATTGAACACAAAAATGTTGTCACTAAAATAAGATACTCTAATGATTTTACAGGGAAGATAATGGGTAGGATATTTTAAATTCCATTTTTCTTTCCTAATTTTTATTAAAATATTTTTAAGGGACCTGTTACTACTTGACTCTAGAAGTGAAAATCACTCAGTTGTGTCCGACTCTTTGCGACTCCATGGACTATACAGTCCGTGGAATTCTCCAGGCCAGAATACTGGAGTGAGTAGCCTTTTCCTTCGCCAGGGTGTCTTCCCAACCCAGGGATTGAACCCAGGTCTCCAGCATTGCAGGTGGATTCTTTACCAGTTGAGCCACAAGGGAAACCCACTTGACTAGAGGTTGACATCAAATGAATAATAAATATTTACAAATGGGAGAGCATATACTCTGGAATGCAAACTCACACCTCTCCATTCTCTAATGAAAAAATAGATTCCAAAAATATTCACCAATGAACTGAAAGTTTTTTATACTTAAGATTCATTTATGGTTAAATTTATAAATCTGCAACTTGCTTATTTTGCAGTCATACTTTCTTATAGTTTTGGTGTTTTAATATTAAGTACATGTCATGTTTTCTTATAAAATTAGGCTTTATTTATACAATGGAATTAAATATACTAACATTTTATAGTGTTGCACAAAGAATATTGTGAATGTTAAATATTTACAGTGGTTAGCATGTGTTTGGGATTTATTTACTGCTTGGATTGACTCAGCGTACTGAATATAGTGTATACCAATATACTAAAAATGTCTCTACACTCAGTGTGTTTTGGGTATAAATTGGTGATGAAGAGTGGAAAGAGTATTGAATGAATCAAGGCCAAAGGAACTTGTAGGGCAAAGAAGTTCAGATTTAATCTAAGAAGTGCTAAAAACTCATTCTGTGTCCTTTAGTTCAATTCACTTCAGTCGCTCAGTTGTGTCTGACTCTTTGTGACCCCATTAATCACAGCACACCAGGCCTCCCTGTCCATCACCAACTCCCGGAGTTCACTCAAACTCATATCCATCGAGTCGGTGATGCCATCCAGCCATCTCATCCTCTGTCGTCCCCTTCTCCTCCTGCCCCCAATCCCTCCCAGCATCAGGGTCTTTTCCAATGAGTCAACTCTTCGCATGAGGTGGCCAAAGTACTGGAGTTTCAGCTTCAGCATCATTCCTTCCAATGAACACCCAGGACTGGTCTCCTTTAGGATGAACTGGTTGGATCTCCTTTCAGTCCAAGGGACTCTCAAGAGACTTCTCCAATACTACAGTTCAAAAGCATCAATTCTTTGGTGCTCAGCTTTCTTCACAGTCCAACTCTCACATCCATATGTGACCACTGGTTCTTAGACATTGAAATTATGCAGTGACAAAATGTTAAGATTAATTTGAGAGCTGTGTGAAGGATGAATTAAAAACCAAAGAGTCTGAAGTTAAGGAAGGGTGGTTTAGAGCTGTTGCAGTTATCTAGCTGTAAAGAATTGGACATGACTTAGCAACTGAACAACTGCAAGGTATCTATCTGTATGATAGACACCTAGATCACACTGGTGGCAGTGAGAATAGATAGGAATAGATAAAATCAAACACTTTGGATGGAATAATAGGCAAATTTTGATTATTTTAACTAAATAGACATGAAGGGGAAATTGGGAGATTTAAGTTTGAAAGAGTACATTTCTGTTTTACCACCAGTTTTGCATCTTGCTTTTAACTTTATTGCTTTGGGGGCTTTATTTTCCTAGAAAACGAGCAAAATCAGGCATAATGTCTTTAATTTTAAAGGCTTCTGATTCCTGAGAGAGTGCAAAGTTATTGACAATAACTTGTTTTTAAATTAATCACTTAGGTGATAATATCCTAAAGATGTTTGCTTAGTATAAAGATAATTTTCTCATTCTATTACATGTTCATTTGATTATAAATCTCTATAGAAATGATTTCATTTCTTTGTTACCTGAGCTCTCTTCAATCCAACTGCAGCCTACATTTCAGTTGTGTTTTGCATTGAAATGAAAAGAGTGTTAGTCGCTAACTTGTGTCTGACTCTTTGAGACCCCATGGACTGTAGCCCTCAAGGTTCCTCTGTCTGTGGGATTTTCCAGACAGGAATACTGGAATGGGTTGTCCTTCCCTTCTCCAGGGGATCTTGCTGACCCAGGGATTGAACCCTGATCTCCTACATTGCAGGCAAATTCTTTACCCCCTGAGCCACAAGGGAGACAAAATTATTTTGCATCCGTTTCCAGTAAAACTTTTGCTTCCACTATGGAGATTTTCAGTTGCATGCAGACGTGTATCAGAATACACTTGGTAATGTCTGAAAGAAGAAACAACACTGGAGACCTGGTATGTGTCAGACCTATTCAAATTTTTGAAAGGACAGTTGTGTCTATTTTTCAAAAAACCTCCCACGCGGCAAATAAAATCTCATTCCCATGTGCAGAGAGAACTCAGTCTCATTTATTTCATTTGTGAAGAAATCCTTGATTTTTAAAAAAATGTTGACTATTAGAGCAATTTTAGGTTCCCAGCAGAACTGAATGGAAACTACTGAGTTCCCATCTACGGCCTACCCCATATACACACAGTGTCCCTCACCACTTACATTTTCACCAGAGTGGTACATTGGTTACAATCCAGTGAACAATTGATGCATCATTATCACCCAAAGCCAGTAGGCTACATTTAGGTTCATTCTTGGAGTTGTACACTCTGTGGGTTTTGACAAAAGTAAAATGACATATATCAGCTGTTACAGTATCCAACAGAATAGGTTCACTGCCTCCAAAATCCTCTTGCACTTTGCTATTCATCCCTTAAACCCCTGGCAACCGCTGATCTTTTAAATAGTTTTGCCTCTTCCAGAATGTCATAAAACTGGAATCATGTGGTGAATACAATATCCACCCAAAGAGAGAGGAGGCTATTTTATTAAATAATCAATCTCATGTATGGATACTGATTTAAACATTTTTAAGAAAACTAATAATTATAAAGAATAATACACTGTGACCAAATATGTTTATTCCAGGAGTCAACAATCATTGTTAAGAAATGTATTAATATCTCACATATTTAATGTGTCAGAGAAGATAAACAACCATTTTAATAACTGCCAAAAAGACATTTGATCTGATTCAGCATACATTCAGTTTCTAACTTTAGTGAAATAGGTACGGATGGGTGGTACTTACATGTGATTTTTTTTTTTTAACTATCTCCGCTATGACACAGCCGGAGCTATCTAAATTGTTGGTAGAAATGCATGGCCCCTGTAGAAAGCAGTTTGACAGTTTCTTGTAAAGTTACACATACACTTGCCATGGTGGTGGTTTAGTTGCTAAGTCGTGTCTGACTGTTGTAACCCCATCGAGTGTAGCCTGCCAGGCTCCTGTCCATGGGTTTTCCAGGCAAGAATACTGGTGTGGGTTGCCATTTCCTTCTCCAGTGGATTTGTATGACCCAGCAGTCTCACTCTTCATTTACCTAAACAAAAGCTATATATGAATGTTTATAGTAGCTTATTCATCATCACCCCAAACTGTAATCTAGATGTCCATCACTGGTGAATAGATAAGCTTATTGTGAAATACAATGGAATATAATTCAGCAATAAAATCAGTTACTAATAGATACAACAACATGAAGGTAGCTCAAATTAGTTAATACCGAGTGAATGAAGCCACATGCAAAATGCTACATTTTGTATGGCTCCATTTATTTGACATTCTGGAAAATGAAAATTATAGGGACAGTTTGCCTGGGATTGGGCAAGTGGATTTATTGCTGAGGGACCTGACTGCAGTTTCTGTAGGTGCGAAAAATGCTCTCATCTTCAGAGCCATGATGTTTACTTAAATGGCAAGGTTTACTCTGTGTAAATTTTGTTGCTGTTGTTCCGCTGCTCAATTGTGGCTGGCTGTTTGTGACTCCATGGACTGCAGCATGCCAGGCTTCCCTGTCCTTCACTACCTCCAGGAGTTTGCTCAAACTCAGTGTCCACTGAGACTTAAAGAGTCTTCTCCAATACCACAGTTTGAAAACATCAGTTCTTCTGTGCTCAGCCTTTGTAGTCCAACTCACATATCCATACATGACTACTGGAAAAACCATAGCTTTGACTATATCGACCTTTGTGAGCAAAGTAATGTCTCTGCCTTTTAATATACTGTCTAGGTTTGTCATAGCTTTCCTTCCAAGGAGCAAGTGTGTTTTAATTTCATGGCTGCAGTCACCATCTGCAGTGATTTTGGAGCCCAAGAAAATAAAGTCTTTCACTGTTTCCATTGTTTTCCCCATCTATGTGCCATGAAGTGAGGGGACCAGATGCCATGATCTTAGTTTTTTGAATGTTGAGTTTTAAGCCAGCTTTTTCACTCTCCTCTTTCACCTTCATCAAGAGGCTCTTTAGTCCTCTTCGCTTCCTGCCATAAGGGTGGTGTCATCTGCATATCTGAGGTTATTGATGATGCTCCCGGCAATCTTGATTTCAGCTTGTGTTTGATCCAGTCCAGCATTTTGCATGATGTTCCCTGCATATAAGTTAAGTAAATACAAATACATCCTTGATGTACTCCTTTCCCAGTCCTTCGTTCCGTGTCCTGTTCTAACTGTTGCTTCTTGACCTGCATACAGGTTTCTCAGGAGGCAGGTAAGGTGGTTTGGTATTCCCATCTCTTTAAGAATTTTCCACAGTTTGTATGGAAATTATACCCCAATAAACATAAGCTTTAAAAAAAAAAACTCCAAAAAACAAGTGTCAAGAATGTCAGGTGAAAAGTATCAGAAACAGAATTCAGTAGCTGATTTAATTCAGTGGCTTGCTTTAAAAAATTAACATATAATAGTAATTTTCCTATAAACAAACAATGACCAATTATAATATAATAGAAGGACACATTACATTTATCATTGTAACAAAAGAGATAAGTGGAAATACATAATTTCTGACCAAACAGATACACTATTGTAAATATGTTTCTTAATCTGTGAATTGAATGCTGTCTGAATATCAAAGGATTGTTTTCCCCCTCTTAAAACAGAGAAGATTATCTCAACCAAAGATTCTCAATATTTTGGTGTCAGATTTACACGGACCGAAGATCCTGAAAAACTTTAATATTATTGTGTATCTGTTAATATTTATTGTTTTAGAAATAAAGATTACATTTTAAAACATAAGATATACAACATACATTCCTTTAGGCACCAGACTGCTGATGTCACCTCATTACCATACCTCTGAAAAACTTACAAGTGAAAGTGAAAAAAGCATATAACTGAGGGTATTATGGAAATAGTGTTCATGAGAAACATTTTTTGTTCACATGACATACTGTCAGATATGGAAAATTTTGAATGAGCCTTGGGTTAGCGATGATGGTGGTGGGGAACTGTTGCACTCATTCACTGGTACAATGGTGCAGTATTTTAGAGGGAACTTTGACAGATTAAAATTTTAAATGAACATATTTTTGACCTTGAGATTCTATTGTTTTTATTTCATTTATGGGTATAATTACAAATACATGAGAGAGAATATTGGTTACAGCATTGTTTGTAATAGAAAATTGAAGTGAAGTGAAAGTTGCTCACAGTTGTGTCCTACTTTTTGCAACCCTATGGACTTATACAGTCTATGGAATTCTCCAGGCTGGAATACTGGAGTGGGTAGCTGTTCCCTTCTCCAGGGGATCTTCCCAACCCAGGGATTGAACCCAGGTCTCCCACATTGCAGGTGGATTCTTTACCAGCTGTGCCACAAGAGAAGCCCAGGAATACTGGAGTGGGTAGCCTATCCCTTCTCCAGCAGATCTTCCCGACCCAGAAATCTAACCGGAGTCTCCTGCATTGCAGGAGGATTCTTTACCAACTGAGCTATCAGGGAAGCCCCAGTAGAAATCCTAGGAATAGGAATCCAACTGTTATTCCTATTTCTAGGAATAGGAATCCAACATAGGAATCCAACTGTTCTCTGTGTCCTTTCTCAGCACCATTAGTTGTGATTCCTTCAGAATTATTTGCAAATTCTCATCTGCAGTGCACCAGTCTTTCAGTCTGTCTAACAAAATACCACTGGGTATATGTATTAGTCTGCTTGGGCTGCCATTAAAAAGAAAGTTGAAGTCAGGCTTAATTGTCAGTGATGTGTCTGGTCTAGTTATTATGCTATAAAAATTACTGTGTTGTTAAAAATGATAAAGCTCTTTAGGACAGTTGAAAGTTGACACAGAGTGCAAAACGGTATAGAATTGCTCTGTCAGTATACAGTTATAACTGAAAGGATATGTATGTGTTTGTATAACCAATTCTTGAAAAGATATATGGAAAACTTGATAGTGGCTACCTTTAGAAACAGTGAGGGAGATACACTTTCATTTTCTTTTTATACCCTTCCATAGTGTTTGGATTTCTTAAATTCAAAGACACAGGTGCACTATATGAATGGTAGAAATTATTAGAATGTTGGAGTCATTTGTGAGTTCTTTGATAACAAAATTTAACCAAAGAAGTAATAAAGAAAAAACCAAGAGGCCTTTGCATTTCTCATGTGTACTTACTTGTTTTAAAGAAGAGTTGCTCTAATCAAACATGACTTACTACTGTTCTTGTCAGTTGTTTCTAAGGTCTCCGCCTTTGTGGGTCTTTCTCTTTTAGCCCCTGTAGTCCTATCTATGCCTCACAACCTTGCTGAAACACCATCTTCTCTATGAAGCCACCCCTGATCAGTTTAGTCAGATGAGATCTTTTTTTGAACATTTAGAGCTATTTATAGCCATTTCTTCATTACACAAATATCAGGTGTGATCTATATATGGGCCAGACAGTGGAAGTATGCTTTCATATGTTACTTCTCTTCACCTTCGGAAGTATAATCTCCACAGTGCTAATAAGGAAACCCAGATTCACAGAATTTTAGTATATTCCCTACATCTTGGTGCTTAGAAGTAAATTTGAAAATAGGGCTTCAGTGCCAGACCTCTTCTCTGGGCTTGCTTCTTACGTCACTTTAATAAAAAGCAAGTGAATAATTAAGTTTTGTGTGACCATTTCTTTCCTCTTTAGAGTTTTTCTAGCTTAAAATTTTTTTGAAGTAATTTAAATCTTATAGACGAAATGTACAAAGCCACCTGTTTACCTTTCATCCACCTTCCCCAGTTGTTCAGTTTACCTTCTGCTCTATTTATGTTATCATTTTTTCTCTCTCTGTATGTGTATGCTGTGTTCCCAACTTTGCCTTTCCTTAATTGCTTGCCCTTCCAGCTCCATGTTGAATATAGGCTTCTAGTTATTTAAATCTAATTGATTTTGGTTGTAAACTTTATCTGGATCTTGCCCTGTTTCTATACTACTATATCTTTAACCTGAAATTTCTGATTCTTTAATTTGGGATATCATTGCAGCACTGTTGATATTGTACTGTCCTGTGATATTTCAGAACCAAAATGCTACTTGCCTTAGGAATCCAGCTGTTCTTTATGTCCTTTCTCAGCACCACTAGTTATGATTGCTTCAGAATTATTTGTAAATCCTCATCTGCATTGCACCAGTCTTTCAGTCTATCTAACAAAATGCCACTGGGTGTATGTATTAGTCTGCTTGGGCTGCTATGAAAAAAGTACCACAGATCGGGTGACTTAAACAACAGAAGTTTATTTTCTCACAGTTCTGGAGGCTACATGTTTAAGATCAAGGTTCCAGCAGGGCTGGCTTCTGGTAAGGCCTCTCTTCCTGACTTGCAGATGGTCACTTTCTGTCTCTTTTCTCACATAACTTCTTGTCTGAGCACAGGGCAGTGGGTGTAGGTAGAGGTCTCCAGTGTCTCTTGCTCTGGTAAGAACACCCACCCTACTGGATTAAGGCCCCATCCTTATGACCTTATTTGACCTTAATTATCTGTGAGCCTCCTGAATCCTTCCCTATGTCACGCGAGTGTATGTTCCTCGATTCTTTGCCTCATCACAACAAAGATTTGGAGTGACGGACATTAAAGCCCCCTCGGCATGTCACAGCTCTCAGGTCTTGGATAGACCATGTTATAGCTCTCAGATCTCAAATGGACCATGTTATAGCTCTCAGACAAATCAGTGTTACAGCTCAGTGTTACAGCTCTATTTTATTTAGAATATAGCAGGAAAATCCATCTTCTAGGTGCGAGGGCATGTCGATCTAAAGACACGAGGAGAAGAGCGCCCCAGCGCGCAGGAGAGAGTGAGCTGGCTTTGGCTCTTATCTCTCCCTGGGCCTGTCCTCTGTAAAATGAGCCAGCCAGGAGTGTTGTTTGTTTTACCTGAGGTCCTCATTCCGGTCCTCGGACCTTCTTTTGTTTCATTTTCGCGGGCTTTTCCCTTCCTTGTCTTGTAGCCACCGCCATTTTGGACTCCTTTTCCCTGTTCTACCTACCTAACATCTATAAAGGATGAGAATAATAATTCTCTCCCTGTACGCTTTTTTGTTTTTTAAAGAGATTCAAGTAAAATAGGTGATGTGACATAGAACATTATCAATCAGTGATTCTCAAACCAGGCTTGCATCAAAATCATCTTAAAAATAACTGTTTCTTTGGCTTTTAAGTCTGATAGCATAAGAACTCTGCAGACCTGCTCACTAGTACAACAGAGGAAAACTATTAAAAAGCAACTTCTTAGAGATTTGGAAATAGTCCTAGGGCATACAGTAAATGCACAACTTCTGCTGGAAGGAATGTTTTCCTAGGAGAAGCAGGACATCAGGATTTCTCATCCTACCCCCAGATGCCTGCTGTTGAGGCTAAGTTCTGGGCCAGTGTGTTGCAAAAGTAGGGGGCTACCTTCTGTCCAGCCCCTACTTGTGGAATAAAGGGTTACCTTGGTAACAGAGCTGCTGGGGAATAGTAAGGTGGTAGCTCTATGTCAGGAGAGACAATCTCTGTTTGCTACCTGTCCCCCACCAAATACTCAGTTCCTAAATGGGTGTGATTCCAAAAAATGAGCTGTTGTCCACATTCTCATCTTGAGAGCCTCGATTCAGAGGTTTTGCTTGGGGGTAAGTTGGAGGAGAAGGGGACCACAGACGATGAGATGGTTGAATGGCATTACTAACTCAATGGACATGAGTTTGAGTAAACTCTGGGAGTTGGTGATGGACAGGGAGGCCTGGTGTGCTGCAATCCATGGGGTTGGAAGACTGAACTTAACTGAGGAGAGAAGCAGGTCATAAAACATAGCTCTTAATCTCTGCCTCAAGGAACTGACTTCATTTGCAGTAGAGCTGGAGAAGTTCAAACCTAAGAGTACTTTCACAAACAGTGGAGATTGATTGTGAAAACTGCCTCCCAAAGGCAGTTGGGACGTTTGTAGATTCAAGAAGATACAAACTAAACTGCAGGCCATTGAGTTTGCCAACAAGAACCTGAGATAAGAGACAGCTGGAAGGAGCCTTTCTGGGGAGAGTGAATGTCAAACTATGACTTGAAACTACTTCAAAAGAGCCTGATCTGATTGGATTTCTCTGTAGCACAATTTGTGCCTGAAGCTGTTGTTTAAAACAGTAGAGTGAAAAAATAAAAAATAAAAAAATAAATAAATAAAACAGTAGAGTGATCAGCTGGCAATTAGTGGAGGTTAATATCTGGGAGTAGTCACAGAAGGAGTCCTGAAAAATTACTGTTAGGGCAAGATGACTTTGGGCCTATCTAGGCTATTTCCCCCTGAGGATCAATGTCAGAGGTTTAACACTCCAAGTGGCTGGGTGTGTGTGGTAGGAAAGTGGACTTCTTTGAAATAAAACAGCAAATTGCTAAACAAATAAGCAAATAAAAATATACAACCTCATAGACGGAGGAATGTACTGAGTTGCCACATAATATTATAAAAGATAGTGAGTTCCCAGTAAAAAGGTAAAAAATGTGCAAACAAAAACAAAACCCAGGAAAATATGGCTGATACACTGGGAAGAACAGACAATAGAAACTGCCTGTGAAAAAAGATGTTGGAGTTAATAGAAATAGGCTTTGAAGTAATCATTATCAATGTATTCAAAGAATCAAGGGAAACTTTCATCAAAGAAGTCAAATATGATGACAACCCATGTCAAATATTAACAATCAAGGGACAGAAATTCAGAAGAAGAACCAAGTGGAAATTCTGGAGCTGAAAAGTACTATAACTATGAAATGGAGAAGGCAATGGCACCCCACTCCAGTGTTCTTGCCTGGAGAATCCCAGGGACGGGGGAGCCTGGTGGGCTGCCGTCTCTGGGGTCGCACAGAGTCGGACACAACTGAAGCGACTTAGCAGCAGCAGCATAACTATGAAAAATTAGGGGGCTCAATAGTGAGATTTGAACTGGTAGAAAGAAAGAATTAGTGAACTGGGAATAGATCAGTAGAAATCCAGGGAAAGGAGAGGAAAAAAAATGAATAAAATTGAAAAGCGCCTCAGAGGAATGCGGGGCACAATTAACTGCACCACAGTGTACATGATGAGAGTACCAGAAGAAAAGGGGAGAAAAAAAAGTGGAAAAATGTTCATGGAGATAAAACTGATTTTAAAAGCAGGTGTGTAAAATAATGTGTGTATAGTAAATCCCCTACATACAAATGAGTTCTGTTCTGAGAGCACATTCATAAGTCCAGTTTGTTCATAAGTCCAACAAAATTAGTCTAGGTACCCAATTAACACAACCATCTTTATACCAACAGTACTATACTGTAATAAGTTTATAATACTTTTCATAAAAATAATACATGAAAAACAAAAACGAACATTTTTAGTCTTCAGTACAGTACCTTGAAAAGTACAATAATAAAGTACAACAGCTGGCATACAGGGGCTGGCATTGAGGGAACAGGCAAGAAGAGTTGCTGACTAGAGTAGGGAGAGGAGATGGGAAATGGTAGAGCTGAAGGATCCTCAGCAATAGGAGATGGAAAGCATGCTGCAATTTTACTCATGCCTGACACTGATGGCACAGGTTCTGGTTCCTTGCTGGATTCCGTTCAATCTACCTTCTTGAAAAAATGATCCAGTCATGTCTGGGTAGTAGCTCTGTTCTTGTCGTAGGTGACACGGTATCACTGGATTGCATTCTGAACAGCTGTTGCAACCTTCATGTACTGTTCTACATTTGGGTCCTTGCCTCAAAAACTTAACAGTACTTTCTCAAATAAAGAAAATCCCCTTGCAGTTTCCTGCATTGTGAATCTCTTCAGTTCTTAAGTTACTTCCCCTTCTTACTCTGCTCTCAGTTATTTTCACTTGTGTTTCTATCATTATTGCTTGGCACTTAGTATCTTAGCAGTACCAGCTTATGTCACAGCTGCTTTTACATTTGCTTCAGGACATCCTGGGCTTGAAATAAAGATACTAAGAAGAATGAGTGCCAAAGAATTGATGTTTTCAAATTGTGGTGCTGGAGAAGGCTCTTGAGAATCTCTGGGACAACAGGGAGATCAGACTAGTAAATCCTTAAGGAAATCAGCCCTTAATGTTCATTGGAAAGACTGACGCTGAAGCTCTAATACTTTGGCCACCTGATGCAAAGAGCCAGCTCTTTGGAAGATAGAATCTTGAGTCTGGTGCCTTAGATCACTCGGCCATCCTAACATGACACTGAGCCAGCTCTTTGGAAAAGACCATCATACTGGGAAAGATTGAGGGCAGGAGGAGAAGGGGATAACAGAGGACGAGATGTTTGAATGGCATCACTGAGTCAATGGATGTGAGTTTGAGCAAATTCCAGGAGGTAGTAAAGGAAAGGGAAGCTTGGCATGCTGCCGTCGATGAGGTTGCATAGAGTCGGAGATGACTTAGTGACTGAACACCAGCGACATACAGTACAGTACAGTGAGGTACACACACAGAAGCACAGCTACTTACAGTGGATGCGTGCCTGCGACAGTGTATACAGAACGTGAACTGCCTTACGTGGTTGGACGTGTGAATGCATGTTCGCAGCGTGAAACTTCATGTGTAGGGGCCTTAGTGTAATATATCCGTCGGCCTGTAGAAATGTAATATATTTGAAATGTGTCTGCTAATAACAGCTCAGAGTAGGTGAGTGGGAACAAACCTATGTTAAGCTAAGGAAATAACATAGATGATAAAGTAATAATAACTGTTGTTGGGTTTGTAACATTATATAACAACAGTATGATAAAATGAGAAAAGGGATAGAATTATATAACATAATGTTTCTATATGTCCTTAGAATTTAGGGAGTGTTAAATCAAGCTGATTCTGAGAAGTGAAAGTGTATGTGCCCACGCCAGGCCCGAGCCAGTCCGGATAGGGATGTGAGATTTGAAAAACCCCTGCGCACATACGGCTTCACCAATCATCACCCGCCAGCTATGCTGTTACTGAAACAACCGCCTGTATAAAAGTAGCTGTGATTCAGAGCTCGGGGCTCTCGTCAAGACTCCACTGTGCTGGACGAGACGGGAGCCCTAGCTTGAGCTAGCAATAAAACCCCTTTATGCTTTTGAAAAAAAGAAAAAAGTGTATGGAAAGCCCTTGAGCAACTCCTAGGGGGAAAAAAATACAGTGAAAAATCACCATAGAAATTTTTAAGTGCTTTGTTAAAAAATACTTATTACAAAAGAAAGCAGTAATAGAGGAATAAAAGACATGAGACAGAAAATAAAAAATGAAAAAGCAGTCATCATGCCACCTGTATCAGTAATAACACTAAATATGAATTGATTAAACAGTCTAATTAGAAATGCAGAAATTGTCAGACTGTGTCCAACTATATACTCTCTATAAGAGACATACATTATTTACCTTATTTTATTTTTTGTCTGGATTGTGGCACATGGGATCTTAGTTCCTTGACTGGAGATTGAACCCATGCTCCCTACAATGGAAATGTGGAGTCCTAACCACTGAACTGCTAGGGAAATCCCTGAGACATATTTTAAGTTCAAACATACAGACACATCAAAGGTATAAGTATGGAGAAAGATAAATAAGTAGCAACTAGGAAGAAGCTGGAGTGGCTATACCAATAACAGAATAGATTTTAAAACAAAGAATGAACACGTGTACACCTGTGGTGGATTCATGTTGATGTATGGCAAAACCGATAAAATAAAGTAATTAGCCTCCAATTAAAATAAATTTATATTAAAAAAAAAACAAAGAATGTTACTAGAGATAAAGAGAGACACTTTATGGTGATAAAAGGGTCAATCCACTAGCTAGGTCAAAATTATTATATGTACCTAATAATAGCATCAAAATACATGAAGCAAAAACTGACAGGAAAGAAAAGGAAACAGTTCAACATAATGGTTGGGAGACTTCAATTACTGTACTTTCAATAATGGACAGAACCACTTAGCATAAGGTCAGCAAAGAAACACCACTATATAATGGACATGCGGAGAGGGTGAGATGTATGGAAAAAGTAACATGGAGACTTACATTACCATATGTACAATAGATGGTCACCGGGAGTTTGCTGTATGGCCCAAGAAACTCAAACGGGCTCTGAATCAACCTAGAAGGGTGGGATGGGGAGAGAATATATGTATGCCTATGGCTGATTCATGTTGAAGTTTGACAGAAAACTGAAATTCTGTAAAGCAATTATCCTTCAATAAAAAATAAGAACACTATAAACCCACTAGACCCAGCAGATATGTATAGAACACATCACCACCTAGCAACAGCAGAACATGTATACTATTCTCGAATGCATGTGGGACATATTTTAGGACACACCACGTGCTGGGCCACAAGACAAACCTAACACATTTAAGAGGATTGAAATAGTACAAAGGATGTTCTCTGACCGCCGTGAAAAGAAATTAGAAATGAAAGCAGAAAGGAATTTGGGGAACTCATAAACATGGAAGTTAAGGAACATATTCTGAAATAGTCCGTGGGTCAAAGAAGAAAAAGGGAAATCAGGAAATACTTTTAATGAAAATTAAGTTAGCACCTAAGAAAACTTAGGGACTACAACTAAAGCAGTGCTTAGAGGGAAATTTCTCGCAATAAATGCCTAAATTAAGAAAGAGGAAAGATCTCAAATCAATAACCTAATCTTCTTTAGTAAGTCACTGGAAAAAGAAGAACAAAATAGAAGGATGGAAGTAGTAAAAATAAGGTAAAAATTAATGAACTAGAAAATAGAAAAACAGTAGAGAAAATTAAGGAAGCCAAAAACTGGTTCTTTGAGGAAACCAACAGAATTGAGAAACCTTAGCTAGATTGAGAAAGAAAACTCAAATTACTAGAGTCAAAGATGGAGAAACCTTAGCTAGGTTGAGAAAGAAAACTCAAATTACTAGAGTCACAGATGGAAGAAGGAACATAACTAAAAATATGAGGATGATAAAGGAATCTTATGACCAGCTGTGTACCAATGTTACATGCATTTGTGCATGCTTAGTGCTGTTAGATTCTTTGCGACCCCATGAACTGTACCCCATCGGGCTCCTGTGTCCATGGAATTTTCCGGCAAGAATACTGAAGTGGGTTGCCATTTCCTACCTCAGTAAGTTTCATAGCTTAGGTAAAATGGACATGTAGCTTAAATAAAATGGACACATTTCTTTTGGAAAGGCTAAAACTGGCTTAAACAGATAATCTGAGTAGACCTGCAACAAGTGAAGAGATTGGATTAATCATAAAACCTGCAAAGAAAAGCTCTAGCCTGCTGAATTCTACCAAACGTTTAAAGAATTGACTAATTCTTCACCAACTGAAAGGAATACTTCCCAACATATTTTATAAAGCTAATATTACCCTGATGCTGAGGACATAAGGGGAGTACAGACCAATATCTCTTACAAATATGAACACAGAAATTCTCAATAAAATACTAGCAAACTAAAGTCAGCAACACATAAAAAGATTTATACAGCATGACCAAGTGGCATTTATCCCATAAATGTAAGGTTCACAAACCAATTATGTAATAATATATCAGTAAATAAAAAACAAAAGTTTTTGCAACAGATGGAAAATTCTTTTTGACAAAATTTTAATACCCTTTACTGATCAAAAGAAAAAGCATGAAAAAAGCTATGCATTAAGAAAGTACTACTTAAACATGATTAAAAAGAACATCTGTGAAAATTTGGAAGGTGACATCACACTTGGTGTTGAAATACTGGATACATTCTCATAAGATCGGGAATGTAAGACAAGATTGTCGACTCTCCACTTCTATATGACATTGTATTGGAAGTTCTGATCATGGCAGTTATGCAAGAAGAAGAAAAGGAATTGGAATGAAAGTAGCAAAACTATCTCTGGCAGGTGACATGATCTTGTATGCAAAAAATCCTAAAGAATCCACTAATACTCGCATTAACAAGTTCAGTTCTGCAAGGTTGTGAAATAAAAAATCAACATATGAAAATTGATTGTATTTATATAAATTTGTTATGAACAATTCAAAGGTGAAATTTAAATAATTCCGTCTACAATAGCATAAAAATACTTAGTAAATTGAACAAATGTACTCTGAAAACTACAAGATTTTGTTGAAAGACATTAAATATCTAAGTAAAAAAAAATTGTCTTCATGGGTTGGAAGATTAACATTAAGGTGGCAGTACTCCCCAAATTGATTTACTGATTCCATGCAGTTCATATTGGAATGCCACCTGACTTGTAGAACTTGACACACTGATTCTAAAAGTCACATGCAATTCTAATAGTCACATGGAATACACTCAGTGTATCCATCTAGGTGAGTCAGAACAGTCTTTAAAAAAAAAAAATACGATTCATGCTTCGCGATGTTAAGACTTACTTTAAAAAAATTGGTAATCAAGGCTTTGTGGAATTGGCACAAAGGTACACATACAGATTAAGGGAATAGAATTGAAAGGTGAGAAGTAAAACTATCTATAATCGACTGATTTTCAACAAGAGCATCAAGACTATACAAAAGAGAAAGAATGGTTTTTCATTTTTCAGTAATGCTGGAACAGCTGGTAGCCATATGCAAAATAATGTATGTAGTTGGATCCTTAACGTCAAACCATACTTAAAATGGATGATAAACCTAAATTTAAGAGATAAGACTCTAAAACTCTTATTATAATCGACTGATTTTCAACAAGAGCATCAAGACTATACAAAAGAGAAAGAATGGTTTTTCATTTTTCAGTAATGCTGGAACAACTGGTAGCCATATGCAAAATAATGTATGTAGTTGGATCCTTAACGTCAAACCATACTTAAAATGGATGATAAACCTAAATTTAAGAGATAAGACTCTAAAACTCTTAGAATGAAACAGGGTTAAGAATTGTTAAGTATGGCACTAAGAATATTAAAAACTTTAGTGCTTCAAAGTATAACATTGGGACTTCCCTGGTGGTCTAGTGGTTAAGAACCCACCTTCCATTGCAGGAGACACAGGTTCAATCCCTTAGTTCCTCATTAGGGAACTGAGATATCCCACATGCTGCAGGGCAACTGAGTCTGTACTGCCAATAGAGAGAAGCCTGTGTGCTGCAACTGAGACCTGATGCAGCTAAAAATAAAAATAAAATTAAAAAAATTACAAAGTATACTATCAAGAAAGTGAAAATTTGACAACCTATAAAATGGAAGAAAATATTAACAAGTCATATATCTGACAGGGACTTCTATGTAGAATAAAGAACTCTTACAGCTCAGTGGTAAAAACGACAACCCAATTTAAAAATGGGCAAAGAATCTGAATAGAAATTTTTATGGAGGATGTATATTGGCAAACAAATAGGTTTAAAGACATCTATCCCATTAGAATGGCTAGTATCAAAAGGTTGTGATAGTTTGCTATATACCCGAAACTAACAAAGTATTGTAAATCAACTATCCTTCAGTTTAAGAAAAAGTTGTGATAGTAGGTGTTGGTGAGGATGTGGAGAAATTGGCAGCCCTTGTATACTGCTTTTGTAAATGTAAAATGGTGCAGCCACTTTGGAAAAATAGTTTGGCACTTCTTAAAATGATTAAATGGAGTATATAGATATATACCCACAAGAAATGACAACAGATCTGCATAAAAACTTGTCCATAAATGTTTAAGGAGGTACTTTTCAGAGTAGCCAAAAAAGTGGAAAGAACCCGAATGTCCATCATTTGATCAGTGGATAAATATAATGGAGTATATCTATACAATGGGATATTATTCGGTCAAAAGGAATAAAGTACTAATATATGCTGCAACTTGGATGAGCTTTGAAAATACTGTGCTAAGTGGAAGAAACCAGGCACAGAAGATTACATATATTCAATTCATGTGAAATATCCAGACTAGAAACAATAGCTTTTTGAGGTAGTGAAGATGTTTAAAGATTGACTGGTGTTGATTGCATATAATTGTGAATATGCTAAAAGACACTGAATTGCAGACTTTAATAAAGCTGTTTAGCCTTTAGACATTCCTATGGGGTGGGTCTGGGCGTTTATATGTTTAAAAAAGTGAACTGTTAAAGTAACAGAGCTCTTCCTAGTAAGTAAGCTAAGCTCCTCTGTTTCCTCTCTTATTTTTGTAGAAACCATGACTACCCCAGGAAAAGAGAACTTTCGCCTGAAAAGTTACAAAAATAAGTCCCTGAATCCTGATGAGATGCGCAGGAGGAGGGAGGAAGAAGGACTACAGTTACGTAAGCAGAAAAGAGAAGAGCAGGTAACTCCTTTACCCATACTAATTTTTCTTAAAGAACTTAATGTTCTATTTCAATCCTGGCTGCACCTTTCTGTATCTTAATTTTAATAATGTTTAATATATATATATATCCCCCTCCCAACAATAAAATCAACTTATTTTAGGGATATGGGAATGGAGGTGATGTAGAATATAAGAATGAGGTTCTCATGTTCCCAAGTACTGTTTAATTACTACTTAATATTTTGGCCTGTTTGTTTTATTTTTCAAAGTTACAACTTCTTTTAAGATTCTGTGTGTGTATTAATGAATTCTCAAGTGAACAATTTGAGAATTGGTCCCTTGCTTTTCCTTCTAAAATTTAATTTGAAAATTTACCAACATGTGCAGAAATAAAGAATAGATAATGAATCTCATAAACCCATCCTTTGGGTTCATTGTTTGTCAACAGTTTGCTGTACTTGCTTTGTGTCTACCTTTATATTTCTTTAGTACCTAGTATTTTAAACAAAATTTCAAGAAGTCAGTCTTTTCACCCCTAAATTCTGTATTATTCATAATGACATTTGGGACAAGGATTTTGATCATTTTTAACCTTAGAACATCTGCAGGAGAATCTGACACTCAATATCATTTTACCTTTCTCTAAAAATCCTTAGGACAAATGGTCCATCAGTTTTGGCCAGGAAATTTAAAGGTAGAGCACTTAGGTTTTTTTTTTTTTTGGCTAAGACTTCAGTTTGGAAGGACCATTTAACCCCCACACTATAAAAAGCTCCGTAAAAGAAAGGTGAATAGTCAGTACCCTTCATACCTGAGAAATAGGTAATCTGTTATACATATTTTACAGTTACAGTGAGTTATTCAACATACACTATTCTTTTGCATAACACTGCACTGGATAATCCAATTATTTGAAGTCCAGGTGTAGCAAATTAAGTTCTTAACAGTCTGCTTTACCATCTTTTGAAAGCAACCACTTATTCATAAAAGGATGAGTTTCTCTTGGTTTCTTGTTGCATCTTTATTCATCTCTGTGTCTTATTTGAAATGGAACCTTTTCTTTGGATGAGCTCTTATATAGCTTCTGTTTTGGGGGTATATTGCACTATTTGGGGGTAACAGCACTGTTACATATTTATATTCACATGTAAATACAAATTACATGTATGTATGCACACAAGAACAAATATAGATCTGAATATAACCAGTAGACTATGCGTTATATTTAGCATAAAGCCATTTGAAGATGATGTAATGGCAGTCTGCCAGTAACAGTATTTATTTTATACTGTTTTCTTCTTGGTGATAGGAACTTCATGTTATTGGACTTCGTTGTAAAATTTATATAAACAAAATAAGTTTTTCATAGTCAATTGTCTGAAGGCAGATGCTCTGTCAGTGGCAAGTACGGTCCCATTTACCTGACTAAAAACCTTTGTAGTTGATGTTCTGTCATCTTCATTGTATGACATCTGGAACTGTGATAGGGCCTTAATACATTTGTATGATAGGGTTCTGGATTATTGTTCTATTTAAAATTTTAATTATGTTAAAATTTTAATTATGTTGTGTCATATGTGCCATCTTATGTAGGGAGAACTGGTAAAGCAAATTAGGCTTCTTACTATCACAGCAGTACTTGTTTCATGCCTAATTTGTAAAATAGTAAACATCAGTAAAAAGCAGATTAATTTAAGGACTGTTCCTCTTTCCACAGTTGCTCAGTCATCTATCTGGAAAAGGCACAGGCTTTGGCCAGCTGTGCAGCTAGATGTGAGGGTAGGACAGGAATTGATGCTGCCAAGTACACAGAAGATAACAGCAGAACTGTTAGAGCTTTCCTTTCAGCAGACTAGTTCTTAGTATCTGTTATTTAGGCGGCACTATGTAAATGACCTTTGTTTATTTGACACCAGTAGAACAAAATTTTAAATTTATTAGTTGATGTCATTCTGATTGAGCCAGTTTTATATTTTTTACGTATAAAAAGATGAAATTTATAGTTACTATTAAAATATTTTGAAATAAGCAGAATCTTGCTAACTCAATGTGAGTAGGTAACATAATGCTGCTGAAAAGTTTGTTTAAACTGTAATGATAAAGAATGAAGGTTTGCTTGATGTTTTTAGTTACAAGAAATATCTTGTGAAGTAAGCAAGTTGATAAAACTTGTAGACAGCCAACTTTTCCCTTTGAATAACTTGTTGACAATTTCATGGTATATAATTTTATATGGTATATACAATTTATATGGTATATAAATCATGATTGTTTTGGTAGTTACTGTCTTTTTTAAAACTGATTTTTTTGAGACAGTAAGGATGGACTTTGAAGGCATTGTGTGGAGTGAGATAAGCCAGAGAAAGACACGTATTTATATGTGGAATCTAAAAACAAAAAACCTGAACTCCTGGAAAAAGAGATCAGACTTGTAGTTACCAGAGGTGGTTGATTAGGGGAGGGAGAATTGGAGAAAGGTGGCCCAAAACTTCCAGGTACAAGATACATAAATGCTAGGGATACAATGTACATCATGACCGTAGCTAACGTTGGTATATGATATATGTAGGAAAGATAATTTTTTTCCATCTGTGAGTCTGTTTCTCCTTTGATATTTGTTATTTGTTTTAAAATTTACATATAAATGATAACATAGAGTATCTATTGTCTTTCTTTCTGACTTATTTCACTAAGCATAATCCTCTCTAGTTTCATCCACTTTGTTGCAAATAGCAAAATTTCATTCTTTTTTCATTTTCTGAGGAACTTCTGTAGTGGCTATACCAGAGTCTCTTTTGATACTTTAAATGTGTTTGATCCACACTCAGTGGCTTCAGTTGTTTCCAGCAGCAAGTCTTCTGTCGGTCTTAGCTTTGTTTCCCTGCATGTGAAATGTCTTTTACCTTTGGCTACTTTGTCTTTTATCTTTTTATTCCTGAATGTAAACAGTTTGATATAATGTTCTGTCATGTTTTTTTCATATTACTTCCTGGAGTTCTTAGAGATTTTGGATTTGTGGGTTTGTATTTTTCACAGATTTGGAAAAGTTTTGGTCACTGATTTTCCAAATTTATTTACCTATCCCCACCTTGAGGCTCCAGTTGCATGTACAATAAGTACTTGATGTCACACAGCTGACTTACATTTTGTACATATTTTCTCACCCTTTTTTTCCATCTCGTTTATTTTGTGATGTCCTTAATTCCCTAATCTTTTCTCCTACAGTATCTGCTCTTAATCACACCCAACATACTTTTTATAAAGTTGTATTTTTTATATCTTGGTATTTGATTTGCTTTTTTAAAATATTAAAAAAATCTCTCATCATGTTTATACTTTTTTGTAGTTTTGAACACGTGGAATATATTTATAACTATTTTAACTCCTTGTCCAGTTCTGCCATTTTTTTTCATTTCTGGGTGATTTTGATTGATAAGATTGCCTTTTCTTTTCTTCATAGGTAGTCTTTTCTTACTTTCTGTGTGTGCTTGTAGTTATTGATTGAATACAGAGCATTGTAATTTTTACCTCCTGTTGTTTGAGTTTTTGTATTCTTTTAATATGTATAATTGTCTGAATTTGTCATTGCATGTAGTTAAGTTACTTGAAACCAGTTTACATGTATAATCTAGGACTAATTTACCTTACTGCTGAGTCGATACCCTTCTGAGTATTCTATTCAGTGCCCCGTATATTAGGTCTTCCCAACCCAGGGATGGAACTTGGATCTCCAGCATTGCAGGTGAGCTCTTTACCATCTGAGCCACCAGGGAACTGTACACTTTTCTATTCCAGCCAGGTGAAACATGAATGATTTCTTAACCTGTGTGACCTCTAAAGTTGTTCTGCATGCTCCTTGAAGGCAATTTCTTTTCCAGCTTTTGACTGTTTCCTCACACCACCTGTTTTTGTCAGTACAAAGCTAATTAAGGGGAATCTTTTGCAGGTTTTGGAGTTCTTTCTTTTTGTTGATTTCTTTGACTTAAATATCCTGCCTTTAGAGTCTAGATGTCTTGGCCTCCTTGGTTCTGAATGCAATCACAATTGAGGGGGCTGCTTGACCCTATTAGGTTCACTGTAACTGTGCTGTAGCCTAGAAACTCCATCCAGGCAATCTGAGGCAATAGGACTAATCTTGTTTCTCTTCTTCTGAAGGATCACTGCCTCTGTTGCCTGTAATCTGTTGTTTGGTAACTATTATTTTAGGGATTTTGTCTGCTTTTTTTAGTCATATGGGGCGAGAGGTAAGTTGTTGTTACTCTACCATGGCTTAATGAATAATTGTACTTCCTAGTATGTAATGGAAGGCACTGTAATGGGTTTCCTTTAATCAGAACTATTCTCCTTTGCCTCCACAAATTAATAGGTGCTTTAAAAGTAGCGTTCAAGCAGTCATCATTTGTCATCATTGGTTGCTGGACAGATTGGAAAGGTCAGGAAATCTTTATCCACCACCCATTAGGATTAGGAGGGAGGTATTAAGTTATCCTAGCATTTTGATCCTATTTTTCCTGATGTATTGGTATGTCTGTCCTGTCAACTCCTTCAGGAGTGAAATGGCCAAGCATGCCCTGCTTCTTTTTCAACTTTACTTTTTTTTATGTGTCACATAGTGTCAGGCCTCTATTGGTAAGTTTTACCTCATCAAGTGTTGGTGATAATATCTTTTAGTAGTTAATTGCATTAGATTATAAGACTGGAGAATTCTGAAATAGTTTCTCATCAGAAAGGTTGAAGGAGGCACAAATGTTAGAATTTTTAAAATGATTTTCAGAAAGCTCCATCTTTATTGCCTTTTAAAAGTGGGGTGCCTAGTGTTTCAATGTTGAACTACCTTTGTTATTTTAGTTTGGTAACAATCTTTTATTTTTCAGTTATTCAAGAGAAGAAATGTTGCTACAGCAGAAGAAGAAACAGAAGAAGAAGTTATGTCAGATGGAGGCTTCCATGAGGCTCAGATTAATAACATGGAGATGGCACCAGTAAGTAGGATAGTGAAATAAATGCTTTTTCCTTTTTTCTGATGAAGATACGAGGTTTAGATCTTTTTTAGAGTTTAAAAAAAAAACAGGGGCGTTCCCTGGTGGCCTAGTGACTAGGATTCTGGGCTTTCATGGCTGTGGCCTACATTCAGTCCATGGTTGGGAAACTGAGGTCCTGGAGGCCATGAGGTGCAGCCAAGAAAAGAATAAAGAAAATGGCTCCAAAAAGTACCTGGTGTTTCATTTTTAAAAGGAAACTATATCTGTAAACTCATGGTTCGTTAAGTGTTTATTATATTTTGAATAGCATGCAGTTTAACAGAATTAACTAAATTATGAAAATTAATTCAGCTGTTGAAACTGTAAAAGATAGATATAAAATTATTCCTTAGAAGTTGATCACAAAGGCTTTGCTGTTCGCCTGAAACTGTCATGATATTGTTTGTTAATCGGCCATACCGCAAAACAGAATAGAAAGTAGAAGTGCTTGCTTCAGCAGCACATATACTAAAACTGGAACAGAGATGAGCGTGGCCCGTGTGCAAGAAGGACGTGCAGATTCGTGAAGCAGTCCATAGTTTTTGCATTTGAATCAGTTCTAATGAGGTGGATGAAACTGGAGCCTATTGTACAGAGTGAAGTAAGTCAGAAAGAAAAGCACCAATACAGTATATTAACGCACATATATGGAATTTAGAAAGATGGTAACAATGAAGCTATATGTGAGACAGCAAGACTCACAGATGTAAAGAACAGACTGTTAGACTCTGTGGGAGAAGGCGAGGGTGGAATGATTTGAGAGAATAGCATTGAAACATGTATATTATCATATGTGAACTAGATGACCAGTCCAGGTTTGATGCATGAGACACGGTGCTGGGGCACTGGGATGACCCTGAGGGATGGGATGGGGAGGGAGTGGGGAGGGGGTTCAGGATGGGGGGTGCATGTACACCCATGGCTGATTCATGTGAATGTATGGCAAAAACCGCTACAATATTGTAAAGTAATTAGCCTCCAATTAAAATAAATAAGTTTAAAAAAAGTTAAAGAAAAAAAATGTTGATAACAAGGCATGCTTTAAAGGAATTCCCAATTTGTTACTCATTCTGATACAAAATTGGGCATATTCATAGGTTTTAAAACATTGGTTCTACATTACAACTGTTGAAATTTTCTATTATAACCCATTTTGTAACTTTCTTGAGGGTTACATAAACAGATAAACATTATGCTTTATTTATATGAATATAACACTTGTCTAGATTTTCAGTTTATTTTGATGAATTGTCTGTAATGTTTTAACAAATCATATATATACATGATTTTCAAAAAAAGAAAAATCTTTCTCTTCTACGTTACCCAATTTCTTTCCCCACTGGCAGCCACTGTTACTAAATTCTCAACTTATTCCTTTTGAGAAAAATCCCCCTCTTTTTGACAAATAATAGTATATTATGCACAGTATTTCACAGATTTTTTTTCTCTTTCAGTTTCTATGGACCAGCTTTCTTTTGGGATTAGAGCAGTTTAAATTGCTTTGAAATCTATGTAAACGTGTTGCCAACACTCTTATTTTGTGGTGAATTCTTACAGACTCTTCAGGAAGTTGAGCTGTCTTTTTTTTTTTTTCAAGAAGATGTTAAATGATTATGACGTATTTTATGAACTGTATTAGGGTTCTACAGAGTTAATAGAACAAATTTGGGGATTGGGAGAGAGGAAGAGAGAGAGTGATTGATCTATTGATTATTTGAGTTTGCAGTAATTGGCTCATGCAGTTGGAGCTGGTAAGTCTGAAATTTGTAGGTAAGCTAGTAGGCCGGAAATTCAGGTAAAAGTTTGAGACTGATTTCCTTCTTTTAAGAAACCTCAGTCTTTGCCCTTCAACTGATTGATTAAGGCCCACACACATTTTGGAGGTTAACGTGTATTGATTAAAATTTAATCACATCTAAAAAATAACCTTCATGGCAACATTTAGACTGGTGTTTGTCCAATTAACTATCCCAATCTACTTCTTATCTGTTGTGGCTTCCATATGCAGCGCTTTAAACTGAGTCTCAGGTAAAGACAATGACAAGATCATACATCCTCATAACATGATATAGCTGTCCTTCATGCAGCTGAATATCTACTAACCTTTTCCTCAGAAGGGGAAAAATCCTTGAGTTACTTCACTCTTTGATATCCTTTAACTTGCTTTGATATAAAGTTAGCTGTATTTAAATACTGTGAATGTAAAGTCAATATATCTTACATGATAAAGGGATAAGAGAGGAAAGAAAACAAAGATATTTGTGAAAGCGTAGTCTTAACAGGATCATGTAGGTACTTTTGTTTATTCAGGAATCAGACTTAAAAGTTTCAAAGTTACTTTGAAAAGTTACTTTTCTGACTCTTAAGAGCAGAATGCTGCTTTCTGCCATGGGTTATTCTTGTTCAGTCACCCAATTGTGTCTGACTCTGCGACCCCATGGACTGCAACATGCCAGGCCTCCCTGTCCCTCACCATCTCCCGGAGTTTGCCTTGAGTTCATGTTCATTGCATCAGTGATGCTGACCAGCCATCTCATCCCCTGATGTTCTCTTCTTTTGCCCTCAGTCTTTCACAGCATCAAGGACTTTTTCAGTTAGTCATCTGTTTGCATCAGATGACCAAAATACTGGAGCTTCAGCTTTAGCGTCAGTCCTTCCAGTGAATATTCAGCATTGATCTCCCTTAGGATCGACTGGTTTGATCTCTTTGCTGTCCAAGGGACTTTCAGAAGACTTCTCCAGCACCACAGTTCGATGGCATTGATTCTTTGGTATTCTGCCTTTTTTATGGTCTAGCTCTCACAGTCGTACATGACCACTGGGAAGACCATAGCCCTGACTATGCGGATCTTTGTCAGCAGAGTAGTGTCTCTGCTTTTCAACACACTATCTAGGCTTGTCATCAGTTTCCTGCCAAAAAGCAGTCATTTTCTGATATGGCTGCAGTCACCACCTGCAGTGATTTTGGAGCCCAAGAAGAGGAAATCAGTCACTATTTCCACCTTTTCCCCTTCTGTTTACCATGCAGTAATGGGCCGGATGCCATGATACTCGTTTTTTTTTAAATTTTTGGTCTTAAGCCGACTCTCACTCTCCTTCACCCTCAGCAAGAGGCTCTTTAGTTCCTCTTCACTTTCTGCCATTAGAGTGGTGTCATCTGCATATCTGAGGTTGTCGATGTTTCTCCCACCCATCTTGATTCCAGCTTGTAACTCATCCAGCCTGGCATTTCTCATGAGCATATAGGTTAAACAAATAGGGTGACAGCAGACAATCCTACGGTTCTAACTATTGCTTCTTGAACCGTATACTGGTTTTTTAGAAAACAAGTAAGATGGTCTGGTAATCCCATCTCTCCTAAGAGCTTTCCACAGTTTGTCATAATCTACATAGTCCAAGGCTTTAGCATAGTCAATGAAACATAGATAAATGTTTTTCTGAAGTTCCCTTACTTTCTCTATAACCTAGCAAATGTTGGCAATTTGATCTCTAGTTCCTCTTCCTTTTCTGAACCCAGCTTGGACATCTGGAAGTTCTTGGTTTGCATAATGCTGATGCCTAGCATGTAAGATTTTAAGCATGACCTTACTGGCATGGGAGATGAGTACAATGGTTAGCACTCATCTGATTGTTAGCACATTCTTTGGTACTACCCTTCTTGGGAATTGGAATGAGGCTTGACCTTTTCCAGTCCTGTGGCCACTGCAGGGTCTTCCAGATTTGCTGACATAATGAATGCAAAACCTTGATGGCATCATCCTTTAGGGATTTGAATAGTTCTGCTGGAATTTCATTGCATCCACTAACTTTATTAACAGCAGTACTTAAGGCCCACTTGACTTTGCACTTCAGAATCTGGCTCTGGGTGACTAACCACACCATTGTAGTAATGTTTCATTAAGATCTTTTGTATACAGTTCTTCTGTGTATTCTTTCCATCTCTTCTTGATCTCTTCAACATCTGTTATGTCTCTACCATTTTTATCCTTTATTTGTTATTCTTAAGTGTTAGATATTGCTTACCAACCATCTAGCATTTACAACTTAGTGCTCTTTTCCTCTATTTATCTTATTACCTTTCATGAAATGATAAGAACTTTATTTCATTGTGACAAGTGATCCTGAGAAGTAAGTTTACTAATGCTGGGGATCGGTTTTGGGAAAGCACTAAAAAAGCAAGAGACTAGTGGAAAACTGAAAGGTTTTTATAAAGCAAGAAAATAGAAACTTTAAGAGTCAGCTGTTGAATTTGGTAGTAGCTAGAATCTGTGATTTATACAAGACTACTCTGTATTCATTCAGTAAATATTTGTTGAGCATCTACAGTATGCCAGCCATCAGGGATAAAGTGGTAAGATAGGGTGTTTGGGTTTCATGAAGCTTATAGAATACTGGGGGACCCAAGCAATAAACAGATAACTGAAAAGAATGATAGTGAAAAGGGCTGGGCATAGGATTAAAGTAGAATGATGTAGTAGAGAGAGAGGAGCTGCTTTAGATTTGGAGGTCAGGAAAAGCCTTGTTTTAGAACTTAACATTTAATCTGAATGCAAGGAACAGCCAGCCATGTGATGAGCAGGAGAGGAAGAAGAATAAATGCCTTATCTTAGTGTTTACTATTAAGGTTACTTTCTCAACAGTTGTGAGTTTTTTAATGACAGACAAACATTTTTGGCTTCATCGCATTATTTATCATCTCATGCTTTTATACATGCAAAGATTATGCTACCTTTGTGTAATTCAGTAACTTGGCCACTTATCCTTGTTTTCCTTTGAATTTAAGTTAAAATTTTATTATATATGCTTTTTGTTTGTGATTCCAGGGTGGTGTTATTACTTCTGACATGATTGAAATGATATTTTCCAATAGCCCAGAGCAACAGCTTTCAGCAACACAGAAATTCAGAAAACTGCTTTCAAAAGGTGAGTTCTGAATATGTTAAGTATTTTTCATTTATGTACAAAATATTACTTTCCCATAATCTATTTTTTACACATAGATAACTTGCTTTGGAGTATGTCTATCAACAGAATAGAAGGATGCTTATAGACATGTATAGTATGAGCCATGGCTAGTTTTTTAATTTCTTTTTTAATTTGTGTGATCTTACCAGTACCAGAAGGTGGCATTATTTTCATATCTGAGGCATTTTATAAAAGATCTTAAAGTGATAAGAGTAGCAACATGTTAATTTAAAATGAGAAACTCCACTCTTTTTTAAGAAAAACTTAAAGTATCACTTGGAAGAGTAGTGATTATTGATTTTAATATTAGCAGTTTATTGCTGATTTAAGTATGTATTTATTAGTGGAAAGGATAACTGCCTTTTTTTTTAATATCATTAGAGTAGGATGAGATGTGATTATTTCTTGTCTTCTGAGCACATAAGAACTCTGGAACTCTAAGCCACATAGAAATATTGATAGTAAATACTTAAAATAGTTGGCCTTCCTCCTTGCCCCTCAATAGTAAGTTATGGTTATTTGGAATCATTAGTGATAAATTAATATATTTCTTGAGGAAAACTAGAATGAAAACATACCACCATAGAAAAAGATAATTGTTTTGTGCACAGCAACCTGTTAAAAATACCTCCCTACCCCCCACCCCCTTCTAAAAATGTCTACCTCTTTACAGCATGCTGAAATGATTTTCTCAGACAGTGTGGTTTTCTAAGGCCTTTTGCCACTTTGTTACTTCCTTGCCTATATTCTGGTTTGCCAGCCATTCTTAAAATGTGATAATTAGAACATGATATTTATTACATTCTTATTACTCTAAAGTGTGTGGGAGATTGTCTTCCTTGTCTTGAAACTATGTATTCCAATAATGTACTTTAGGCTAGCATCATTTATTTTGGTGGCCATGGCATAGTAATGTTTCATTGTCTTTTCAACAGTGTATACTCCCTAGTGGAGAAGGCAGTGGCAACCCACTTCAATACTCTTGCCTGGAAAATACCATGGACGGAGGAGCCTGGTGGGCTGCAGCCCATGGGGTCGCTAAGAGTCGGACATGACTAAGCGACTTCACTTTCACTTTTCTCTTTCATGCATTGGAGAAGGAAATGGCAACCCACTCCAGTGTTTTTGCCTGGAGAATCCCAGGGACGGGTAAGCCTAGTGGGCTGCCGTCTGTGGAGTCGCACAGAGTCAGACACGACTGAAGTGACTTAGCAGCAGCAGCAGCAGCATACTCCCTAGTACTTCCCTTTATGAACTGTTTTTAGGTTTTGTCTGTGTAGCCATGTGAATTTTTAAAATTGCTTTAAAAGCTGAATGTTGCTTTACCCCTGTTATTTTATTGCCAGCTTACTGTTGGCTTATTGTTCTTTCCGTATGTTGTTTCTGTAATCTAGCATATTAATGACTTCATTTTTATTGTAATCATCAAATTTACTTGTTGTGTTTATATGAATGGTTAATAAAAATGTTGAACCAGGCAGAGGATATGTCATTAGAGCTTGCTCCAAATTAACATTGAACCATTAGTCATCTCTTTCTAGTGAGTCCATTGACTTGGCGGAGAGTCCCTAGTAGTGCTGTCATCCAGCTGCCATTTTTCTTGCAGAGCCACATGAATGTCATCAAAAACTTTGTCAGATCTCTTGCTGAAATTACAATGCTAATTGTTTAGGACAGTTCTTATCTGTTTACCCAACAAATTTCTATTGACTGACTTTATTTTTAAGATACTCTGTTGTCGTAAATGAAAATGAGATTAATTTGGCAAGTCATTCTTATTTTTGCTGGCCCCTACTTATCACTACAGCTGTAAAATTAGATCCTGTAAAATCAGAATCTCCTAATCCAGTTTCTTAAGACAATTTATATTAAAAAAATAAAAAGACTTAACAGTGGTTGTCTTTTGATGTTTTCCCCCTACTTTCTAAGTTTTCTAAAATAATAGAGGCAGTAATTTTTAATTTTTAGGAATTCTGCCCATCATTTCATGTTAAGGCATCCCTTATTTTGAAATCTTTTAAGCTCCCCTAGTTTCAAAGTGACCGAACTCAATTTTACATTTTTTGTTCTTTTTAGATTTCCAACATGAAAGAGATGCTTAAATTGAGGGAGGGATATTATGAAGTAAGTTTGAGCTTTATAAAGTCCTTGACTTGAAATCAAAGGATTGTTTTTCTTCTTTTATTTTATGGTGAGACAGAACCTAATCCTCCTATTGATGAAGTCATCAGCACACCAGGAGTAGTGGCCAGGTTTGTGGAGTTCCTCAAACGAAAAGAGAATTGTACACTGCAGGTGCGGACCATTTTCATTTCTTGCCTCATATTTTAATTTCCATTGCAAAGTTATGTTTTGTATACAGATTTGTTACTTATTTTAATCTAGTTGAAGGATTAATTTTTTGATAGTGATGTTCTTGGTAACCCATTGCAAGCTGCTTTCATTCCTTGTAAACATCCAGGTCCTTGGTTTTACTGTTTAAAATTCTTGTCATTTTTACTCATGTAAAAAAAAGATTGTATTTTATAATGACTATGGATCATACTTAGCTGGTAGGGGATTCTTTGCAGTAGAGGATGACCCATTAAGGACCTAATGTGGACTCTGAAAAATTTGGTTTTGAAGGATTTTTAGATTATACTTATTGGCTTTTTTGGGGCTTTGTAAACATGGGCTAGATCAGAGACTCACCGATTCCCAAACCTGGTTCTAATTAATCCTCTCCCCGGCCCACCCCAAAAGAGTTGACAAGGACGTAGCCTTGTTGGGAATTTGGGTGCTTTCTCCTGTGTTAATTTACTCTGTCAGTACTGTTGTATAGGAATTCCAAGAGAAAACTCTATAACTTTGGTGTTAGGTAATTTTTACAGTAAAAGAACCACGAACTGACTCGCATCTTGGAAGTTAGCTAGAAATTTAAAAATACTGTATTGTTTCTGAATAGTCCAATCTTAAGTAAACTGTTAATTTTTCAGTAGCTAGACTTACTTGTAGTAACCAGCTGAATCAATTTCTGTTATTCTTTAACAACTTTATGTGATTCCTAAACTTTCACTTATAGGATCTTTTCTGAGGGACTCAAGCCTTTTAGAAAGATTCTGCAACTCTAAAGATCAGTTAGGTCCCATGCAGATTACAAAATGGCTTATTTTTCCAAGTAGATACTTGCTAATAACAAGTTAATCATAAAGATAACTTTCATCCTCTTGTTTAATTACCTTTGCCTTACTCTAAGGCTGCAGTGAGGACTGGGGTATTTTTTTAGTAAGTAATAGCCCATCTCCCCAGGTTCCTTACTGTCCAGAGCACTGTTGATAATTCATAAGCTTGATGCTTTATCTTGATATTTTCTCTCCTTTCTTCCCATCCCATCTTTGTCTTTCTTTTACTCTTTGTTGCGGTGATGAGTTCCTTCCAGAGGAAAAACAAGAAATCCAGAAAAGGTAGAGTACTTCAGTGTCCCATCAGCTTTCTTCTCCAGTTTGACACTTACTAATTCCCAAGTTCATTTGAATTAAGATTCTGTTTTGCTAGCTGCCTCCTGGATTGTAATTCTGATCCCCATCTAAGGCCAGGATCACCATACACCTGGAAAATAATCAGGTTCACCTAGAGAGCAAAGAAAGAGGACTTTTCTCAGGAAAAAAGGAAATCCAGACTACCAGCTCTGCAGAGATCAGAGCCTGAGCCCCCAAGCAGCCTGTCAAGAGAACCAACGCCTTACTGCAGTTTATCATCTGAAAGGCTTTATAGGGAGAGGGAGGGAGGGAAAAGTACCATCTGTTCACCTAGAGAGCAAAGAAAGAGGACTTTTCTCAGGAAAAAAGGAAATCCAGACTACCAGCTCTGCAGAGATCAGAGCCTGAGCCCCCAAGCAGCCTGTCAAGAGAACCAACGCCTTACTGCAGTTTATCATCTGAAAGGCTTTATAGGGAGAGGGAGGGAGGGAAAAGTACCATCTTGCTCATGTGAAAATATGTTTCTGCCCTGTCTCTGACAGCAGGAGTAATTTAGAGATCCTAAATTTACTCTGGGACTTGGTTTTTAGTAGATGATTGAAGAGGTCCAGTTCCTTAATGGATTCATTAAAGGAAGATGGTATATCTAGTCCTAAGATGAAAAACGTCAGAGAATTGGATCTTTCCCCATGCCTACCCTCTCCAGTCTTCCCTAAAGAGCACAGTATATTCTCTCAGACAGTTCCATCTCCTAGCTAATACTTGTAAATTTTGCATCAATTTGATTCTGTAATCCTGGAGTTTATATCTTAACATATCTAAAGATAAAAGCCTTCAGAAATCTTTAATTTGCTTGTATCAAAATTCTCAGATTCCTCCGTTATACAGACTATTAATTAAGCTGAAAGATGAAGTGATTCCTCTGGAAGTGACCACCTCATGATTTTCACCTTAGCAATCCAAAGACTGAGAGAGAAAACAAACCTGTCATCATCGTCAGATTTTCTTCTGTGTACATTTAACATAGTATTCTTTCTCCAGTGTGACTAATGGGTAATCTTGACTACCCCAAAAGCAGGAGGAATATATTCCAAGAGGCTTCATGGTCAAATAATTAGGCATACTCTGGGAAGCTTGGAGGGTACTCCTTCCTCTGTCTCCTTGGAGAGCACTAGGATGTGAGTTGTCACTGATACTCCTACCTGCATATTAAAAATTTGAATAGTGTGTCTTTTGGAATGAGATGTTTGCCATTTCTCTTCCAGAAAGAAAGTAATAATACATAGTTATGATAGCTTAACTCACTAATAAATCCTTGGACAAATGTAATCCTCTCATTCCATATACAAAGAACTGTGAATCCTAGTGAAGGGTCTCTTCACTGTCTTTCTGGCTTTCCTCATCCCCAAACCAATGGGGTGTTGCAAACCAAGATGATAAGAATGCCTGCTTTGGGCAGCGCTACCTAAATACTCACTTGCCCTCAAATGAGATAATCATGGATGGAATCTAGGACTTTGGAAGGAGACTATGCCATTTAACTAACAGCGTTCTCAAGCTTGTTAACATGTAGGCCTCAGAATACTGAGCCCTTGACAAGAGACTGGTCTGCCTTATGGTGTATTCCCTGGACCCACTTTGTTTGCATTTTTGAGTCCAGGTCCAACATTTTTGTACTATCCTTTGCAGTGCTGAGATGTATTCCCAAACCTTCTTATTAGAAACTTAACAAAAATAGCTAGAATGTAAGTAAATTGCCTCCTAGTTCCAGTCATTAAACAGATATTCCTCTTAAAGTTGTAAATTTGAGTTAAATTTGTTTAGTTTTCCCATTTCTACCTTTCTTGTTGACACTAAAAGCTTAATGTGATAAACTGCAGTAAGCCTTCATCCTCCTATGTTTTTCCCATCTTCATTGAGCCTTCTACCTATCTTGAAAGGTTGCTCAGATGACTCAGGCACTGTTCTCTCCAGAGTTTGATATCTGGGTTTATTTTTCTGATGTGAGCCTCTCTTTTCACTTGCTCTCCAGGTGAGCCTGGCATTTGCTAGGAACCAGAGTGGAACCGGCAAAGTGGCCAGCAACAGAGTCCTGATCCAAATGGAGAAAGGGAACCAGGCGTACTTCAACCTGGAGTGGGAAACTTGATAGGAGGTCAGAAGTACTTCAGTTTTGGATTCTTATTTTCCTTACTTAAGGAACTGGGCACCAAAAGGTAGAGGTTGAGAAGGGAAAGAGAGAACATACCAAATCTTCAGTGTGCCCTTCAGATTTCAGTTGTAGGCTTATTTAGAAATTTCTGGACAGTGAAAAATAAGTGAAATTACAATTTGTAAGCAGTCACAGCTGCATGACAGGTTGTTTCCTAGCATGATGCCATTCTTAGAACACTAAGAATATAGTAGTTTAGAACAACGAAGAGGAGTAAAGATTACAGTTATTTGGGGTATTACTTCTGATGGTACCATTTCTTGGATTTTTTCGTTTCATCATGTTGCTGAGTTTTTCTTGAGTTGCATGGTTACTTACTTAGATTACCTTTTCTGGCCATTTCTATATAATTTTATGCAGTGTTTTTGGTATCAACTCTCGTGTTAGACTCTAATCTGGGACCTGAGGCTGAAACATTTATCCCACTCAAAAAATAATGACTGTAATACCCAGTGAAAGAGAAACATAGTTCAAAGTTCACCCAGTTTTTTAAAAACATACTTACATATTAAATACATGTAAACACAAGAAGAAAGTTGCTTCTTGCAACTCTTTAATAGGAGTTTAACCCAGGGGAATGCTCAGCCTATCCCTTTCTCTCTCTCTCTGTTTCTGTCTCTCACATACATCCATAGATGTCACACATACACTTGTAGAAAATTGCACAAACAGAGCTTGATAAGTTTTTACAAGGTAAACATCATAGTAATCTTCACCGTTTTGTGTGTATGTGTATGTGTGTATTTTAATGCCTCATTAATCCATGAATATGATGTGGTTTTCAGTGGCTCTCTGGTTATAGTTATTCATCTCCTTCTGTCTCCAGTAATGGCAAAATTACTATCTGATTTCCATTCTCACCTAGAGAGTCTTTGACTCTTCTTTGGATTCAGGTTATAATTATTATGTGCTTCTTAGTAATAAACATAACTCTGGTACACTCTTTTGTTGAAAAGTCCTAATTTCCAATTTTCTTCCATTTGTGTTCTGGCTATTATTTAGTTATTCTCCATTTTACGAATCATTATCACTTTATTTTGTTTTGTTTCTCCATTTTATTCACTTCATTGGCATCTAGAATTCTTTCTCTGGGAGACCTTTGGTGCTAAACCTCATCAAACAGCAGTTTGAATTCTGGGAGCAGTAGTATTCTGATTTCTTCTCACTGATAACTGTGTGTGTGTTGTATTCAGTCGCTTCAGTCACATCTAACTCTTTGTGACCTTATGGACTGTAGCCTGCCAGGCTCCTCTATCCATGAAATTTTCCAGCAAGAGTATTGGAGTGGGTTGCCATACCCTTCTTCAGGGGATTTTCTCAAGCCAGGGATTGAACCTTCATCTCCTGCATCACAGGCGGATTCTTTACCACTGAGCCACCAGGGAAGCCCTGATACTCTTTAATATATTGTTTATCTACTCAGGTTGTTGTTAGCATTTCTTTTGCATCAAAATCTCATTGCAAACCTTTTCTTTTTGATATGGATTGCTGTATACGCAGATTTTATTCATTTTTTACAGGTTGCATTTCCTCCAAGTTTTCGTTTTTTTGACTTGTTGTCAGATGCTGATGACTCTGTTGAACTTGGAGCTTTCCTTGTAGGAGGGTTTGCTTTTGTACTCACTTCAAATTGTCTCTCTTAAACTGGTTAATTTTCCTAGCAAGCAAAAGAAACTACCTTGTAGGTGAACTGTGTTCCTTTTAGCTTTTCCTAAATAATCTGGCATGTCATTAATCGAAATTACTTGCCCTGGATACTAAAACCACAAACAATTGAAAGGCTCTTGTCATTATTACAGGTGTGTTTCAGAGAGGAAACTGATTTGGTCCATAAGGCTACTAGATTAGGAAACTGTAAACTATTTTAATAGTTTCGACTTATATTACTCAAATCATTAATGATCATTGGATATTTTGCTGATAGTTTCCTCATTCATAAACTAGAAAAGCAAGACGTCTCTGTCTGGGTTGTTGTAAGGAACAGCTAAGAGTATGTGAATAATGCTTTTAAAATATAAAGGCCTGTATAAATGTCAAGTTTCAATTCAGACAGATTGAAAAGGGCTTGAACGTTGGTTTGGGTAGTAATTTAATTACAGAGGTGATTTAAGATGAGTTTTTATTTTGTTATATTCAGTGTTTCAAAGTCTCCTGAACTTATCAGTTCAGTCGCTTAGTCGTGTCTGACTCTTTGCGACCCCATGAAGCGCAGCATGCCAAGCCTCCCTGTCCACCACCAACTCCCAGAGTCCACCCAAACCCATGTCCATTGAGTCAGTGATGCCATCCAACCATCTCATCCTCTGTCATCCCCTTCTCCTCCTGCCCTCAATCTTTACCAGCATCAGGGTCTTTACCAATGAGTTAGCTCTTCACATCAGGTGGCCCAAGTATTGGAGTTTCAGCTTCAACATCAGTCCTACCAATGAACACCCAGGACTGATCTCCTTTAGGATGGACTGGTTGGATCTCTTTGCAGTCCAAGGGACTCTCAAGAGTCTTCTCCAACACCACAGTTCAAAAGCATCAGTTCTTCGTGCTCAGCTTTCTTTATAGTCCAAGCCTCACGTCCATACATGACCACTGGAAAAACCACAGCCTTGACTAGATGGACCTTTGTTGGCAAAGTAATGTCTCTGCTTTTGAATATGCTATCTAGGTTGGTCATAAGTTTCCTTGCAAGGAGTAAACGTCTTTTAATTTCATGGCTGCAATCACCATCTGCAGTGATTTTGGAGCTCAGAAAAATAAAGTCTGACACTGTTTCCACTGTTTCCCCATCTATCTGCCATGAAGTGATGGGACCGGATGCCATGATCTTAGTTTTCTGAATGTTGAGCTTTAAGCCAACTGTTTCACTCTCCTCTTTCACTTTCATCAAGAGGCTCTTTAGTTCTTCACTTTCTGCCATAAGGGTAGTGTCATCTGCATATCTGAGGTTATTGGTATTTCTCCCAGCAGTCTTGATTCCAGCTTGGGCTTCCTCCAGCCCAGCGTTTCTCATGATGTACTCTGCATAGAAGTTAAGTAAGCGGGGTGACAATATATAGCCTTGACGTACTCCTTTTCCTATTTGGAACCAGTCTGTTGTTCCATGTCCAATTCTAACTGTTGCTTCCTGACCTGCATATAGGTTTCTCAAGAGGCAGGTCAGGTGGTCTGGTATTCCCATCTCTTGAAGAATTTTCCAGTTTTTTGTGATCCAACAATCAAAGGCTTTGACATGTCAGTAAAGCAGAAATAGATGTTTTTCTGGAACTCTCTTGCTTTTTTGATGATCCAGTGGATATTGGCAATTTGATCTCTTGTTCTTCTGCCTTTTCTAAAACCAGCTTGAACATCTGGAAGTTCATGGTTCAAGAATTGCTGAAGCCTGGCTTGGAGAATTTTGAGCATTACTTTACTAGCGTGTGAGATGATAGTAAGGAGTTATGCAAAAAAAAAAAGTCCCTTTAACTCCTAGTCTGGCCTCCCTGCTGCTTTAATATCAGTGTCCTAACTGGTTATCAGACCACTTTATTTCACATTTATAGGTTTTTTTGAATATCCCCTTCTTTAAGTGTCTTCTGCTATGAATTTGCTGTCATTCATTCATGTATCTTTGGACTGTGCTAATCAGATTGCTTTCCCATTTCTTTCATTTTCCTATACCCCAAGTGATTGATTTATTTTTCTATATGACAGCTACCTTTCACTAGACCCAAAAGCTTAAGAATCACAGCTCCATATTTTGATGATTTTTAAATTGAGATTCTCATTGAAGTAGCATATCTCTAAATTTTTTTGCCCCCACATATATGCTTCATTAAAGAATATTAAATAAGAGAACAGGAGAAGGAAATAAAGCTGAAGTTTAATTAAGAACTCTAAATAGGATTTTAAGAGTTCATTCTTGGATTTCAAGAGTTCATTCTTGGATTGCATCTTATTGGGCTAAAGAGTCAAGGTACCATGGAGATGTGTACATTTGATAATGTGCTGTATTTTTTGTTGGTCATAATTTCCTTCATACCTTCTGTTTACCAGTTTATTAACCTTTAGGAATGCTCTTTTTAAAAAAGTCTTACCTCTGTGCCTTGGTTTGAAGGCTGCTCATTTATTGGAATCTCTTATGCTCTAAAGCTGCCATTTCTGTTAGTTGTATGCCTGTTAACTCCTTTTGGTCTACTTAATCATTTAAGTTGTCTTCTGCCTTTTTCACTCTGCCTCTATTTTATACATTTTACACTAATTTTCTTTCCCCTTTCACTTTTCCTATTTTATAGAAATTATTTAATTTTTTTTATTAGGTAATAAACATGGTTTAAGGCCAAAAGGTATATAAAGGTTTTACTCTAATAAGTGTTTATCCTTCCTGTACTTGTTTCTGATTCACCTAGACCTCTCTATGTAAGTAGCAAATATTTACAGTTTATTATGATTCCTTCAAGAGATATCCTGTGCTATAAGTAAATTAATGCATATACTCTTTCTTAACCCTTTTGAAAAATACAGTATGGTACCAAACACTCCATCATTCTTCTTGTGGTCTCATGTCAGTCAGCTCTACCTTGATCTGAAATTTTAGACACCCAATCAGTATTCCTGATGAAGGTTATTTCTTTGGCAATTCTTCTATTAAATTAGTATAGTATTTACCTGATAGATTATATTCAAATAATGATCTCAGATTCTTTCTTCATGCATATCATGCATAGAAAAGAGTTTTTTTTTTTTTTTTAAGAAAACCTTATTGTTAAAAGTAAACAACCTATTAAATTCTACTAAGATAATGAAATTATTTTTATCTTTATAGTTTGAATCAGCTTGGGTACTGACAAATATTGCTTCAGGAAATTCTCTTCAGACCCGGATTGTGATTCAGGCAGGAGCTGTGCCTATCTTCATAGAGTTGCTCAGCTCAGAGTTTGAAGATGTCCAGGAACAGGTAAAACAAGTAAAGAGAAGCAGGTTAAAGAATACAGTTTTTCCCTGAGTCTTATATTCAAGAGTCTTAGTGTTACCTCTTGCATATGACAGTCCATGGTTCTCACATGGAGTGTTCCAGAAATCTAAACTTAACCTAAGTAGGAAGTTTCATAGTGAATATAGGCAGAATTTCTCCTAGAAACATAAAACCGTTTTTCCATTCCAACCCCGAAATTCTTGAAGTCTTATACATATACATTTTAGACAATGTAAGCAGTTACTGAGGGGTTTTTTTTGTGTGTAATACTCTTTAGTGTTGATTGAAGTAGCAAGTCTTTGTTACTTTTGTGCAGAAAATCACTTAGAAAAAAATGCATTTTTAATTACTGCAAACTTTGTCAAACTCATAAATACAAATTGTTACTAAATTAGTATGATTTTATTCTACAATTTTATTAAGGTATAATCACCCTACAGTAAACTGCATATGGTTAAAGTGTATAATTTGTGAGTTCTAACATATGTGTGTACCCGTGAAAGATGACAGTCAAGATTGCTAGTGTGTCCACTTCCCAAAACTGAGTCAAGTTTCCTGCATTTTTGTTGCTCTTAATTTCTTGGCTCACTGTTTTCTTTGGAAGCAAGCTTAAAATACATTTTAACAGCTGAGTAAACCATTTGGATCTCTGCTATGTTCTAAGGGCTGCACAGAATGTTACTTAAGGATAAGACCCCCTAAGGTAAAGAATATATATAAGAACTGGTACCTCTTTTTAATGACTTCACTACCATGAGTATATTCACATGTATACTTTTAATATTACTGATCTACCAGTCACGTAACAGTTTCACTTGACTCCCTGATGAGTGAGCTTAGAGGTGTTAGTAGTTAATGTCCATGTACAATATGTTGATTAACTACTGTATTATTTTGTAAAGGGTTTTTGTAGTATGTTGGCATCTTTTTTAAAAGAACTATGAGAAAATTAAACTCTGCACCCTGTCATTAATGAATAATTCTTTCACAGGCAGTCTGGGCTCTTGGCAACATTGCTGGAGATAGTACCATGTGCAGGGACTATGTCTTAGACTGCAATATTCTTCCCCCTCTTCTGCAGTAAGTTTCTTTCTTTTTTGTGAGTAATAAAAATATGGAAAGTCCCTCAGAAACAATACATCTTTGGAAATCATTTTGGATTTCCTCGTGTTGCTTTTCATTACAAATATTTTCTTACTAACTTGTTCAGCTCATTTCCTTGGGCACTCTCTTATTCAGGTGTGTAAAAAGAAGTGCTAGAATTCTAAATTCTTTGTGTTAGAATTAAACTTTATTGTTCTGAAAAAGAGCTATTTGAAGACATCTATCTATCAATAGCATTAAATGGTTAAATTTTTATCTTATGCCATCAGAAAATTGATGCCCATTATATCATTTACCAATTGCATCATTATGCTTATAGGTTGTTTTCAAAGCAGAACCGCCTGACTATGACACGTAATGCAGTATGGGCTTTGTCTAATCTCTGTAGAGGGAAAAGCCCACCTCCAGAATTTGCAAAGGTAAGGATTATACTTGGGGGAAATTGACAGAAAAAGTATAGTTAAAAGAGTGTAGCAACCAATGTTTATGTGAATAGAAAGAGAATGATTTTTGATAAACTAAAATGTTAGAATTTTGTTTCTAGAAAACTAGGTCTTTGTTTTTGTTTGAATTTGGAATAAATCTTCACTGCCTGTAGAAAGCTCTGAACTAACCTTAAATGTGGCAGTTTTTGTTCATAACAAAGTATCTAAAATGTAGAATTTCCTGGCTTTAGCACTTAGGAAAATTGCTTTATCTGTGATCCATTTTGATAAAGAATCCCACCCTGAGAATTGGTGTATATTAAACTTTGCTCTTTGAAATTGTTTTCCTTGGGCTCTGACAACTTCATCAAAGTAAACTACAAGGTGGAAACGTCATTTGGCCACTTATTACTCCATCTCTAGGAGTATTAATCACCCCAGAAGTCACCAGGTGTGTGCCTGGTTGCTTTCTGGATCCCCACTCCTCACTTGCTTTTATTTTATTGAATTTCATAATCATGTCACCTTTCCTTTACAGGTTTCCCCTTGTCTGAATGTGCTTTCCTGGTTGCTGTTTGTCAGTGACACTGATGTACTGGCTGATGCCTGCTGGGCCCTCTCATATCTATCAGATGGACCCAATGATAAAATTCAAGCAGTCATTGATGCAGGAGTATGTAGGAGACTTGTGGAGCTGTTGATGTAAGATATCTTTAAGAAAGTGTGTTCTCTTGTCTCTCATACTAGTATTCTAGTTGCTGATACTCAAATATTAATGTATTATACTGATTTGTTGTGCTTTAGGCTACTGTCCTTTGTTACTTTGTTATATTCACATTAAATCTGTTTGTTTTTTTGTTTTGAGGATTATAAAGAGCCTCTTACTTTTTCTCTGTAAGCAGCCTTTCAGCAAAAACATTTGGAAAACTCTGATCTAGCTCATACTTAGTGTTCTGAGACAAACCACTGGATTGCAAACTTATCTTTTGTCTCATGTAGTCCAGGCTCACTTAGTCTAAGCTCTTTAAAGCTTAACCTAGACTAGTGTCAGACTTTGATTTTCTCTATCTCTTTGGATCCCTTTCATTTATGAAGTGGAAGATATTACTGATGACATAACTAATTTGAGACTATTAATCAAATTTTTAGAAAATACTATTGAAGAAAAAATTAGAGTGATAACATAATGGGGAAGTAGTATAATTACAAGCCATGTGAAATTTATTGGAGTAAGTACAAAGTAGATGGAAGGAAACATTGTCCCAAAGATGACACATCGAATGGATTAGATGGTGTAATATAGAGAGTATAAAACGCTGGGATGATAGGTGGCTACAGACTGGGTACAGATCCCGTAGCATAATGCTTTTGTGAATTAAAAGCAGTGTGATGCTGGAGGAGTCAGAAGTACAGCATTCAGAATCTGGGAAGTAATCTTTTGTACTCTTTAATCACTTTTACTATATATTTTAACCATTTCATTTTGGTCATCAGATCTTAAATGTGAAGAAACTGGCATAGTTTTTAGAAGAGTGATCAATCTCATTAAACAGGAGAGAAAAGATATCTAAGGAAAGTTAAAGGATATTAACTTATTTAGCCTGAAGTCAAAACTTAACATCTGTCCTCAGATACGTAAAAGATTTTGGAGGGGGTTTTCAGACCACTAAGTTAGCTGAAGTTTAGTAGAAAGAGTTTAGTATTTGAAGTATGGAGCCTGACTCATTTTCAAGGTAGTTCAGCTGTTGACATGTTTTTATTTCTGTGAAAATGAAATAATTTGTAAAATGTTAAAAGTGCTATATAAATGTTACTGTTGCTCTCTATTATCTCAGCAACCATGGAAACCAAGTAGAGGAAATGAAACATGTTTTAAAGAATGAGAGGGAAACTTGGACTCTAGGTGGAAAGGTTTTTAGAACAGATTGGTAGCTTTTATCCAAAAATATTAAATAAGGGAAAGACAGTCCTTCTTGGGGACACCAAAAACATTTCCTCATCCTGATAGGCTCCTTGTACCTTTCTGGTCCAAGATCCTATCACATATCTCTTGGGTTTTAGCTCTAAGGAAAGGAGATTACAGATGTTACTGTTGGATATAATGCATCTTTTCTTTTTATGGTTGCAGGCATAATGATTATAAAGTGGTTTCTCCTGCTTTGCGGGCTGTTGGAAACATTGTCACAGGAGATGATATTCAGACACAGGTATGAATTAATGGTAACGTTTTTTTCCTTCCAAAATAGCACATTGAAACCTCCCACCGCCCCCCCTCCCCCATGAGTATGTTTCTATTACAATATTTAAGTCCCTATTATTGGGGAGAATTGATACTTTGTTTCATTAATGTTTGTTAAATGTTAGCTTTGGCTGCTACTTTGAATATCTTCACTACTTGTATCTCTGTCTTGATCTACTGCTTGTAGCAATCTTGGGTTCCTGAAGAGCCTGGTGGGCTCCTTGGGGTCACAAAGAATCAGATACAACTAAGTGGCTGCCCACACACACAATAGTGCAGCTTATCTTTTTGGTTGGATTTAGTTCTCACTACTTCTACTTGAAGGGGTTCCTGTAAGCATCCGGAGTTTCCAGTAGCATCCTTTCTGTCAGCTTTATCTCCTCTTCCCTAGTAGCTTCCTCCATTCTGCAAATGGTAAGTTTCCTAAGTGAGGAGGATCTTCCTTCCCCGTTCTTAATGTGATCCTCTAGTCCACTCAACTTTTATATCAAGATACGTCACTCACGGTGGATTCTTCTAGCTATTTTTATTCTTGATCCCTCAGATGCATTGGCATCATCTTTAAAATTATCTTCCTAGGCTTCTGTGATGTTGAAGTATTTTGGGTCTCCTGCCTCATTGACCATTTGTTTTTCTTGAGCAAGCTCCTTTACCTCTTCTTTTCTCTTTATGGGATTATCCTCTGTAGGGGATTAGGTTTCAGCTTTAGCTCTTTCTTAACCAGCTCTGACTTTCAGCAAGACATTTAATGTCTTTACTTGTCTATTCTATAAAATTAAGGAGACTTTGTTCTCAATTTTCTTCCAGCTCTTAATATTTACTTTAAAATGGTTCTGTCCACAGAGGAAATGTTGTTTTTCCTGGTATATCTGGCCCTCTGCTTATTTACATTCCTGTCTTGGTGAATGACCCCAGCAGTCACCCAAGCCAAAAACCTGACATTAGTTTGATTACTGCCTGCCTTCTACCTTTCTTATCAGTCACTAATGATAGTCATCTCTACTCATTCCTTGCAGTGCTTAGTTCACACATTTCTTACTGTACTATTCCCATGTCACCAGAAGGATGCTTGTAACATGCAAATTTGATCGTGTCATTCTCTTAAAGTCTTTTTATAGCCCCTGATTGTTCTTGGATAGTGTTGTAAGATCCTTTAGTCTGGCACCTGTATAATGAAATGCTATGCAACAGAATGAAGAACCTATTAAGCATGTTTTAATATACAGAATGTTTTTCAGGTTCTGCTGTTCAAAAAGGAAAACAAGGCACAGAATAGTGTGTAGCAAACATTACTATTTGTGTAAGAGTGGTGGAGAAGAGAGGAGGAGAAAACAATATATGTGTGTGTTTGTAATTGCATAAAATTTATCAGGAAGCACACACAGGAAACTAAGAACATTGGTTGTCTCTGTGGGTAGCTGGGGTATAGGAATGGAAAGGAAGCTTAAAACGATATAGTCCTTTTTATTTTCTGAATTTTAAAACCATACCAGTGTATTTGCTATTGAAAAAAAGTTTGTCTACCCCTTTCCATGCCATGCTGTATGCTTTTGCCATGTTTATTCCTATGTGTAATAGCTGGGACACACCTAGGTTCCGAGATTTAACACAGAGCTTGCTTCCCTTGGCATGGAATATATATCTCCATCCCCCATCCCTGCTCTGACCAGTCCCTCACACAAACTCTCACTCTGCCACTAATGTCTTGTCATTCTTCAAGTCTTGCTATTAATTTTCTCTGAGAAGCTAACTCTTAAATTAGGTGCTCCCTCCTTTGTTTCATCCGTCATAGCACTTACCACTGATAACTGTCTGCTAGATTGTAAGCTTATAGAGGTGGAACTGTGTCAATCTTATTCACTTTTGTTCTTCTATAATTATCCGAGGCACAATGTATAGAGACTCAAAAAATATTTACCTAATAAATGAAGTTCTGAATATATATATAGTTCTGATCTCTTTGAAGTTCCAGTAACATGTTTCCAGTACCTGTCTCACTTTATCTTCTCACCCACAAAGCGAGTTCCAGGTTTTGATTTTTCCCACTTCAATTAATGGTACGGTTTGTTCACGTACTCTTGAAACTTTGCAGTCATGTTTGGTGTCTTCATCTCTCATACTTTTTTTGATAGCAAGTCAGCAGGTCTTATGAGTTCTTAGCGTTTTTATTCGGGGAAGGCAATGGCACCCCACCCCAGTACTCTTGCCTGGAAAATCCAATGGACAGAGTAGCCTGGTGGGCTGCAGTCCACGGGGTCGCTAACAGTCAGACAGACTGAGCGACTTCACTTTTACTTTTCTCTTTCATGCATTGGAGAAGGAAATGGCAACCCACTCCAGTGTTCTTGCCTGGAGAATCCCAGGGATGGGGGAGCCTGGTGGGCTGCTGTCTATGGGGTCACACAGAGTCGGACACGACTGAAGTGACTTAGCAGCAGCAGCAGCGTTTTTATTGAATTTTGGCTGTGCTGGGTCTTTGTTGCTTTGTGTGGTCTTCCCCTAGTTGCAGCACACAGGGGCTGCTCTTCATTTTGGTGTGAGGGCTTCTCATTGCATTGGTTTCTCTTGTGGAGCACAGGCGCTAGGTATGCAGGCTTCAGTAGTTGTGACATACAGGCTCAGTAGGTTGCAGCTCTTGGGGCCTAGAACATGCAGGCTTCAGAGATTGCAGCATGCAGGCTCTAGAGCCTGGGCTCAGTAGTTGCGCACAGCCTTTGTGGCATATGGAATCTTCCCAACCAGGAATCAGACTCATATCCCCTGCATTATTGGCAGGCAGAATCTTACCCACTGCGTCACCAGGCAAGTCCCTTCATTGTTTCTAGGTCCACACTTGATTACCTTAGTTTGGGCCCTGTTTTCTCACATACAGTGGTTGTTGCTGTACCTACCGTATTTATCCTCCTGCTTTCCCAGGCATTTACCCCTCTCGGTGAATTCTTCCTGCTACTGCTGCTGCTAAGTCGCTTCAGTCATGTCCGACTCTGTGCGACCCCATAGACGGCAGCCCACCAGCCTCCCCTGTCCCTGGGATTCTCCAGGGAAGAACACTGGAGTGGGGTGCCATTGCCTTCTCCAGTATTCTTCCTAATAACTGCTTAAACTTTTCTAAAATAATGGTTCACATTATTTTCCTCCTAGAAACATTGATGGGGAAGGCAATGGCACCCCACCCCATTACTCTTGCCTGGAAAATCCGATGGACAGAGTAGCCTGGTGGGCTGCAGTCCATGGGGTCGCTAACAGTCGGACAGACTGAGCGACTTCACTTTCACTTTTCTCTTTCATGCATTGGAGAAGGAAATGGCAACCCACTCCAGTGTTCTTGCNTACTCTTGCCTGGAAAATCCAATGGACGGAGTAGCCTGGTGGGCTGCAGTCCATGGGGTCGCTAACAGTCGGACAGACTGAGCGACTTCACTTTCACTTTTCTCTTTCATGCATTGGAGAAGGAAATGGCAACCCACTCCAGTATTCTTGCCTGGAGAATCCCAGGGATGGGGGAGCCTGGTGGGATGCCGTCTTTGGGGTCACACAGAGTCGGACACGACTGAAGTGACTTAGCAGCAGCAGTAGCAGCAGCAGCAGAAACATTGAGCTTTAATGCCTGTGAGATAAAGAATCTTGAAAGACTTAGGAATTTGCACTGCAGTGTTTTAGTTGCATTCTTCTTTCTAGCTTACTGTTAATTTTTTTGGGTTCAGAACCTTTCCTTAAGTTTCACTCATGTTTTCTTAATTCAGTACTTTGTGGTAGCCTGTCAGCATTTTTTTCATTACCTTCCATATGCTGTGTCCTCCCTCTTCTTTGTTTATAAAATCCTATCTGTGTTTTAAAGTGTTTCCTCCCACCCCCTCCCATGAAGTCTTTTTTTTTTCTTACTACTCTTTCTCAAGTAATTCTTTAACTTCTGACATGCTTATTTTCCACACCATATATTCAGCATTTAACAGATTGCTTTGTGACTTTTTTATACTCTTATTTGGAATGACTGTACTTGTTAAACTACAAGTTTTATTACTTTTTGAGTTAATAGGCAAAAATTGGCTTCATTTTAATTTTCATTTCTTTGTGGGGTAATTTGCTATTAAAATTGTAGTTTCTCTTATCAGTTTACATACTAAAGACAGCAACCTTTTCTGTTGCAAATGCTTTTTCACATTGCTGTGCATTTTAATTTTCATGAATTTCTTGACATACAAAAATTTCTGTTTGGTAAAATTTTAGTTTTTCCCCTATAATTTCTTCTACTGTTTTTAATGCTTATAAAGTCCTTCACTGTCCTCCAAACCAGCTATTAACTGGCTAATTTATATTAATATTTTCTTCTGCTTTATGGTTTCTTTTTTATATTTACTCTTTAAATAGGTTGCAGATTTATTTTAGTAACTGTTTGGGGTTAAGAATTGATTTAAAAATTTTTTTCAACTAGTTACCCCTTATTCTAGTTGTCCTTGTTGTTCAGTCTGTCACTTGAATCATGTGCAACTCTTTGCAGCCTCATGAATTAGAGCACACCAGGCTTTTCTGTCCTTTACTATCTCCCTTACATTCACCAAGTCTCCCTTACATCCTTTACTTTGCTCAAACTCAGGTCCATTGAGTCAGTGATGCCATCCAACCATCTCATCTTCTTTCACCCTCTTCTCCTCTTGCCCTCAATCTTTCCCAGCATCAGTGTCTTTTCCAGTGAGTCAGCTCTTCACATCAGGTGGCCAAAGTNCTTTTTTTTTTCTTACTACTCTTTCTCAAGTAATTCTTTAACTTCTGACATGCTTATTTTCCACACCATATATTCAGCATTTAACAGATTGCTTTGTGACTTTTTTATACTCTTATTTGGAATGACTGTACTTGTTAAACTACAAGTTTTATTACTTTTTGAGTTAATAGGCAAAAATTGGCTTCATTTTAATTTTCATTTCTTTGTGGGGTAATTTGCTATTAAAATTGTAGTTTCTCTTATCAGTTTACATACTAAAGACAGCAACCTTTTCTGTTGCAAATGCTTTTTCACATTGCTGTGCATTTTAATTTTCATGAATTTCTTGACATACAAAAATTTCTGTTTGGTAAAATTTTAGTTTTTCCCCTATAATTTCTTCTACTGTTTTTAATGCTTATAAAGTCCTTCACTGTCCTCCAAACCAGCTATTAACTGGCTAATTTATATTAATATTTTCTTCTGCTTTATGGTTTCTTTTTTATATTTACTCTTTAAATAGGTTGCAGATTTATTTTAGTAACTGTTTGGGGTTAAGAATTGATTTAAAAATTTTTTTCAACTAGTTACCCCTTATTCTAGTTGTCCTTGTTGTTCAGTCTGTCACTTGAATCATGTGCAACTCTTTGCAGCCTCATGAATTAGAGCACACCAGGCTTTTCTGTCCTTTACTATCTCCCTTACATTCACCAAGTCTCCCTTACATCCTTTACTTTGCTCAAACTCAGGTCCATTGAGTCAGTGATGCCATCCAACCATCTCATCTTCTTTCACCCTCTTCTCCTCTTGCCCTCAATCTTTCCCAGCATCAGTGTCTTTTCCAGTGAGTCAGCTCTTCACATCAGGTGGCCAAAGTATTGGAGCTTCACCTTTAGCATCAGACTTTCCAGTGGATATTCAGGACTGATTTCCTTTAGGATTGACTGGTTTCATCTTGCAGTCCAAGGGACTCTCAAGTCTTCTCCAATACCAGTTTCTAAGTGTCAGTTCTTTGGCGCTTAGCTTTCTTTATGGTCCACCTCTCACATCCATACATGACTACTGGAAAAACTGTGGCTTTGACTATATGGACCTTTGTCAGCAAAGTGATTTCTCTGGTTTTAAATACGCTGTCTAGGTTTGTCATAGCTATTCGTCTAAGGACCAAATGTCTTTTAATTTTGTGGCTGCAGTCACCGTCCGCCCGCATTGATTTTGGAACCCAAGTAAATGAAATCTGACAATTTCCACATTTTCCCCATCTATTTACTGTGAAGTGATAGGACCAGTTGTCATAATCTTAGGTTTTTGAATGTTGAGTTTTAAGCCAGTTTTTTCACTCTCTTCTTTGATCTTCATCAAGAGGTTCTTTAGTTCTTCACTAGAACCATCTATTAAATAAAACTACTAGTCAGTTAGTCCTTTCTTGAAGAAAAAGGTATATATACTTAATTCTTGATAAATACTTGCATTTGTTTCTAGACTAGATATGCTGTTCTCTTCTTTAGAGGCTTCCCTTGTGGCTCAACTGGTAAAGAATCCACCTACAGTGTGGGAGATGTGGGTTCGATCCCTGGGTTGGGAAGATTCCCTGGAGAAGGGAAAGGCTACCTACTTCAGTATTCTGGCCTAGAGAATTCCATGGACTGTATAGTCCGTGGGGTTGCAAAGAGTTGGACAGGACTGAACAACTTTCACTTTCACTTTTCTTTAATGATTGATTCTTGAGCCTGTCACATATTATTTTAATCATTATAACTTTATGATTTTAGTTTCTGGTAGAGTAGATTTCCTTGTTCACTTATATTTATCTTACTTTCTTCACCTTTGTAGGCTGTTTAATAGCTGGGGGCATGTATTTTCAATCTTTGTATCCTGTAAAGCACCTGGTATTCTTAACTAATTATATATTGATTTCTGAGATCACTTACTAATTTCTGGTCACTTACTGGAAAGATATTTTAATATGCAATAGGCATAGTAAAGTGAATAAGGCACATTGCGCTATATATTATGTTTAGCGGTTGTGAGTATATATAATGAAATGCTTTGATAATCTTAGAAATGAGTTCTTATTAGCAGAGAATACTTTTTTACATATATAAAGTTAAGTCTAAAATTTCAAGGAGAGATTTTTTTTTTTGCCTGTATTTTCCTAAAATAAAGTATGTGAGTTAGAGATTTACTTCTGTTTGGATCAGTACAATAAGTAACCTTTTCAAACTTTTCCTTTAGGTAATTTTGAATTGCTCAGCTCTGCAGAGTTTGTTGCATTTGCTGAGTAGCCCGAAGGAGTCTATCAAAAAGGAGGCATGTTGGACAATATCTAATATCACAGCTGGAAATAGGGCACAGATCCAGGTAATCTCATATCACCCATCTTTATTCTATATTTTTATTATTTGAGGGTTTTTTCAGTCTGCATTTAAAGTGTGTATTTGTGTGTGTGTGTATATATATATATATATTTTTTTTTTCCTTATTGCCTTGGAGACCACTAATTTCCAGTGCTGTCTTATTTAGTCTACTACTTCGTTTTTTTATTGCATTATAGAGGTTAAGTCTTTTGAAACTTACACTTAGGCTTTGGCTTTTTCTCTTTGCCTTAAATATTTGAAAATTTGCCAAGATCTGAGACATAGTATCTTGTATTTTCAAAATGTTTTGATGGACTTCATGCTAAGTAGATTGGCTTTTTACTCTTGCCAAGTAAAACATTTATTTATTTTTTAATGGACTCGTGTTAGATTGCTTCAGGTTTTCCTGACTCTTTGGGGACCTAGTTTTCTCTAAATGCTTATCTGCCCTTGATTTTTGTTCTTGTATTAGTGGGAGAGTGACCCAGCTGAGAGACAGTGGGCCACATGTTTCAGGATAGACCACGAGAAAGGCTGAAACAACAAGGTAGAACAGATATACTACAGACTTTGAGCTGAGTAGAATTGTAGAGGTCATCTAATCCAACATTCTTGATTAAAGATGAAACTGAGGCTCAGAGAAATAAAATGATTTGCTCACAGATATCTTCAGTAAATGACAAAACCAAGATGAAGCATCTTTCCACTAAATTTAACTGATTTCCTTCAGTGGTATAATAGAGTTCTTGACCAGAAAAACATTGTTAGTCATCCCCTAGAAGGCTGTCAGGGACTGAGATTTATAGCTATAGCAATTTATAGCATGTTTTCAGCTGAATTTTGTTGTCTGCTACCGTCAAGCTCTCGTGTAGAATTCCTCAGATTTTTGATACAGGAAATGATAACCCATTTTAGGTTCTTGAACTGAGGAGAAACATGAAGAAAGCAATTTGAGGAAGACTACTTTAGTATATGAGAGGGACTAAATAAAAGTACTCTGTCTAACTAAGGGCTATTCTGGTAATCTGGGTGGGAGGTTGTGGCTTGGAGTAAAATAGTGGCAGTGCTAAAGGAAAAGATGAATTTAGGATGTTCTGAATTGAGAATGTTAGGGAGACTTGGTGACTGATTGAATTTAGAGTGAATAAATAAATACAAAACAGCCTTTGTGAACTAGAGAGGTTTGAAAAAAGACCTGGTAGCGCAGATGATATGTTTAAGGTGGATAGCAGATGTAAACTAAGCTCTCAGCCACCTTGGACTGCGATTCCAGTGAGAAATGGGGACTGGAACTGCAGAACACGCATGTGAGAGTGGATGCTCTGAAAGAAAGGAGAATGGCAGAGGAACAGAGAATTGAACCTTTAAAATTTGTTATTGTGAATGAAATAAGAGAGAACAATAAAAGAGAAAAGAACCCATGTAGAATAGAAAACGAGGAGATTACAAGGTCACAAACTCCAGGGTGTATGTTAGTGTAACTTAAGTATAGCCAAAAAGTTTGTGATGAAGAGTTAACTCCTTCTGGTGTATCTTTAACAGGGGAAGGGTGACATTAGTTAAGCTAGGTGAAAAGCTATAAATAGCATCATGAACATTTTTGCAACTCTTATAATTTCCTTTTCTTCAATTTTTTTTCTTTAATTTCAGACTGTGATAGATGCCAACATTTTCCCAGCCCTCATTAGTATATTACAAACTGCTGAGTTTCGGACAAGGAAAGAAGCTGCTTGGGCCATCACAAATGCAACTTCTGGAGGATCAGCTGAACAGATCAAGTAAGTACTAGCCAAGTCGTGTCTTGTAAAGAAAATCATTCTGTCTCCCAGTTAAGAATGCCCAACTCTGACCTCTTGGAAGATTGTTATCAGTTTCATAATTAGACTCAAGTGTATATTTGATTTCTTAATATTTCGCCCATTTTTTTTTTTTGCTAAAGATAATTCTGGGATGTGAGAAAGAAGGCATAGTTGAGGTTTGAGGCCATCGAAATACTTATAGGGGATGGCTTGAGCCTACTCTGAAAGCTGCATAATCAAAAACATTGTGGGTAGTCCAGTAGGCTACTTGTAGAATTCTTAAGAGTCCAACTTTAATAGCTAACTTGCTATTTCTTATTTAGATGTCTTAATAATAGAAATGCACAGACTTGAAAGAGAAGTATGAAAGTGCCAAATTTAGTAGAGGCAAGTCTCCTAAAGTACTATTATTCAGTAAAGGGAGACATCTGTATTAGATTGAGACTTAAATGGCCCCTAGAGCAGCAACTTACAACCTTAATGGCTACACAATGTGTGAATATTGATAGGAATCAATTCCTCAAAAGAATATCACATAATCAAATGCTTAATTATGGATATATTCTGCCTTAACATACTTTGGGGAATTCAAATGAGGAGAAAATGGTTACCAATGAGTGTTAAACCATTCACCTTTTCTACATATGTAACATGGGGGAAACATAGCTACTTCTGATATTGTTTCTTTGTGAATTAAACGTAAGTACTCAGCCAGTGCTGACTTTTAGTGCTGTGTTTGGAATTTCAACGTGAGAAGGTAAAGTAGTCCTAAGATTTCAGAAATTGATCAGTTACAGAAAATCAGAAGTATATACCTGAAATAATACGGTTTAAATAGATTAACAAATGCAGTAGCCATTTCAGTAAAGTTCATCATGTATAGGAGATACTTCAAGTGGTCTTCAGAATGTATTTGTATGAGATTGGGTCTTTTTTAATCTTCAAAATTCTGGTTTGGAGTACTATGATTTTTAAATGTCACCACCAGATGGCAGTAAAATGAAGTAATATAGAAGTTATTAGAACAGTTGATGGGGCTTCCCGGGTGGCGCGCGTGATAAAGAACCTGGCTGCCAGTGCTGGAGACATAAGAGATACGGGTTCAGCGCTGGGTCGGGAAGATCCCCTGAAGGAGGACACAGCAACCCACTCCAGTATTCTTGCCTGGAGAATCCCATGGACGGAGGAGCCTGGTGGGCTACAGTCATGGGGTTGCACAGAATTGGATATGACTGAAGCAACTTAACATACACACATGCAGAACAGTTGGCAGTCAAATTTTATGTTCAGATTCAGATTTATAATTATTGTCACTATATATTATACCAGTATGTTTTCTTAATTGACATGTATATATTTTAAAGACATTTAAAAAATAGTATGATAGCCATCAGGAAGTATTCAGGGTGTTTTGCTCTGTTAGGAATAGAATGGCTCCTATCCCTTTAAAAAATTCAGCATAGCTATTTGTAATAATGAAGTTAGTTATCAGTCTAGCCATTTTTTCTTAATTAAAGAGTTATATTGAAAAATTATTATGAAAATATTACAGTTTAAATTATAGAAAATAAACTGACATTATTGCTGATAAAAGACATCTATGTGGCTTTTGCTTATTGTTGTTGAGAAGACAAGATTTAGATGCAAGAACCAGTTATGAATAACTTGGGAAGTTTTCATAATTTTAGGTTAAATATAATCAAATACTAATACATCCTACATTTCTTAAAACTGAAGGATAAATAATGTTGCCTGGAGTTAAAGTTTCATAAAAGAGATGAAACTTGCCATTTGAATAGAGATTTGGTAATTTTGGAGGAGAGAATATCATGAAGGAATGTGCACAGTAAATGTTATTAGAAGAGGCAAATCGATCTCTCTATAGGGGATGAGGAATTTAATGATAGATAGACTTTGAAAACTAGATGAAGGCATTAATCTTGGCTATTGGGAAGACTTTGGAGTGTCTTTAATATTAAAAGTGATACGGAGAAGACAGTGTTTTGAGGAGAGGAAAGAGAGCAGTTAAGATGCCATTGTAGTATTAATAGTTTAGTACATAGCGATGGCCAAAGTTACGGTAATAGCTGTAAGGACTTGGACTTCCCTCGAAGTCCAGTGGTTAAGACTCCACTGCTTCTACTGCAGAGCATATAGGTTTGATCCCTAGTGGAAACTAAAGATCCAGCATGCTGTGTGAGCAAAATATATATATAATAGCTGTAGCAGTGAGGTACGGGTCTAAATATGGGAAAGAAAGCTATAGGATTTGGTAACAGATCGAAAAGGAAATGAAAGCCAAAGACTGAAGAAAAAAGTGATGCTTTTGGTAAAAATGAGGACACAGAAGAAGCAAAATCCTGTCTTAAGAGAGATGGATTAAGACACGGTGAGTTTGTTGCTCATCAGAAATTTTCTTAATGAAAGCCTTTCCTGACACAAAGCCACCTAGCATCAGTGATTGCTTTATCCAAGTGTTTGAAGTACACCATTCGTTGGAGCCAGTTCCAGACTTGAACCTGCTTTTCTCAAAGTGGTATGACTTTCCATCTCCTAACAGCCCCGCTCCCCTGGTCCTCTGCTTTGATGAAGGTTACTTTGGAGAAACTTGTATCAATAGTGAAACACCACTATGGTGGTCTTTAAGTCTCCAAAGATGAGTGATTGCAGCAGAAAATAGCACCTTAAATTCCTCTGATCTTGTAAGGAGGTATAATTTAAGTGGCTAGAATTGGGAACCCAGAACTCATTGAATGAACTGTGCCAGAATACAAGAAGTACTAATATCATGTTTTTGCAGATAAAATCTGCTCACATCTTCAAAACTCTGAATTTACTTATTAGCACATTTTTTGGTAGGTTTAAAATAGTTTTAGTCAATATTTATTCATTTAATTATATACAAATTCTAGAAGCTTTTTATAACTTAAAATAAAATTTGTTTTTAAACCTGAATCAAGTTTTCAGTACACTGCTGCTGCTGCTGCTGCTACTGCTAAGTTGCTTCAGTCGTGTCCGACTCTGCATGACCCCATAGACGGCAGCCCACCAGGCTCCCCCGTCCCTGGGATTCTCCAGGCAAGAACACTGGAGTGGGTTGCCATTTCCTTTTCCAGTACATGAAAGTGAAAAGTGAAAATGAAATCGCTCAGTCCTGACTCTTAGCGACCCCATGGACTGCAGCCCACCAGGCTCCCCCATCCCTGGGATTCTCCAGGCAAGAGTACTGGAGTGGGGTGCCATTGCCTTCTCCGGTTTTCATAATAAAAGATTTTACAACCAGACAGTATTATAAAAGTAATGAGGTTTTAAAGGAAAATATAAGGATCAGAGGTCACCAAACCAAGATTTCTAGTTGGGAGAGGAGATCACATAAAACGTAGACCAGGATCAAGCTTGAGGACAATTTGGAGATTCTGAACAAGTCTCTGAAATAGCCAATTGCTGTTGCCTGTATAGGCCAGTGGAGTTTAAGTGCAGACATGTAAGTCATCTGTTTAAGTAACTACTTTTAAAATTTTGCTGGCGTTTAGTGACAGACTTAGTGTGGGTCCCAGATTTTTCCACTTGAGGAAACTGAGACACAGAGAGATCATATAACTTGTCTAAAGTCATCCTGCTTATATGTAGCACATCTCTGGATACTTTTTGTTTTTCTTTATGCTTTTCTATGATTTTCAAATTTGTAGCAACTAATATAATCTAAGGAGGCTTTTTTTTTTTTTTTAAAGAGAAACAATGAGAATTATATAGATACGTTGAAGGAATGGTTAACAGGTTTTAGTGACTAAAAACTGCTGTGAAGGGGAAATGGTCAGAAATGGCTTTTGGCCTATGTAGTCTGTACTTGAGTGACCTAGCCTGTTGAAGGACATATCATCTAAATTATCAGTAAATATTTAAATAAAATTATGCATGATATTATTAAAGTCCTTCCCTGGTGGCTCAGATGGTAAAGCGTCTGTCTACAATGCAGGAGACCCGGGTTTGATCCCTGGGTTGGGAAGATCCCCTGGAGAAAGAAATGGCAATCCACTCAAGGACTATTGCCTGGAAAATCCCATGGACAGAAGAGCCTAGTAGGCTACAGTCCATGGGGTCGCAAAGAGTCGGACACGACTGAGCGACTTCACTTCACTATTAAAGTCATTCCATAGTAAATAATAAAGCTAAATATGATATAAACTTTAAAAAATTAAGGCTTTTAAAAGAAGGGAAAAACTGAGATGATAGTAAAAGTTCCTGTCTACTTTGTAAATTTCTTCTAGTAAAAGCTTGCTTTAGTATGGTTACATTTGTTGCAGTAGAACTAGTACTGATACATTGTTAGCTTAAATTCATATTTTATATTGAGGATTATTATTTGAGTTGTACAATTACAGATTTTGATGAATGTTGCCACCATTGTTGCTTCATTCACTGCTCCAGAAGTCCCCTCTTCTTCACCTGTTCATCACTACACCCTTACCCCACCCCTCAAATCCCTGGCAACCACTATTCTTTTCTGTTGCCTTTATAAAAGTTTTATATTTTCCAGGATGTCATGTATTTAGAATTATACAGTATGGAGTCTTTTCAGACTAATTTCTTTCATTTAGCAATATGCATTTAAGGTTCCTTCACATCTTTTCATAGCTTGATAGTTCATTTAATTTTTATCACTGAATCCCTGGTAGCTCAGTGGTAAAAAATCCACCTGCCAGTGCAGGAGACATGGGTTTGATCCCTAGGTGGGAAAGATCCCCTGAGAAGGAAATGGCAACCGACTCCAGTATTCTTGCCTGGGAAATGCCATGGACAGAGGAGCCTGGTGGCCTATAGTTCTTGGAGTTGAAAAAGAGTTGGACACAACTTTGTGATTATATAAGAACAGTATTCCATTGTCTGGATAACTATAGCTTATTCATTTACCTGAGTTAGGAATAAAAAACTCCTATGGATATTCTTGTACAGATTTTTGTGTGGACATAAATTTTCATCATAATTGGGTAAATATCTGGGGAGTGTGACTGCTGGGTTGCTGGGGTCCAGCCCTGGTGGATCCAGGGTAATTCAAAGGTGGGGACGGAGTTGGCGTTCTAGGGAAAAACTTATGTAATTACAGATATAGAGAAAGATTAGAAATGGATAGTGTAGCGGGAAAATTAGTGGAGAAAAAGAGGCTGAATAACTTGGTTTACATGGAATACCAATCACCACCTACGTAGGCCACAGGCGTCTTTCCGTTCTCTCGAAGGAGGGGAGGCACTGAGGCCTCCCCGGTCCGATCTTAGAAGCCCAGGCAAAATTAGCAGGCTTGGTGAGTACCCACATTTCAGGTGGGAATTCAGCCAGAAGGGGAAAGAAAGAAGGACATGGGGGAATCAGTCTTTCCAGAAACTGATCCCATTTCTTTATTTTTTAGGTTTGCTTATATACCTTTTGTTACACATAGGGCTGAATACAGAGTCACACAGGGGTCAGCAGTCTTGACCTTTATCAAAATCAGGTGCTTTACATAAAAAAAGGTCTTAATGAGGCCTGCTGACATTTTCCGACCCTTTCTTTCTGATAACCAAAAAACTTACTTTTTCCGAGGGTGTTTTTTCTTAAACCAGGCACCACCCTCCAAATAAAGTTTCATTCCTATAGGGTGAGGGTGTAATGAGTTACAATCAAGAAAGGAATTTATTTAGCCCAAGGTTAACATGATTAATCTTAAAGGTTAATACTTATTTCTCCTATATGCTAGTTATATTCATTATAAGAGCAGGGAATATGGAGATTTAGCAGCAAACATCAGCCCAACAAATGAAAACCCATCACGAATGTTCCCCTTAAGATCTGTTTAGTTTTAAGATAGTGATAAAGTTACATTTTTACATAGCAAGGACACAGTGATTTATAACAAAGTACAGTGATCTATTACAAAAGAGAAAATTCATTAACTCAAAAAGTCTAGTATTGCTAACCTTAAAAACTACTATATTTCCTTTTCTATATTCCAAATACATTGATTAATATATTCCCCGGTGTCTAAGGATATGGAGGCCTGGCGGCAGTCATTGACTCAACAATGAGAAAAGCCCTATGCTAATTAAGACTCTCAAAGTACTCCAAAACTCTCTGTGCTGTTTATGGTTGAGAGGTAGTAAACAATCACGTGCATAGTGGCAGGAGTATGGATAATCCTGTCACACAAGCGAGTTTGCCAGCAGAGAGGTTTGACTTGAGACACCCTTGTCCCACTCAGGGCAGGGAACTAGCAGCAGTTATTGGCAGAACAAATGAAAAACCCTTCACCAATATAATTCCTAACCAACCCGCTATACTAATAATTTCTAACTCCCTAAAAGAATTTGTCTTTAGTAAGTCTAAAACATCTCGTGCCTCTCACAGTCGGGAGGCTGTAAACAATCATGTGGCCAGACAAACCTGTACAGGCAGGCTAGATAACCTTCAGAGGAGTTCGTAAGTTGAAACAGTCTCATGCCCAGGAATTTTTATTAACTGGAGCTGCAAGTTAACTCCTTCTCCGAGAGAAATGGTGATGGGGGAGAGCCCCCCGTAAAGTCAGAGGTGTAGGTGAGAGCATAAAAAAGTCTGGTTTTGAGGGTAGATGCTCGGTAACGGGGGGTTTCCTGAGGCTTGCTCACGCCTTTGCATATGCCAAGCCTCCTTCCTCATGACCTTTGCCATGGGCGGAGTTCCTCACACTGGCTCCTGGCACTGGGTCATATGGAAAGCTTTCTTAAAAAAAAAACTGCCAAGCTGTTTTTCACTGTGGTTATCTTATTTTCTATTCCCACCAGCAAAAAATGAGATGTTGTCTCAAGCAAAAAAAAAAAAACACAGGATGTTGTTTCTCCACATTTTTGTCAGCCTTTGGTATTATCAGTGTTTTGGATTTTATCCATTTTAACAGATGTGTGGGGTCATCAGTTTTGATTTGCAGCCTCTCGATGACACCTGTTGAGTGTCATTTCATGTTTATTTGCTATCAGTGTCTCTTGGACATTTTTGGATAAGGTGTAGGTTGTATGGTTGAATGAGTACCTACTTTTATTTCTTCAGTGAATTTGAGGATTTCCCTTCCACCAAAAGTTTTATGAAATTAAAGCTTTGTTTGACTAAATTGTTCTATCAATTTAGGTACCTCGTAGAACTGGGCTGTATCAAGCCACTCTGCGATCTCCTCACAGTCATGGACTCTAAGATCGTACAGGTTGCCCTAAATGGCTTGGAAAATATCCTGAGGCTTGGAGAACAAGAAGCCAAAAGGAATGGCACTGGCATTAATCCTTACTGTGCTTTGATTGAAGAAGCTTATGGTAAGCAAGATTAATAGATGTCCTGAAATTATTTTTTTTTCCTCCGTGCTTTTCTGGCCTGTTCATACCTGTCATTAGCAAACTCATACAAAAAATTTCTCCTGTAAATACTTAGTATGCAGAATTGGAAAACAGATGCATTGTAGATGTGATGAGAAGCAAGTATCCTAAGTTTAGCCCATTTTACATTGGACTGTTAGGATCTTCTGTTCCCTGATGCTGCCTGCCATTATGATCCTTTTGTATTCTTACTAGTACACCTCAACCTCAAGAGCACCCATATCTACTGTAGACAACGCCCCATTCCACTTCTTTTCTAAGATTTTAGACTTCTGATTTTGCATTGCATTTCCTAGTTCTGTGCTCCTAACTAAAGATTTCTAGTTTCATTAGAAACAGTCGAGTCACTATCTGCCTTTTGGTTTCCCCACTCTTCCAGTCTCAGTTCTAACTGTACCTTTAATCATTGGTTTACCGTTGTACTTGATAACTTTTACGTTCCCTAAGTGATTTTCATGTACAGCCACTATTGAAAACCACTACTCTAAGGTGTGTTTATTCCTCAGATTGGAATTAGGGGTCCTAGGGCACAGTCATCTTCAGATTTATCAGATAAAGCAGAATTGTTTTCTAAAATGACTTTAGCAGTTTACCACTTTGTAAAAGGCTTGATTATAAAAACTATATTCCTGCATAGTGTAAGAAGTTTTGAAATGTATAAAAAGACAAATGTTCCTTTACCAAGATATTTTGCTATAGAAATCTTGTTAATTTTTAGATGTGTGTGTGTGTGTGTATGGTTTTTAATTTGTATATGTATTTTTTTTTCTGAGTACTGTTAACATTTATTTCCAGTATTGCTGTAGCCATTAGATTGCTTATAGGCTGTAGGTAAAAGAAAGCCTAGCTCAGATGTACTTAAACTTAGTAAAGGGAGTATGTGTTGGCTAGTTGTCCTGATTGGACTTCTTCCTTAAAGCAATATAAATTGATTCTGGCTGATTGATTTATGGATGTTACACCTTTGTTGAAATGATACTGGTTAGCTCAGAGCCTGGATAGATAGAACCAGAGCTAAGAATAAACTTAGGCTACAGACACAATCCAATGGGAAAACTTGTGCTACTGGCCTTAGGCACAGGATAATGTGACTGTTAGATAAGTTTTTGCTTCTGGGGCCTGGCTGTTGCTTGCACACACATTTAAGATGTCAGTTTGCAATACTTCTATTCAGTTGTAACCGGAGGAATATTTTCTGTGTTGTTGCAAAATGCTTATGAGAAGTAAGTAGAGAATCTTCCTTTACATCAGAGAAACAAACATGGCAAAATACAGTTTTATTAAAATTTCTAACAGATTTTTAAAAAATTCTTCATTTTAGGCCTGGATAAAATAGAATTCTTACAGAGTCACGAAAACCAAGAGATCTACCAGAAGGCCTTTGATCTTATTGAGCATTACTTTGGGACGGAGGATGAGGACAGCAGCATCGCACCCCAGGTTGACCTCAGCCAGCAGCAGTACATCTTCCAGCAGTGTGAGGCACCTATGGAAGGTTTCCAGCTTTGAAGCAATCTCTGCTTTCATGTCCCTGTGTCAGACCAGGCTACCCAGTCAAGTCCTCTTGTGGAGCCCACAGTCCTCATGGAGCTAACTTCTCAAATGTTTTCCATAATACTGTTTGCGCTCATTTGCTTGCCTTGCGCACCTGCTCTCTTACACACATCTGGAAAACCTTTGGCTCTCTGTGGTGGAATACCCTTCTAATAAAAGGGTAATAACCAGAATGGCCCACTCTGTTATGGGAAACCCTAGCTTTCGAGATCCGCACTTACACATTAGAGAGTCATGGGAATATGCACATGTTAATGCGGCTCCCTTTTTTTTGTGGGGGAAAAAGAGGACTCCGCATTCCCTTTAATGTGGGAAAAAATACTGACATTAAAAGATTGAGTCTTTACCTTGAATTTCACACAACTACTTGCAACAAGGGAGATGTTTAGACCTGTTGTGTACTTCAGAGTACTTTTCATGAGTTCTTCCACAGTGAACCCTTGGATTAACTGGTGGCTTTTTCTAGCCAAATTTGCATTAATCCTTGGTGAGATTGGATGGTTTTCTTTCCTCTGTTGACGCCATTCTCCACAGATAATAAACCATCCACTCCCTTCACCTTCAGCCTTCAGTGAATGTGCTTCTAGTTGTCAGGAATGCTGAAGAATTAACACTTTGACTCTTAAATGTGATACTGGTTTGAAGATTCCCTTAGAGCAGAAAGGAGAGGGGCACATATTAATTTGTATGGCTATTGCTTCTCTTTGGTCTTACATGTCTTAGGATTTGGAAGTGGTACAGTTCTAATACTGGTATGAGGATTTAGAATCCTTGGTGATCAAAACCATATCCTGTAATTCAATAAAAAAGTTAAAAACAGAAAAAAAAAAAAAAAAAAAGACCCTCTGATTTTCCCAAACTTAACCAGTGTGCTGTTTCTGCATTAAAACAAATGTTTCAGGCTTTGTGGTCCTGATCAAGGTCCTCATTAAATTGGAGTTCACCCTAGGTGCTGTTCCCTTCTGTCACTGGCAAATAACATATGCTTCTAAAGGCTACTTAGGGATTATTTTTTTTCCTTAGTTAGGTGCAGCTGGATTCTAGTGTATTCATGCTGCGCATAAGTAGCATCCTTATTTTCAATGACCATCTTCTGGACAGACCTGTTTAACCCAAATAAGGGCAGTGATCTTTTTCTTAAGACCTCATTGTTCCCTAATCATTTCATCTCCTACTAGTCCTGCCCAGTCAAGTCCCTTCATAAAATAAAAAGTTTCTACCTTCTGGCTCATTTAATGACTACGACCTCTACCTACAAATGGCGCTTCCGGTACTGTCTTCAGTGATCCACATTTGTGCTCGGACTGGAATGAGAAAAATAAGCTTAATTGCCAAGAGAACTGCAACTGAGTTCAATACGATTTCTTGGTGCTAGTTGGCCATCTTGACTCAATGTTGGGACATATTATCAGAGAAGATTTTTTGTTGATGTGCTGTTCAAAATGAATTCTGAAGGAAAGTTGCTCAGTTCTTTTTAAGAGAATATCCTTTTAAACCTCTTTAATCTTGTCCTCTTCTAGAATTCATTATAACCCCAAAGTGTAACTATTTGAAAGTTCCCCTGACAAGTTGTTATATCTCTGGTAAATCCTGCTGAACATTAGGGATATTCAGAGCTTTCATACCTCATCATGTTGTTTAAACCACCAACTTATGTGATCTGATTTAAACTTTAATAAGAAATCCACTTCATTCAAAATAGAAAGATACAAAGACAAAGAACATTGATCAGCCAAGTGTGTGGCGCATTCTTCGCATCCAGTCCGTAGCTGTGTCTGTGCTCTGGAATGGATACCGCCTGCTGCTGTCTGTCATTGATGGAGCAGCCACTGCAGAACCAGTCAGCTCCGGCTGTAACTGTTAACTCTTCTAGTGCTGCTTTGTGCTGAAAGGACCTTTTAGTTTACTGCACTTGACCTGTGAAAGACTTTCTTTGTAATTTTAGGGACAAATTAGGTGGTTAATTTAAAGAAAAACTTTCAATGTTGCCTTTACATCACATTGAAATATAACTTCTTTCGGAAGGGTAATAGAAGCACTGAATGATAGTAAAACTCTTGTTTTTAGCTTTGACCTTTTTTTGTGGCTGAGTTTTTTTTTACTTGTAAATTACTGGTAATATCATTTCTCTAGGATGTTTTAAATCATGTCCCTTCTATTGGATAATTTAAAAAATTTCAGCTTGTTTTGATAAATCAGTTTGAATGGAAAAAATATAAAATGAAGTTTCCCCTAATTAGCAAGCAAAGCATACACTGGGAATTTTTGTTAGCAACTGCAGGTGTCTCAATGAATGAAGTAAAACAAAATCCATTTAACTAAGATAGTCTATTGTCTGTCTTAAAAAAGAGGAATTTATCTTGCTCCTGTCCTAGAAGTTCATGAGCCATGAGATAGATAGCTAATTTTTTCTTACAGTAAGTTTTTAAAATAGGTTGGAATTGATTAAAAGTTAAATCCCATCATAACTGTTGGAACTGATAAAGCAGCCTTTTTAGTAACAGAAGGACATTTTAGAAGGTAGCTGTTAAAAGTCCTGTTTTTAGTTCTGTACCTGGCAGACTGTGTTAATTTACTTTCACTGAGATGTTAGTCATTACAAAAGCATGCTAATTTCAACACAGGAAAACTCTGCAGTTTTATATACCGCTCTGGGGAAAAGTGGCTTGATTTTCCTTTCTCCTTTATTATTTCCTCTAAACTTTCAAAGTGTATTCTTTGAAATGAGAACTTTAGTTGTGGGGAGGGGGGTGGCGGGGAAGCATTGATAACATTTGGGATGTAAAGACACTTTGTATCTGAAGGATCAGCAGGTAGATATGTGTTAGACTGAAAGACACCTAGAAAGGTAAAGGTGATAGGGATGAAGAATGTGAGATTTAGGAGACACAGTTCTCCATGGAACACTTTATGTTGTCACTAAGTAATTAGAAACTTTTTACACTTTGTCAGCTGTACTGTTGAAAATCTGTTGCCCTAGGATTGTACCTTCCATCTGCCAGAAAAAGCTGAATGGACTCTGGGTTGTTTTTCATTGTTATTGTCACAGATATAAACTTTTGACAGTTACCCCATAATAAATCTGAATTATCCCAGATTGTTGCTGATTTTGCATAAGAAAAAATATGTTGTATATTTTATTAAGCAGACTTTGTCAGCTATCCTCTCTTGTACATGGCCACCCACGGGCAACTATGAATTTACTTCTCCAGTGCTAAATAAATATTTCAGTTATTTAACACCCCCCCAATTTGAGGTTGCATTATGAAAGTTTTCCTCAGCTTAAAGAATTTTTCATTTTGTGAACATTTTAATATCAGGAGGCAAGTCATTATAGCTGTTTAAGGGCTTGGAACTTTCTGCCTATATTGGAAATTGTGATGTCTAAGGGTGATTTTCAGTAAAGAGGGGATCCACTTTTAGGCAGAAGTATTATTTGCTTTTCATACTTACTACGTTCTACCTCCTACATTCCAAAATTTGCTCAGACAGGTGTACCTATTGTGGAAGTCTCATCTGAATTTTTTGCCATCTGAAGCTGTTAGCTTCTGTTAGCACCATTTTTCTTGTTACGAGGTAAGCAGAGTAAATATATTTAACTACTCAGCTGAGAAATAATTGTGGCTACCTTTTTCTGTCATCAGAAGTTAAAAACTTTATATATGTGTGTGTATATTTTTAAAGTAATGAAGACCAGGTGTGGCACTACTAGTCCAGTCAGTCTGCTCTCATTTGGATAGTGTTCTGAAACACGCTTTATTGTCAGGAAAAGGTAGTAACAGTGGGTACCAGAGCGTCATAAAGGTGTGATAGAACAAATACCTCTATGCTGACTTTTAAAATGTCGGATTGCTACCGGACATAAAATTCATCTGGAAGTTTGGAGTAAGGAGAAAGGATTAAGGGTAGATGAAGCTCCATTCTGTTTTCAACTAGGAGCAGACAAAGGAATCCTAATCTCTTTTCTTACAGGTCAGATACAGGGAACTAGTCTATATTTGAACCACTTTAGTTTTCCAGGTGCCTGGTTAAGGGCTTTCACTTTTTCTCATTTAATCCTCTTAACTACCTCTTTGAGGTGGATAACTTGTCATTATGGTGACAAAATCAGGACTTAGGAGAATTTACTTTGCCTCAAAGTCACAATGCTTAGACACTGTCCAAAGGTGGGGGAAAGCCCTGCAGTTTGTGTGTCTTGAAGAAAGCAGCAGTCACAAGTGTTCTGTGCCAGGAATTCCCAGAACAGGACATGGCAGCCACAGCTGGGCCAAGTTACTTGTTTTCTTGGGCCATTCTTTCTTATTCTTATCAGCACCTTGAAATTACTAAATTGGGTATGAACTGCTTTTAGGCTACACAAATCCAGAGTGTAGAGACTCAATCCAAACATTCCTCTTCTATGGTGCTAAAATTTTCTATGACTTGACAAGTTAAATAGCATGATTCATTGAGTTTAGTAGCATAACGGCTAAAGCAAAGTACGACACAGAGGGAAAAGGCTTTGGAATGAAGAATGTTGCCATAGAAAGCAGTGCCATCCATGGATGTGAATTTAACACAGCTGACTTCCTAAAGCATTATCAACCCAAGGAGCGTCCAAAGTTTAAAAAATGACCTTTTAATGTATGTTATGTTCTGCTTACCTCGTCATTTCGACCACTCTATGTCCTTTGTCAAAGTGTTTTTACACTTTGATTTGGAATGGATCTAATGGTTCTTTGTACTTGAATGTGGTTGGTCAGGCCATGGATGAGTGCCTTGCACACAGCAGACATTCAATAAATATTAAATGACTGAAGGAATGTGCATCTATGTGATATTAGTAAAGGGTACTGGGCTTCCTTAATAGCTCAGTTGGTAAAGAATCTGCCAGCAATGCAGGAGACCCTGGTTCGATTCCTGGGAAGATCCCCTGGAAAAGGGACAGGCTACCCACTCCAGTATTATTGGGCTTCCCTTGTGGCTCAGCTGGTAAAGAGTCGTCCTGCAATGTGGGAGTCCTGGGTTTGATCCCGGGGTTGGGAAGATCCCCTGGAGAAGGGAAAGGCTACCCACTCCAGTCTTCTGGCCTGGAGAGTTCTGTGGACTGTATAGTCCATGGGGTCACAAGGAGTCAGACACGACTGAGTGACTTTCACTTGGTTACAAAAGAAAGCTTAAAGTTCTTTTATGCTGCTGTTTGAAACCAGGATAAAACAACTCTTAAAGCTAGTGTCTTAGCATGTGTTTTATATGTAGTTCCCTTTCTGGAGACATAATTTGACCTTAAGTTTACAAAACCAAACACTGTCCTAACACAAGCTTTGTTACATAAAGAAAAAAAAACCTCAAAAATGCCCCCTGAGAAGAGTTAATGGGTATGTTTTATAGGGTAACTAATATTACCAACCCCATGTTTATATATACACCAGAAATAGCTCATCAGTCTCTTTTGGCATACTCTTTAAGAAGAAAAAAATTTTTGGCCAATTATATCCAACGAATGTGGAAGCTCACGGTTGCGTTAGACTACTCAATTTTTCATTTTTACACATTGCATATATTGCTGCATGAGAATATTTTCTTTATGCATTCCTCCAATTTAAGTGACAAATCAGTAGAAACAGAAAGATGTATTTATTCATTGTGATTGCTTCTCTACCATTTTTGAGAGATTTCACTGACCAGGTATTTTTCTGAAAACAAAACAGTCTTAAAACAGTCTTGGTTCCTGCAGACTACACGATCATCCATAGTACACAATTGTTGGGTTTATGAATTTATTAAAGCTCGCTTAGATGACTCTTGCCCCCATTTCATTTGCCATTTTGGAAAAAAGTATTATTCTAATTTTAAAATCAGTATGTGGTCATTTCTGTGATCTTCAATCATTTTCCAAAGAATAAAATTACTCTCTAAATTCCTTTATCTATACCCACTTAACCTGAGGAAGCCAAAGGAGCCCAGAGGGTGTCAGTATGGACCACTGCCTTATATAACACATTTGGGCCCAGCATCACTTATGGGTAAATAGAAACGCAGAAGGCCACAATGGAGAGGGATCTGGACAGGCTGGAGTGCAAATTAGCATACAGAGTGTAGAATCTTTTAAGATTAACTTCTGATGATGAGAGCCCTCTTGGGAAGTCCACACTGACTGTTCCCGGTTTGCTGAGGGCAGTCCTGGTTTTTAAATCACACCTGTTAATTATTTTAGTGCCTTCTTTTACTTTAAAAAAGTTTAGATAAGTTACATGACCACCCCATATTTAGCCCAAAGAGATTTTCATATATTTAAATTGGTAGTGGTGGTAAGCAACTGGGTATGTTCAGATTTCAATTATGCTTGATTTTTGAGGTCTGGATTTGGCAATCGGACTTATTATGAAGGAAGTCGGTCAAGTTGTTCTGTAGAATAGAAATCACCCCCAGGCCATGTTAAGGTTTAGCACTCATACCTACCCTCCCAATTTTAATATTTAAAAAATGACCCATTTGTGGTAGTATTTATTTGTGTCTGTCTTTTTAATTAAAAAATTTTTACAGTGTTGTGCTGGGTTTTGCCATACAACACTGTTAACAACAGGCACGACATGGCGACCTAGTTGTGCCTCAACTGAACGAATGGATAAAGATGTAAATATATACAATGGAATATTAGTCAGTCATTAAAAAAGAGCAGATTTAGGTCAGTTCCAGTGAGGTGGATGAACCCAGAGCCTACTATACATAGTGAAGCAAGTCAAAGAGAAAAATACTGTATATTAACACATATTTGTGGCAATATTTCTACTTAGACTAGCTCCAACTTTACTGGATGGCAAGGAGCATAAACCTTTCAACCACAGATGAGAGACTTTCAGTTCTAAAATGTTTATGGGAAATTTAAAGAAATTTAATGGGAGAAAAACTTACAAAACCACTTATCTGGTGAAGACTAAACATAGCAAAAAGAAATTAAAAACGGGACCGAGTAAACATTTCTTGTGTGCTAGTCACTCAGTCACGTCCAACTCTGCACCCTATGGACTGTAGCCTGCCAGGCTTCCCTGTTCATGGGATTCTCCAGGGAAGATACTGGAACGGGTAGCCATTCCCTTCTGCAGGGGTATCTTCCTAACCCAAGGATCATATCCGAGTCTCCTGTATCACAGGCAGATTTAATGTCTGAGTCACCAGGGAAGAACTTGAAGAGTCCCAAATACAAATCTCCAGTTATGGTTTCAGTCACTTTGGGTTTACTTATATTAGTATTCCCCGTTCCTACACACTCCACAGTTGCTGATGCTCCCCTCTTCCTAAGGAATTGAAGCTATGATACTGTTCTAATTTATAATGAGTACAATATCAGGACTATATGTGCATGTTAGAACATGACTAATGAATAAAGATTTAACTAGTTATATTCATAGCTTTTTCTTTACATGAGTTCTGGATACTATTCATACAACATTCCAGATACTGAGAAATGAATAATGGAAATTTCTCCACTGAAATTTTAAGAAAATCTGATGAAAAATTATTTCTTGATATTCCTGTCAACACATTCTTAATTGTGTGTCCCCTTATTATTCCTCATGCTTGTGACATTTCTGGTGGGCTAGATATACTCAAGTACCAACACCCATCCTAGCCCTCATACTATGTGTTTACCTTGTTTAATTACTCAGTGGACAAGAATCTAGGCAAATTCCAGGAGATGGTGAAGGAGAGGGAAGCCTGGCATGCTGCAGTCCATGGGGTTGCAAAGACTCAGACACGACTTAGCAACTAAAGAACAATTTCCTTTCTTTACTCTGTGTTGGAAAAATACAGATTTTATATTCTTTGAAACAAAGCCTATGTTTTATTCTGTGAAGCGCTTTTAAATTTTTTAATGAATTTAGAGTGTTTTTAAGCTTCCCAGTAACAATCACACTAACCCTATCAAACAGGAGGAGGAAAGAAGAGGCAGAAGGTGTTTAATCAGTTTAAAATAATGTATAAAAACGATGCTCCAAACCATTTTAAAGATGTTCTTCCCATTCTTGGCACCTCATTGTGTTTATACCATTAATTTGCACTAGCTAAGACAACAACTGTGTAAATTCCAAACTATAGTAGTAGGATGTTTAAGTAATGAGGTTTTTACTAGTTTACTAAGGTGTAATTATGCTGTTGTGCCTTACAAAAATAAGACCTTCAATTATCCCCAGTAAGTATAGATAGGGGACGCTTTTGTTTCCAAATGCTTTAATTCTTGACTGACAGAAAAGATCATGAGACATATTTGCCTCTTCAACCGGCTAGCAGGAAGGCCTTTCAAACAGAACACAAACAGCCTCTCTTGGGCACTCTTTATTGAGCAATTAGGATTGGCCCTCCCTATGTTGGTTACACAGCCTCAACTTCAACCAACCACAGATGAAAAATCCTCCCCCCTATTATCCATAAAGTTCTAAAACGCAAAACTTGCTTCATCTTGGCAACTATTTACATAGCATTTATATTGTATTAAGTATTGTAAGTAATACAGAGATGACTTATAGGGAAGGATATAAGTAGGTTACATAAAAACACCACATCATTTAATACAAAAGAGGAGCATCCAGTGGATTTTGGTATGATGTGTGGAGGGAAGGGAAGGTGGGGGCCCTTGAACCAATTAACCTGCAGATACCGAGGTATAGTCCATAAAGGACTGGATAAACTAGTCAGGATTTCATTTTGGATAAACCTATTCTTGAGTAAAGAATGATTTACACCTGGAANTGATGAAAAATTAAACAGGGACTAAAGACTTCCTGTATCATAGCTAATCAGCAGACAGGAGCACATTCAGGAAATGTGAATCAAATTGAAAATGTGCACCTAAACTCCTAGAAATAAGATAATATGCACTTTTCAAAATTTTGAATATAAAGGTAGTGTATACTATGGAACACTATGTAGAAAGGAATTAGGTAGGTCTAGATATATTGTCAGGCTCACATACTTGTTATAGCATTTTTTTTTTTTTTTAAAGAAAGCATTTTACAGAGCAATATTAAAAGGGGTCCAGAGTCACCCACATAAAAGCTTAGAGCAGCCAAGCAGGTGTCAAAAGTCTGAAGGGCCAGGCAGGTGTATGACAATAGGTACTAAGCTGCTTAGGTTGTAGAAAAACACAGCTTGTGCAACTATGAAACATTTTAAATCATTATGTGAGTTAAAAAAGACACGCAACAAGGAGTATCCAGCTTCCTTAACTGTGATTGTAAGCAAACTTAAAAAAATCTCTGTGCGTGTATATTTCTTTACATATGTACACGTTTGTAAACACAGAATAAAATACCTGTAAAGTGACATATACAAATTTTAATTGGTGCTTATCTTTGAGAAATCAAACTTGGAGAAGAATTGGTGAGAGAATATGTTAAAGGATAATTGTTATGTTTTTCTCAGATTTCTCTATTGTTTGACTTTTACAGTGGGGATGTGGTCATGTATTAATGAGTAATTATGCTTTATAAGCATAAGGCTTCCCTGGTGGCTCAGATGGTAAAGCGTCTGCCTACAATTCGGGAGACCTGGATTCAATCCCTGGGTTGGGAAGATCTTCTGGAGAAGGAAATGGCAACCTACTCTAGTACTCTTGCCTGGAAAATCCCATGGACGGAGGATGGACTTCACTGGTGGCTCAGATAGTAAAGCGTCTGCCTACAATGAGGGAGACCTGGGTTCAATCTCTGGGTCGGGAAGATCCTGTGGAGAAGAAAATGGCAATCCACTTCAGTATTCTTGCCTGGAAAATCCCATGGACGGAAAACCTGGCAGGCTACAGTCCACGGGGTCGCAGAGTCGGACACGACTGAGCGACTTCACTTTCACTTTACACGTTTTCTACTCCATGCCACCTTTTCTGTTCCAAGCACCTAGGAGATCTGAACTTTCCTTGTCTTTGGAAACTTAAGCCATAAGGAAGTGCTAAAACGTTTGCTCATTTCCCCCGGCACTACCATGCCAGGCTACCTAGGCGCTAGCCTTTAAAGGCCTCTAAACATACTTTTTATCCTTCCCGAACACTTAGGGAACACATTTATACCTAGGCATAAATTTGGCTACGTTGCCCTCGCCTACTTGCAGGCCTTCGAATCCGCCACCAGGCTCCACATAATAGCTGAAGAGAATGAAAGCCACCTGTGCAGCAGGAGCTTATACGGAGTAACCGGCGCTGAGTGGGCCCAGGAAGGCGCAGTGTGAACGGCTTACATCCAAATCCATGCCCGCAGGCATCTCAAATTGAATTCTTTCTCGTCACACGGTTTCCCAAAAGTAATGGTCTCCGAAATACAGCTGCCCATGCTATCCTGCGAGGTCCGGAAGAAGCCCTTCCTGCAGAGGCCGGAAGGAAACCCCACCGTCTGCTTTTGCGCAAGCATAAACGACTTCTCCTACAAGCCTCCTCGGCTTGGAAACGGTGGGAGGGGCACCCTCTGCGCATGCGCCCTACGCTCCCTGCGCATGCGCCCAGCTCCCGGCTGTCATGCGCACGCGTTATTCCTTACGCAGCTGTTTGGAGCGTCGGCCGCAGGTGTGGGCGTTAGGAAATCGTGTGTATCCAGGTTTTTGCTTAGCTTCTGAAATCTTGTTTAAAGCGGCTATTATTCATGCTCAAAGTACAGTGTCTAAAGTCAGGCAGGTAGGGGTGCTGAGTACTCAGATATTTCAGGGCTGGGGGGGAGAAGCGGTGAAAAATATTTTCTGTAGATTTCTTTCCCCCCCCCGCCCCCCACACCCCACCGCTTGCAGTTTTGAAGCGCGTTATATAGTCACAAAACACCCAGCATTAATACCTTTCTTGCCGACAGCGCACGGGACCGTTTTAGTAGTATTTCTGAAGTATTTCCAGAAGAAGCAGCGAGGAAAAAGTGAAGCGGTCCAAGCTGTGCTGCTGAACCAGTGTATATCGTCGTTTAAAAACGATCCAGAAATTAGTCACTAAAAGACTTGTTTGTTTTTGTTTGGAGTCTGATGTTTTTTATGTTCATTTTGCTGTATACAAAGCCAAAATACGGGCTGCTTGGTTCAAGACCGGACGTCTAGCCAACCTACAGACTTTGAGCTTTAGAGTCATGACTACAGAGCGGTCAGGAAATGCGAAAACAGAGCCGGCTCTCCCCTCATCTGCCAATCAGAGCAAGCCAGTGTCTGAAAAACCAAACTACGCTCTGAAATTCACTCTGGAGGGACATACGGAAGCAGTATCATCAGTGAAGTTTAGTCCTAATGGAGAATGGCTAGCAAGTTCTTCTGCTGATAAAGTAATTATAATTTGGGGAGCCTATGATGGAAAATATGAGAAAACACTTAAAGGACACAATCTTGAAATATCAGATGTTGCCTGGTCATCAGATTCGAGTCGTCTTGTTTCTGCCTCAGATGATAAAACTCTAAAACTTTGGGATGTGAGATCTGGAAAATGTTTGAAAACACTTAAAGGGCACAGTAATTACGTTTTTTGCTGTAATTTCAACCCACCGTCCAACCTCATCATTTCAGGATCTTTTGATGAAAGCGTGAAAATATGGGAGGTGAAAACAGGCAAGTGCCTTAAGACTTTGTCTGCTCATTCTGACCCAGTTTCTGCTGTTCATTTTAATCGTAGTGGGTCCTTGATAGTATCAGGTAGCTATGACGGTGTCTGTCGAATCTGGGATGCTGCATCAGGTCAGTGTTTAAAAGCACTTGTTGATGATGATAACCCTCCTGTCTCTTTTGTAAAATTTTCTCCAAACGGTAAATATATTCTCATTGCAACTTTGGACAATACTCTTAAACTATGGGATTACAGCAGAGGCAGATGCCTGAAGACATATACCGGTCATAAGAATGAGAAATACTGCGTATTTGCCAGTTTTTCAGTTACTGGTGGAAAATGGATTGTCTCTGGTTCAGAGGATAACCTGGTATACATTTGGAACCTTCAAACTAAAGAGATTGTACAGAAATTGCAAGGCCATACAGATGTGGTAATCTCAGCAGCTTGTCATCCTACAGAAAACATCATTGCGTCAGCAGCATTAGGAAATGACAAAACAGTTAAATTGTGGACAAGTACTTACTAAACCCTTTAGAAATCAAGTGGTAGAGTCAAACTGGCCAAAAAAAAAAAGATTAGGTATTTTAAAAGATGGTGTTCTCTCAATTTTGGCATGTATTTTTTTGTTTTGTTTTGTTTTTTTAACATTGTCTTGCATTATAAGAATTTAAGACCTTTTTCGAGATCCAACCAGTCCATTCTAAAGATCAGTCCTGGGTGTTCTGGAAGGACTGATGCTAAAGCTGAAAGTCCAATACTTTGGCCACCTCATTCGAAGAGTTGACTCATTGGAAAAGACTCTTATGCTGGGAGGGATTGGGGGCAGGAGGAGAAGGGGATGACAGAGGATGAGATGGCTAGACGGCATCACTGACTCGATGGACGTGAGTTTGGGTGAACTCCGGGAGTTGGTGATGGACAGGGAGGCCTGGCGTGCTGCAATTCATGGGGTCGCAAAGAGTTGGATATGACTGAGCGACTGAACTGAACTGAACCAAGCCTCAGTTTGTTAAGTAAGACAGTTGGAAATGCAAGTTTAAATCCCAGGGTTTCTGACTGGAATCTTGATGTCTGTGATTAATCTCTTGTGTCTGTCCTTGAACAGATTCTCATTCTATTCCTTTCAATGACTATTCTAGCGGATCACTGTATTTGATAAAATTTAGAAGTAAAGCTCACAAAACAGGATGACTGATTAAATGAGGGGAACAAGGGAGTTTGGAATAACTCCAGGGTATTTGGTTTGGGAGATCGGAAGAGAATAAGCCTGGGATGGTGGTGGACTGGAGATTGGTCAGATGCTACTCCCACAGTTTTAAGTGACAGCCTACATGATGGGATGTGAAATGGTCTGTGGAATCAAGTTTGTAATTTGGGAAAAAACAAGTAATGATTGTATTTGTTCTGAATCTTTTTACCAAAAGTAAAGATAAACCAAATCAAAATTAATAAAGGCATTTTACTGTGAGAGGCATTTACCTCTCACTACCATGTCAGACAGCCGTCTCCTGATTCTCAGGGCAAGCTCAGCGTCTGAGTAGTAAAGCCTCTTATTATGCCTGAACTACCCACTCTGCCCATGCTACAAACTCAGTTCAGAAATCACCACTTTGTGGAACCATCACTGCCTGTCTGTGCTGTAATGGTTTCACAGGCCCTGTGTCCAGTAAATTATGAGCTCTGTAGACTCTAAGTATGTTTTATTCATCTTTGTATTCTCAGTTTTTGTATATAAAAGGGACTCGAGTGCTGTTTGATTAATGACAATGAATTATACCACCATCACAACTTCACTTGTTGCTTGATTTCAATAAATTTTGGAGTCAATTCCCCATACTATTATTTTTATTAAAACTTAAAAAGTACCTAGCCGTAGCCTCACATTAATTCATTCAAACAGGGTTTATAGGAAATATAAATTGGAAAACATTTTCTGTCTCCTTTACCTGTAGAGACATGATAAACATGAAAAAATAATTCAGAAATAAAGCAAAAAATAGTAACAATCACTTAATTGAAAATGGGTACTATAGAATACAAAAGAAGACAGTTTTGTCCTTGTTGCTTATAATAGTGCTCATGAAATCTGATTTGCTTGAGAAGTTGTAAGCAATATAAGATACTATAATTACTAGTAGGGTGTGTGACAGCTCAAGTTAATACGTGAGGCTACTGGGAGAAGTGGATCAGATGGGGGAAGGTCTTAAATTCTGGTCATTAAATTTATATTCAACCCCAAAAGAGGCAGTCACTATTATAATTACTAAAGTCACTATCATAAGTTCCTAAAGAGGACAGCTGACACAGAATGATGATATAAATTCTTTCTGCATGGTAGGATTTTTGAGCTTTGACTTAAACATTTTACAACAATGAATCTTCAAGAATACAACACTTGAAAAAAAATTTTAAATGCTTCTTTGTAAGTTAAAATGGTATTGTTTTATGAAGAAAAATGACTTACTTTAAAAAAATACATTAGATTTACCCATATTTAAAATCTACATTTAGATAATATGTAAGTATTCCAAAATATTAATCAAGGAAGACTAATCTGCTAAAATGCGTATAAAGTAATGCTTTTTGATGATAAGTTTTCAAGTGATAAAAATCAAAGAGCTTGGTATGTAAAAGCTAAGGTCAAAGTACTCTATATAGATAGATAGAGTTATCAGATGGATTATGAAGCTGTAGATTTTACTGAGTATTTTATTAAACTAAGTTCCCAAACAGCTGCATATATTTAATCTGATATAACCCTCTGAATGTTTATAAGGACTTGCCATCCCTTAAAACTTATGCAGCATGTGAGACTAAATGAAATACTTAAATAGAAACCAGCATCCATAGCTAAATATGAAACAACTTGGCATCTCCGTCAGACTAAATAAGATATATATGAGGTATAAATGCTTATTTTTCAACAATAATAAAATGCATCTGATAGCTTTTGATAATTGAGAAATTTAGTGTCAAAGCAGAAGGGAAGGACCAGTTAGAAATTCTAAGCCACAGCACAGAAGAAGCAACTGTGCTGGTCCCAACTAACTCCATGGTGCTGGGATTTCAAAATCCTCAGAAACTTGTGGCCAGAATGCCATCATCACCTTGCCAGGGCTTTTACAAAGGCTGTTCTCCTAAAAGCCTCTGTTTACCAGCACACCTGACAAAGACAGAGTGTGGTCTGGCTGCTTCCCAGAGCTCAAGAAGCACCAGGGCATTCGGGGCGGTTAGCTCTTTGGCGTGCCCCCGGGCAGTGTACTCAGCTGTCCCTCCTTACTCTCCAGAAATGAGGACACACAAACCATTTGGCTTCTGGGGAGATGTCACTTTGGTAATGGGAATTAAAGAAGGATATGGGACCTGACTATAAAGAAGAGTTAATAATAAAGTTCAAATAAGTCATCTCATTTTTCATTTTCCTGAAAAACAACAACAACAAAAACAAAAACAGGCTGCATTAACCTAGATCAAGTTATAGTACTGGAGAAGACTCTTGAGAGTCCCTTGAACTGCAAGGAGATCCAACCAGTCCATCCTAAAGGAAAGCAGTCCTGGGTGTTCATTGGAAGGACTGATGTTGAAGCTGAAACTCCAGTATTTTGGCCACCTGAGGCAAAGAGCTGACTCATTTGAAAGGACCCTGATGCTGGGAAAGATCGAAGGCAGGAGGAGAAGGGGACAACAGGATGAGATGGTTAGATGGCATCACTGACTCAATGGACATGAGTTTGGGTGAACTCTGCGAGTTGGTGATGGACAGGGAGGCCCAGCATGCTGCAGTTCATGGGGTCGCAAAGAGTCGGACACGACTGAGCGACTGAACTGAACTGAAAGTTGTAAAATACAGACAAGTGATTTCTTTAAGAAAATTTATTTGTAGCTCTAGAGTTTTACCAGCACACCTGACAAAGACAGAGTGTGGTCTGGCTGCTTCCCAGAGCTCAAGAAGCACCAGGGCATTCGGGGCGGTTAGCTCTTTGGCGTGCCCCCGGGCAGTGTACTCAGCTGTCCCTCCTTACTCTCCAGAAATGAGGACACACAAACCATTTGGCTTCTGGGGAGATGTCACTTTGGTAATGGGAATTAAAGAAGGATATGGGACCTGACTATAAAGAAGAGTTAATAATAAAGTTCAAATAAGTCATCTCATTTTTCATTTTCCTGAAAAACAACAACAACAAAAACAAAAACAGGCTGCATTAACCTAGATCAAGTTATAGTACTGGAGAAGACTCTTGAGAGTCCCTTGAACTGCAAGGAGATCCAACCAGTCCATCCTAAAGGAAAGCAGTCCTGGGTGTTCATTGGAAGGACTGATGTTGAAGCTGAAACTCCAGTATTTTGGCCACCTGAGGCAAAGAGCTGACTCATTTGAAAGGACCCTGATGCTGGGAAAGATCGAAGGCAGGAGGAGAAGGGGACAACAGGATGAGATGGTTAGATGGCATCACTGACTCAATGGACATGAGTTTGGGTGAACTCTGCGAGTTGGTGATGGACAGGGAGGCCCAGCATGCTGCAGTTCATGGGGTCGCAAAGAGTCGGACACGACTGAGCGACTGAACTGAACTGAAAGTTGTAAAATACAGACAAGTGATTTCTTTAAGAAAATTTATTTGTAGCTCTAGAGTGGAAATAGGGAAGCTCATAATACCACATTCTTTTTAGTAAGGCCTATTACTGCAGCATTATTTCTAGATCTTCAAAATCCAACCAACACCAATATATCTGCTACTCTGTTTTGGCCTTCATAGCAGCTTCTTCTCTCAGACGAGCTTTCTTTTCTAGGTTCAAGCTTGTTAAAGTCTCATTTCTTCTGGCAGCCTAAAGTGAAACGAATGTGAACAAGTGGTTATTTATGCCGGCTCGGGGAGGATGTCATTACCTGACATGGCAAGTACAGGCATGGAGGAATGGTTCGCTGCTTGTGTGCCAGGCACAGCAGCCCTCTCCATGTGCCTTCTGCCTCCTCTAATGCTCCCAGTACAGCAGTCCATCCATTGACGCACAAGAGACATGCCACACCTCTGCCTTCTCTTCCTTTCTGGCCTCTCTCTTTAAATCTTCTAGCCTCTCTTCTCCCTTTATAAAATATTCCCTTGTCTTTCTCTTTTCCTCTCTTTAGTATTAAGTACCTTTTTGTTTCCATTTCTACCCCCTTTTTCCCTCCTCTCACTTTTCTTTGTTGCTACCATTTCTCCATCCCCAACTCATTTGTATACTTTCACATCCTTCTAGTTCCTTATTCCTCTTTTACCAAAAACATTCAGCTTTGGGGATCCCAGATTTCACCAAATACTACCCCTGATGACTCCCAGCAGTGACTACCTTGCCACTCCATCCTCTGAGAGTGAAGAGCAGTGGAGAAGATGCAACCATCTTCCCTTACTTCCCTCCCTCTGACTTGTTTCATCTCTGTGAAGCTTACATAAACAGTCCAGTTTCAAATTTTCATACCAGCACCCTATAAGGTGGTGTTTTTCTTCAGAATTAAGTATGGAGGGGGCAGAGAATCAGAATGGTTAGATGATGAAAAGGACAAAACACAAGGGCTAATAATTTCTCTCTTCTAAATCACAGTAAGTTCAGAAGTTAGTCATTCCAGTAGCATTTACCAACTTTTCAGAAACTGACAGTTCCATAAAAGAGAAATAATATTTATGGTATAGGACAAGAGAGGAGCTCTTTATACATTGCATACCCTTTCGTGATGCTGGGGGGATCCCAGGGAGTGATCTGTTTTTGGAGTATTTAAACTCAGCTAGCATCATCAAGTAGACAAAAGCGATGCAGATTTCTTAGAATTCTTAAATCCCTATATCCTGTTTTATATGCTTCTTTCTGTAGGTTCAGTCTGAGAGCTAAGCATGAAAAGTTAAAGAGGGAGGCAGGAAAAATACTGAAGTGGGGTAGGAACACAGCTGTGAAGAGAACTTCACCCAGGCCTCCACACTTGCCCTTCATGCTGTCATAACATCAGCCTAAACGGTTGGTATTTTCTATTCCAAGACTCGCAAGAGAGTCAGAAGTTCACTTTTACTCTGGACTCACTGCACATAAGGAAGTCAGTTATCACTGGGTTTGCAGAAGAACCCTTGTAAATTCTTGACAGTAGATAGAAGACACTTCTTTCCATGTGGAAGCTGTGATATATAGAATTAGACATGGGATTTAAATAATGGCTTGGCCAGTACTGATGCATAGAAAAATATCTGTATTTTAATCACAAGATAGTAGTCGGCAAACTTGGCTCTATCTTTTTGTCTTGCCACTTACTAGCTATGTGACATTGGGAAAAGTAACATATCTAAGTTTTGGTTCTTCTTTTACAAAGCATGGATAAGAGAACTGACCTCTTAGGTTCTCACAATTATTGTGGTGATTAAGTAAGTTGAACAATGTGCTGTGCTGTGCTCAGTTGCTTCAGCTGTGTCAGACTCTGCGCAACCCTATGGACTATAGCCTGCCAGGCTCCTCTGTCCATGGGATTCTCCAGGCAAGAATCCTGGAGCGGGTTGCCATTTCCAACTCCGGGGGATCATCCCAACCCAGGGATTGAACCTGGGTCTCCTTCATTGGCAGGGGTATTCTTAACCACTAAGCCCAAGGTTAACAATACCTGTTATAAAATGAGCACTCAGTAAGTGGGAATACTTTTCCTGTCACCTCAATTAGGTCTAGATTCAAACTGCGGCTCTGCTATTAGGGAGATGTGTGTGAACTTGGGTAAGTCACTAAGCTTTCTATGCTACGTTTCCTCATTTATAAATGAGGGCCTAATAATAGTATCTACCTTGCAGCGTTGTTGTAAGATTTAATTGAGATAACAACAAGGTACCTGGAAGACGGTAAGACAGTTATTTACAATGACTGGATCTGTGGACCTGAATGCCTGTGTACTGCTTAGGAGCTTAGACAGATGGCCTAATTGGAACATCCAAGTAGAGAACAGTGATAAGAACACTCACCAAGACTAAGGCAGAGTGAGGATCAATAAGTCCATGTACTGTGAGTGCTTTACAGACAAACAAGGAGGTATCAGTACATATGCCAGTGTCACACATCTTGTTTCACATTCCTTATGACACCTATGACAACTAAAAAGTTTTTTTACTTAACCAAAACTATTTTAGTTCTTCAGCATGCCAAAGTTAGGATTTGCTGTTTACCTCCAAGCATGATAATCTCAGGTTTGGCCCTACCATATTTTATTTTGTTTCTTATCATTTCTTGTATAGGAAGTGACTTCTTCAACACAGAGAATAAAGAGTTAACCCCTGATTTCCTCTAGGTCTTTTGTGGAAAATACATAAAGATAGAGGGGATGTCCACTCTTACCTTCTTTCCCTCAATAACCATCAGTACGCATCCTGCCACTGTCAAGGCAATCATTACATAGCTGACCTTCACCCGGACCTTGTTCTTTGCAGCATCGAGCATCTCAAACCTAGCAATACAGTGAGATCATGAGAGAAAGTTAAAGTTTCTGAGTTGCCAGAGGATATAAATCTCTGTGTCCCACAAATCAGGAGTGGAGTGGTGCCCATAAATATAAAAAATGGAGGTGAGACCCAAAGATCTCGTAGGACTTTGGGGAAGATGGAGCATTTTCACAATTCACTTTATATTTTTATATAAATCACAATAAAGGGGTGGAGATGAAGATAGTGGGACTGAGGACTTCCAGCTACACACTATGCCAATGATGGGAAAGAATTTAGAGGATAAATTTATCTGAAAGTATGTGAAGATCTTCACACTTTAATAAATCTTGCTTGGACATCAGGAACCAGCTGCATTAGCTTTGGCACTGTAGCTAAATATCAGTTGAATCCTACTGCTTCAATTTATGCAAAAGTCAACAACTATAGTTTAACTGGAATAGGCTACACTCAGACTCTGAGGCTTGGTATGAAGCCTCCATTGTCTGCTCTGGTAGATGGGAAGAGTGTAATGCTGGAAGTCACAAACCTGGGCTTGCTCTGGAGCTGGAGGATGAAAGAAACCTCCAGGAATGGGTATCAGAAGATCTGACTTTAATATATTTGCAGTGTGACCAACAGGAGCCCCATATACCCAAGGTGATCAAAACAAAGGATGATCTAAAAGCTGTATTTTAAATATTTAGATAGTTACTTATTAGTTGGTTTCTAGTTGAAAGGGTCATCTATCTAGTTACCAATGCTGCAGCTGTGCAGTCACCTGTACACTGCTACGCTGTGCTAAGTCTCTTCAGTTCTGTCCAACTCTTTGTGACCCTATGGACTACAGCCCACCAGGCTCCTCTGTCCGTGGGATTCTCCAGGGAAGAATATGGCGTAGGTTGCATGTCTTCCTTCAAAGGATCCTTCCAACCCAGGGATTGAACCATGTCTCTTGCATCTCCTGCATTGGCATATGGATTCTTTACCACCAGCACCACCTGGGAAGCCTATACATTACTTAAATGTATTTAACTGTTAAAGGTGCTATCTGCCAATAATAAAACACACTTTTATGAAAACTGAAAAAAAAAAAAAAGGAAAATCTCAAACAGCCTAACCAACCGCCTAAAAGAACTAGAAAAAGAAGAACAAACAAAACCATAGCAGAAGAAAGTAAAGATCAGCAAGGAAATAAAATAGAGTTTAAGAAAAAACATTGAAAAAATCATCAAAACCAAGAGCTCGTTTTTTGAAAGGATAAACAAAATCAGAAAACTTCTGGCTAGGCTAAACAAGAAAAGAGAAAGGATCCAAATAAGAAAAATAAGAAACAAAAGGATAAATAATAACCAATGCCACAGAAATACAAAAAACAAACAAACCCAACCATTAAGAGTATACTTTGAACAATACATGCCAACAAACTGGACAACCTAGAAGAAATAGACAAGTTCCTAGAAACATACAGCCCAAAAGGGAATCAAGCAGAAATAACTAATCTGAACATACTGATCACTGGAATTGAAATAGAATATGTAGTACTAATAAAACTTTCTTCAAACAAAAGTCCAGGACCAGATGGCTTCACTGGAGAATTCTACCAAACACAGAACTTACAATGATATCTCTAAAGTACTCCAAAACATTAAAGAGGGGGGAACCCACCCAAAGCCATTCTATGAAGCCACGATCACCCTCATACCAAAATCATACAAAGACACTAAAAAAAGAAAACTACAGGCCAGTATCTTTGAAAACTATAGGTGTAAAAATACTCAACAAAATACTAGGAAACTGAATCCCACAACACATAAAAAGGATCGTACACCATGATCAAGTTGGATTCATCCAGGGTCGCAAGGATGGTTCAACACATGCAAATCAATGTGATACACCACATTAAAAAAAGAAAGACAAAACCATGTGATCATTTCAACAGATATAGAAAAAAGCATTTGATAAAATTCAGTATTCATTCATGCTAAAAACTCTCACCAAAGTAGGTACAGAGGAAATTTTTAAAAATAATAAAAATGCTTAATAAAAGCATTTATGACAAATCCATAGTCCACCAAATGCTCAACAGAGAACAGCTAAAAGTCCCCCACTGAATTCTAGGACAAGTCACCACTCCTATTCGTCACAGTGCAGTCTTGGGCTGGAAGAATCAATACTGTCAAAATGGTCATCCTACGCAAAGCCGTCTATTTAGTGTGATTCCTATCAAACTCTGCATGCTATTTTTCACAGAACTAGAACAAATAATCCTAAAATTTATATAGAACCACAAAAGACCCAGAACTGCCAAAGCAATTCTGAAGAGTAAGAACAAAGCTAGGGGCATAACATACCCAGACTTCAGACAATACTATAAAGCTACAGTAATCAAAACAGCATGGTATTGGCACAAAAACAGACATGCAAATCTGGGGAACAGAACATATGAACCCACACACCTATAATCAATTAATCTTGGACAAAGAAGGCAAGAATACACAATGGAGAAAAGTTTATTCAGTAAGTGGTTTGGGAAAGCTGGAAAGCCTTATGTATATCACAGAAGTCAAAACAGGCCCTCACACCATACACAAAAATAAACAAACTCAAAATTGCTTAAAGACCTAAATATAAGACATGACACCATAAAACCCCTAGGAGAGAACACAGGCAAAACATTCTTTGATATATATCTTACCAATATCTTCTTAGGTCAGTCTCCCAAGGCAAAAGAAAGAAAAGCAAAAATAAACTGGACTGAATTAAATTTATAAGCTTTTGCACAGTAAGGGAAACCACACACAAAATGAAAAAAAAAACAACCTACAGAATGGGAGAAAATATTCACAACTGATGTGATCAACAAAGGCTTAATTTCCCAAATATACAAACAGCGCATACAGTTCAATATCTAAAAAACCACCCAATCAAATATGGGCAGAAGACCTAAGTAGACACTTCTCCTAAAAAGAAACCATCAGGCACATAAAATGACATCAAGAATCATGGAGAAAACCACAGTGAGGTATCACTTCAAGCCTGTCAGCATGGCTGACATCAAAAAGACCACAAGTAACAAATGTTGGCAAGGATGCAGAGAAAACGGAAGCCCTCATGCACTGTTGGTGGGAATGAAAACTGATACAGCCACTATGGAGAACCGTATAGAGGGTCCTTTAAAAACCAAAAATAAAGTTGCTATATGATCTGGCAACCTCACTCCTAAGCAGATATCCAGAAAAGACAAAAACTGTAAAAGATACACACACCCCAGTGTTCATAGCAGCATTTACAACAGCCAAGACACAGATGACACAGTCACACACACACACCTATTCACATACGCACACGCACACACATAAAATGGAATCTAACACAGCAGAAAAAAGATAATGGGAATTGCCATTTGGAGCAACATGAATGGACCTAGAGATTATCATACTAGGTGAAGTCAGACAGGAAGACAGGTATCGTATGGTATCACTTAGATGTGGAATATAAGTGAAATGAACTTATTTACAAAACAGAAACGGATTCACAGACACAGGAAACAATCTTATGGTTACCAACAAGAATGGAGGGGGAGGGGTAAATTCAGTTTGGGATTAACAGATACACACATATATTAGATAAACAACAAGGATCTACTATATAACACAGGGAACTATATTCAATCTCTTGTAACATAATAGAAAAGAATCTGAAAAAGTATGTATTGTGTATAACCGAACCACTTTGCTGTAAACTAAAACACCACACTTAAATCAACTATACCTGAACTTAAAAAAAAACACACACAGTAAGACTCCACAAATTTAAAGTAGGAAAAATAAGGGGAAAAAAAAAAGTATGAAGACGAAAAATGGAGCCTGGAACAATGCAAAATAAAGAAAAAAAGCCAAAAAAGGGCAAGACATGGTAATCTACACTTGCCATCGTGGGTCCAGTTTTGGCTCTGTAGCAGCTAGTGCTAAAATGAACCAGTGTCTATCTCTTCTTGAGGTTCTTAAGAAAATACTATATGATATAATGACATTCTGAATAACATCCTGACAATGTGCTGTGCTGTGCTTAGTCACTCAGTCGTGTCTGACTCTCTGAGACCCCATGGACTGTAGCCCACCAGGCTCCTCTGTCCATGGGGATTTTCCAGGCAAGAATACTGGAGTGGGCTGCCACGCCCTCCTCCAGGGGATCTTCCCAACCCAGGGATCAAACCCAGGTCTCCTGCACTGCAGGTGGATTTTTTTTTTACCATCTGAGCCACACTGCAATGAGCTTCATAACGTTCAACACAAAGCACAATTCAGAAAGAAAACAAACATGGGAGAGTTAAACAATGTGCTCTTTATATCCAGCTTTTGCTCTCTGCCTTGAACTGGGAAAAGATTTCAGGATCCCTGGTACAGCAGAAAGATCCTTTAGGCAATGCTCCCTTAACATTTATCTTTTAACTAATGTTTTGGTAAAACTGAGTGACAATGAACTTGAGATTGTGCTCTTTGTCAAGTGCCTCCTATAACTGGTCTGCTGAATACAGACCTATGTACCTTGATAGAAAGTGTGGCGTTGGATTACTATTCTTATGTGAAAGCTAAACGGCCTATCAGGGAAGAGTCTAAACAGAAGGCGGCTTCATCTTGCTGACTCTGCAGGTAGGCAGTGGGTCCCAGTTCCATTACCTGAGTGAGTGGTGAGCATCAGGGCAGGGTACGTGGAGTCCTAATGGGCTCAGGATAGAGAACTAGCCTACTCAGTAGTATGCAGGAAGTGATTATATCTAGAAGAATGAATTTGAGTGCTAACTTTTTTTCCCTCCTTATACTACTTTTGAGACTGGCGGGAGGAAAGTACTTTAAAAATGCATGGAAGGAGGCACAGGGTCCAGGGTGTTGCAGATGGTAGGAGAAGAACCCTGAAAGTATACATACACTGATGCAAGAGCTTGGATCCAGTGAGGGAGCAATGTGGATGGAGTCCTCTGAAGGCACCGAAGGTGGGAGGAACCAGGGATAACTGCTCAGAACATTGAATTGCTCTATTAAGAGCATCTGAGATCCCACCAACCACAACTACCCATGCTGACAAATGTTTTATGTGAACTGGTATTTCCAACTGAAGTGCTGTAATCCTCAGGAAAAGTGATGTATTTTCCATCTGAGGGAACATAAAAAAGTAAAATGCATTTAAATAAGGCTACAAGGTTGCCCTCCATTCTACAGGGAGCAGTAAGAACAGGTATGTTAAGCAGTGCTTGTTCAGAACTACCAACACAAGGATAAATGTGGCCAGGCCCAGAGAAGAGACTGCGAGGGTGACTCGTGAAATTGTGCTTTGGGCTTGATGGTGTCTTGGAACCACCTACAAGTCACACAATGGCAGGTTTTCCTTAGTAAAGTGTATAAAGCACCTGTTAGGGATGAGTACATACCAGCCTGATTTCTGCTGGGATATTCACGAAGAAATTACAGTACAGGTAAGAATTTGAAGTCATACTTATTTCCAGCATGCTCTCCCAGAAGAATACAACTAGCACTTGAGCTAAGAAGGACCAAGGCTCTCCTGCTGAAATAATTCTAGTGAATACAATGTGTTATTTAATTTGACAGGCAGAAAGAGAAAGGCGCTGTTGAAGCTGTTGTAAACAGAAAGCAAAACCTACTTATCTTCCTAGAAAAAGATACCCTGAATGAACCCAGAACTTCTTCAATCATGACTTGATTCAGAAGCCAGAAGGCTCCAGAACAATTCCTTACTGGAAGAGAATGAATGTCCAGGAGCTTTGTTCCAAGTCCCTGTCTCTGAAGAGGATGATGTCCCAGGGGGAGACTGCATCTATTTCTTAGAATCTCTTTTGGCCAAGATGCAAACCATGAGGCAAGAGCAGTGGTTCTCAACTTGGAATGAGTCCCAGGTCTGAAATGAACTCTGGGGCTCCTGGGTTGTGCAGCCAGACTCCAGGAATCAGCTCTGCCTACCAGTAGTCTGGTACTAATCGCAGGATCTGCTTCACTTGCCACTGGGAGGGCAACAGGCTCAGGCTCATCAGGACGCTGTCTGTGGCCAGCACTAGTGCCAGGGCTCCCCAGGGACCTGCAATCACGTATGTAAGACTACAACTGGTGACTCAGATAAAAAGAGGCAGCAGAGGAATATGTTCTAGGAGAAGGAATAAGATGAAACCCTAGAAGACGAATTAAGTAAAGTGGAGACAGCCTACCTACATGAGAAAGACCTCAGAGTAATGATCATAAAGATGAGCAAGGAACTTGGAAGAAGAATGGGTGCACAGAATGAGCAGTTAGAAGTTTTTAAAAGAGAAAACACAAAGAATAACCAGATGTGAAAAATACAGTAACTGAAATGCAAACTACAGTAGAAGGAATCAACAGTAGACTAAATGATAAAGAAAAATGGATCACTGAGCTGGAAGACAGAAGAAAAAAATGAAAAGAAATAAGGCCAGTTTGAGAGACCACTGGGACAACATCAAGCCCATTAATATTCATATTACAGGGGTCCCAGAAGGAGAAGAGCAAGAAAGTGCTTCAGAAATAATTGAAGAGATAATAGCTGAAAACTTGCCTATCCTGAGAAATGAAAGTCATCCAAGTCCAGGAAGCACAGAATCTCATACAGGATTAACCCAAAGAGGAACACACCAAGAATATTGTAATCAAAAATCAAAATGACAAAAATTAAAGATAAACAGAGAGTACTAAGAGCAGCAAGAGAAAAGTAACAAATTACATAGAATGACATTCCCACAAGGCTATCAGCTGACTTTCCAGTAGACTCTGCAGGCCAGATGGAAGTGACATGATATATTTAAAGGAATGAAAGAGAAAAGCATACAACCAGGAATCGTCTACCCAGCAAGGTTCTTATTCAGACTTGGTGAAGAAATCAAAAACTTTACAGACAAGCAAAATCTAAGAGAATTCAGCACCACCAAAGTGGCCTTAACCACAAATGTTAAACGAACTTCTCTAGGCAAAAAAGAAAAGGCCACAATTACAAAAGAGAAAATTATGGAATGAAAGAGCTCACTGGTAACGGTAAAGTAAACTTACGAAATCATTCACATACAAAGTTAGTAAAGGTAGGAAATCATCCATACACAAAGATAGTAGGGAGATTAAGAGAGACAAGTAGTTAAGATCATCTGTATCTACACTAAGCAGTTAAGAGATACACAAAACAATTAGATGTAAAATATGGGATTCCCAGGTGGCACAATGTAAAGAATCTACCTGCCAATGCAGGAAATGCAAGAGACAAGGGTTCGATTCCTGGGTCAGGAAGATCTCCTGGAGAAGCAAATGGCAACCCACTCTAGTATTCTTGCCTAGAGAATTCCAAGGACAGAGAAGCCTGTTGGGTTACAGTCCATGAAGTTGCAAAGAGTCAAACATGACTGAGCTACTGAGCATGCAACTTACACACACATGATATTAAAAACAGTAGTCATTAGGAGAGGAATGTGCAAACTCAAGTGTTTTTTTTAAATGCATTTGAAACTAAGAGACGAGCTCCTAAAACAATCACATATATACCCAGACTGCTACATAAAAACCTCATGGTAACTGCAAACCAATACTCTATAATAAATATACACACAACAAAGAAAAAGGAATACAACATACACTAAAGATAGTCATATCAGAAGAGTATAGAACAAAAGAAGAAAGAAAAAAAGATCTACAAAACAAATCCATACTACACATTAAAAACAAACAACAAAGCCCTACTGTAGAGCATCAGTTCAGTTCAGTCTAGTCGCTCAGTTGTGTCCCACTCTTTGCGACCCCATAAATTGCAGCATGCAAGGCCTCCCTGTCCATCACCAACTCCTGGAGTCTACTCAAACTCATGTCCATCAAGTCGGTGATGCAATCCAGCCATCTCATCTTCTGTCGTCCCCTTCTCCTCCTGCCCCCAATACCTCCCAGCATCATGGTCTTTTCCAGTGAGTTAAAAGAAAGACAAAACCATGTGATCATTTCAACAGATATAGAAAAAAGCATTTGATAAAATTCAGTATTCATTCATGCTAAAAACTCTCACCAAAGTAGGTACAGAGGAAATTTTTAAAAATAATAAAAATGCTTAATAAAAGCATTTATGACAAATCCATAGTCCACCAAATGCTCAACAGAGAACAGCTAAAAGTCCCCCACTGAATTCTAGGACAAGTCACCACTCCTATTCGTCACAGTGCAGTCTTGGGCTGGAAGAATCAATACTGTCAAAATGGTCATCCTACGCAAAGCCGTCTATTTAGTGTGATTCCTATCAAACTCTGCATGCTATTTTTCACAGAACTAGAACAAATAATCCTAAAATTTATATAGAACCACAAAAGACCCAGAACTGCCAAAGCAATTCTGAAGAGTAAGAACAAAGCTAGGGGCATAACATACCCAGACTTCAGACAATACTATAAAGCTACAGTAATCAAAACAGCATGGTATTGGCACAAAAACAGACATGCAAATCTGGGGAACAGAACATATGAACCCACACACCTATAATCAATTAATCTTGGACAAAGAAGGCAAGAATACACAATGGAGAAAAGTTTATTCAGTAAGTGGTTTGGGAAAGCTGGAAAGCCTTATGTATATCACAGAAGTCAAAACAGGCCCTCACACCATACACAAAAATAAACAAACTCAAAATTGCTTAAAGACCTAAATATAAGACATGACACCATAAAACCCCTAGGAGAGAACACAGGCAAAACATTCTTTGATATATATCTTACCAATATCTTCTTAGGTCAGTCTCCCAAGGCAAAAGAAAGAAAAGCAAAAATAAACTGGACTGAATTAAATTTATAAGCTTTTGCACAGTAAGGGAAACCACACACAAAATGAAAAAAAAAACAACCTACAGAATGGGAGAAAATATTCACAACTGATGTGATCAACAAAGGCTTAATTTCCCAAATATACAAACAGCGCATACAGTTCAATATCTAAAAAACCACCCAATCAAATATGGGCAGAAGACCTAAGTAGACACTTCTCCTAAAAAGAAACCATCAGGCACATAAAATGACATCAAGAATCATGGAGAAAACCACAGTGAGGTATCACTTCAAGCCTGTCAGCATGGCTGACATCAAAAAGACCACAAGTAACAAATGTTGGCAAGGATGCAGAGAAAACGGAAGCCCTCATGCACTGTTGGTGGGAATGAAAACTGATACAGCCACTATGGAGAACCGTATAGAGGGTCCTTTAAAAACCAAAAATAAAGTTGCTATATGATCTGGCAACCTCACTCCTAAGCAGATATCCAGAAAAGACAAAAACTGTAAAAGATACACACACCCCAGTGTTCATAGCAGCATTTACAACAGCCAAGACACAGATGACACAGTCACACACACACACCTATTCACATACGCACACGCACACACATAAAATGGAATCTAACACAGCAGAAAAAAGATAATGGGAATTGCCATTTGGAGCAACATGAATGGACCTAGAGATTATCATACTAGGTGAAGTCAGACAGGAAGACAGGTATCGTATGGTATCACTTAGATGTGGAATATAAGTGAAATGAACTTATTTACAAAACAGAAACGGATTCACAGACACAGGAAACAATCTTATGGTTACCAACAAGAATGGAGGGGGAGGGGTAAATTCAGTTTGGGATTAACAGATACACACATATATTAGATAAACAACAAGGATCTACTATATAACACAGGGAACTATATTCAATCTCTTGTAACATAATAGAAAAGAATCTGAAAAAGTATGTATTGTGTATAACCGAACCACTTTGCTGTAAACTAAAACACCACACTTAAATCAACTATACCTGAACTTAAAAAAAAACACACACAGTAAGACTCCACAAATTTAAAGTAGGAAAAATAAGGGGAAAAAAAAAAGTATGAAGACGAAAAATGGAGCCTGGAACAATGCAAAATAAAGAAAAAAAGCCAAAAAAGGGCAAGACATGGTAATCTACACTTGCCATCGTGGGTCCAGTTTTGGCTCTGTAGCAGCTAGTGCTAAAATGAACCAGTGTCTATCTCTTCTTGAGGTTCTTAAGAAAATACTATATGATATAATGACATTCTGAATAACATCCTGACAATGTGCTGTGCTGTGCTTAGTCACTCAGTCGTGTCTGACTCTCTGAGACCCCATGGACTGTAGCCCACCAGGCTCCTCTGTCCATGGGGATTTTCCAGGCAAGAATACTGGAGTGGGCTGCCACGCCCTCCTCCAGGGGATCTTCCCAACCCAGGGATCAAACCCAGGTCTCCTGCACTGCAGGTGGATTTTTTTTTATCATCTGAGCCACACTGCAATGAGCTTCATAACGTTCAACACAAAGCACAATTCAGAAAGAAAACAAACATGGGAGAGTTAAACAATGTGCTCTTTATATCCAGCTTTTGCTCTCTGCCTTGAACTGGGAAAAGATTTCAGGATCCCTGGTACAGCAGAAAGATCCTTTAGGCAATGCTCCCTTAACATTTATCTTTTAACTAATGTTTTGGTAAAACTGAGTGACAATGAACTTGAGATTGTGCTCTTTGTCAAGTGCCTCCTATAACTGGTCTGCTGAATACAGACCTATGTACCTTGATAGAAAGTGTGGCGTTGGATTACTATTCTTATGTGAAAGCTAAACGGCCTATCAGGGAAGAGTCTAAACAGAAGGCGGCTTCATCTTGCTGACTCTGCAGGTAGGCAGTGGGTCCCAGTTCCATTACCTGAGTGAGTGGTGAGCATCAGGGCAGGGTACGTGGAGTCCTAATGGGCTCAGGATAGAGAACTAGCCTACTCAGTAGTATGCAGGAAGTGATTATATCTAGAAGAATGAATTTGAGTGCTAACTTTTTTTCCCTCCTTATACTACTTTTGAGACTGGCGGGAGGAAAGTACTTTAAAAATGCATGGAAGGAGGCACAGGGTCCAGGGTGTTGCAGATGGTAGGAGAAGAACCCTGAAAGTATACATACACTGATGCAAGAGCTTGGATCCAGTGAGGGAGCAATGTGGATGGAGTCCTCTGAAGGCACCGAAGGTGGGAGGAACCAGGGATAACTGCTCAGAACATTGAATTGCTCTATTAAGAGCATCTGAGATCCCACCAACCACAACTACCCATGCTGACAAATGTTTTATGTGAACTGGTATTTCCAACTGAAGTGCTGTAATCCTCAGGAAAAGTGATGTATTTTCCATCTGAGGGAACATAAAAAAGTAAAATGCATTTAAATAAGGCTACAAGGTTGCCCTCCATTCTACAGGGAGCAGTAAGAACAGGTATGTTAAGCAGTGCTTGTTCAGAACTACCAGCACAAGGATAAATGGTGGCCAGGCCCAGAGAAGAGACTGCGAGGGTGACTCGTGAAATTGTGCTTTGGGCTTGATGGTGTCTTGGAACCACCTACAAGTCACACAATGGCAGGTTTTCCTTAGTAAAGTGTATAAAGCACCTGTTAGGGATGAGTACATACCAGCCTGATTTCTGCTGGGATATTCACGAAGAAATTACAGTACAGGTAAGAATTTGAAGTCATACTTATTTCCAGCATGCTCTCCCAGAAGAATACAACTAGCACTTGAGCTAAGAAGGACCAAGGCTCTCCTGCTGAAATAATTCTAGTGAATACAATGTGTTATTGAATTTGACAGGCAGAAAGAGAAAGGCGCTGTTGAAGCTGTTGTAAACAGAAAGCAAAACCTACTTATCTTCCTAGAAAAAGATACCCTGAATGAACCCAGAACTTCTTCAATCATGACTTGATTCAGAAGCCAGAAGGCTCCAGAACAATTCCTTACTGGAAGAGAATGAATGTCCAGGAGCTTTGTTCCAAGTCCCTGTCTCTGAAGAGGATGATGTCCCAGGGGGAGACTGTATCTATTTCTTAGAATCTCTTTTGGCTAAGATGCAAACCATGAGGCAAGAGCAGTGGTTCTCAACTTGGAATGAGTCCCAGGTCTGAAATGAACTCTGGGGCTCCTGGGTTGTGCAGCCAGACTCCAGGAATCAGCTCTGCCTACCAGTAGTCTGGTACTAATCGCAGGATCTGCTTCACTTGCCACTGGGAGGGCAACAGGCTCAGGCTCATCAGGACGCTGTCTGTGGCCAGCACTAGTGCCAGGGCTCCCCAGGGACCTGCAATCACGTATGTAAGACTACAACTGGTGACTCAGATAAAAAGAGGCAGCAGAGGAATATGTTCTAGGAGAAGGAATAAGATGAAACCCTAGAAGACGAATTAAGTAAAGTGGAGACAGCCTACCTACATGAGAAAGACCTCAGAGTAATGATCATAAAGATGAGCAAGGAACTTGGAAGAAGAATGGGTGCACAGAATGAGCAGTTAGAAGTTTTTAAAAGAGAAAACACAAAGAATAACCAGATGTGAAAAATACAGTAACTGAAATGCAAACTACAGTAGAAGGAATCAACAGTAGACTAAATGATAAAGAAAAATGGATCACTGAGCTGGAAGACAGAAGAAAAAAATGAAAAGAAATAAGGCCAGTTTGAGAGACCACTGGGACAACATCAAGCCCATTAATATTCATATTACAGGGGTCCCAGAAGGAGAAGAGCAAGAAAGTGCTTCAGAAATAATTGAAGAGATAATAGCTGAAAACTTGCCTATCCTGAGAAATGAAAGTCATCCAAGTCCAGGAAGCACAGAATCTCATACAGGATTAACCCAAAGAGGAACACACCAAGAATATTGTAATCAAAAATCAAAATGACAAAAATTAAAGATAAACAGAGAGTACTAAGAGCAGCAAGAGAAAAGTAACAAATTACATAGAATGACATTCCCACAAGGCTACCAGCTGACTTTCCAGTAGACTCTGCAGGCCAGATGGAAGTGACATGATATATTTAAAGGAATGAAAGAGAAAAGCATACAACCAGGAATCGTCTACCCAGCAAGGTTCTTATTCAGACTTGGTGAAGAAATCAAAAACTTTACAGACAAGCAAAATCTAAGAGAATTCAGCACCACCAAAGTGGCCTTAACNTTGAACATCTGGAAGTTCACGGTTCACATACTGCTGAAGCCTGGCTTGGAGAATTTTGAGCATTACTTTACTAGCGTGTAAGATGAGTGCAATTGTGTGGTAGTTTGAGCATTCTTTGGCATTGCCTTTCTTTGGGACTGGAATGAAAACTGACCTTTTCCAGTCCTGTGGCCACTGCTGAGTTTTCCAAATTTGCTGGCATATTGAGTGCAGCACTTTCAATGCATCATCTTTCAGGATTTGAAATAGCTCCACTGAAATTCCATCACCTCCACTAGCTTTGTTTGTAGTGATGCTTTCTAAGGCCCACTTGACATCACATTCCAGCATGTCTGGCTCTAGATGAGTGATCACACCATCGTGATTATCTGGGTCGTGAAGCTCTTTTTTGTACAGTTCTTCTGTGTATTCTTGCCATCTCTTAAAATCTTCTGCTTCTGTTAGGTCCATACCATTTCTGTCCTTTATCAAGCCCATCTTTGCATGAAATGTTCCCTTGGTATCTCTAATTTTTTGGAAGAGATCTCTAGTCTTTCCCATTCTGTTGTTTCCCTCTACTTCTCTGCACTGAACGCCGAGGAAGGCTTTCTTATCTCTCCTTGCTATTCTTTGGAACTCTGCATTCAAACGGGACTATCTTTCCTTTTCTCCTTTGCTTTTCACTTTTCTTCTTTTCACAGCTATTTGTAAGGCTGCCCCGGACAGCCATTTTGCATTTCTTGCATTTCTTTTCCATGGGGATGGTCTTGATCCCTGTCTCCTGTACAATGTCACGAACCTCAGTCCATAGTTCATCAGGCACTCTGTCTATCATAGGGAACTATATTCTATACCTTGTAATAACTTATAATGGAAAATAACATATATATACATATATATATAACTGAATAACTGCTGTACACCTGAAACATTGTAAATCAAATATATGTCAATAAAAAATCCAAAGCAATTAACAAAAAGGCAGTGAGTATATACATATACATGATTACCTTAAATGTAAATGAACTAAATGCTCCAACCAAAAAGTACAGACTGAATGGAAGAAAAACAAGACCCATATATATGCTGCCTACAAGAGACTCATTTCAGATCTAGGGACACATACAGACTGAAAGTGAGAAGATGAAAAAAGGTATTTCATGCATGTGGAAATCAAAAGAAAGCTAAAGGAGCAATACTCATATCAATCAGACAAAATAGATTTTAAAATACTGTTACAAGAGAAAAAGAGAGACAGTATAATGATCAAGTGATCAAGAAAACATAACAATTGTAAATACATCTGCACCCAACGTAGGAGATCCTCAATATGTAAGGTAAAACTTAACCAACATAAAAGGAGAAATTGAGAGTAAGACAATACTAGTATGGGACTTCAATACCCCATTTACATCCAGACAGAAAATCAATAAGGAAACACAGACCTTGACAACACATTAGACTAAATGGACTTACTTGATATATTTAGAGTATTCCATATGAAAGCAGCAGAATACATTCTTTTCAAGTGTACATGGCACATTCTCCAGGATAGGTCATATGCTGGGTCACAGAGCCAATTTCAGTAAATTTAAGAAAACGGAAATCATATCAAGCCTCTTTTCCAATCACTGCTGCTGCTGCTGCTAAGTTAGTTCAGTCGTGTCAGACTCTGTGCGACCCCATAGACGGCAGCCCACCAGGCTCCTCCATCCCTGGGATTCTCCAGGCAAGAATATTGGAGTGGGTTGCCATTTCCTTCTCCAATGCATGAAAGTGAAAAGTTAAAGTGAAGTTGCTCAGTCGTGTCCCACTTTTCGCGATCCCATGGACTGCAGCCCATCAGGCCCCACTGTCCATGGGATTCTCCAGGCAAGAGTACTGGAATGGGTTGCCAACCACTATGAGACTAAAACTCAACTATAAGAATAAACTACAAAAAAACATAAACATGTGGAGGCTAAGCAATATGCTACTAAACAACCATTGGGTCAGTGAAGAAATCAAATAGAAAATAAAAAAACCTAGAGACAAATGAAAACAAAACCACAACAATCCAAAACCTTTGGGATGGCACAAAAACAGTTCTAAGAGGGAAGTTTTTAAGCAATGTAAGTTTGCCTCAGGAAATAAGAAAATCTCAAATAAACAAATTAACCTTACACCTAAAGCAACTAGAAAAAGAACAAACAAAACCAAAAGTTAGTAGAAGCAAAGAAATTATAAACATCAGAGCAGAAATAAAGACAAAAAAAAAAAAAAAACCAGCAAAGATCAATGAAACTAAAAGCTGGTTTTTTGAAAAGATAAACAAAACTGATACACCTTTAGCCATACTCATTAGGGAAAAAGAAAAAGTGAGAGGGCCTAAATCAATAAAATCAGAAATGAAAAGGGAGAAGTTACAGCCCACACCACAGAAATACAAAGGATCACAAGAGACTATTATGAAAAATCATATGCAAATAAAATGGGAACCTTGAAGAAATGGACAAATACTTAGAAAGGTACAATCTCCCAAGACTGAACCAGGAAGAAATAGAAAATATGAACAGACCAATAACTAGTATTGAAATTGAATAGTATTTTAAAAACTCCCAACAAATAAAAGTTTAGAACCAGATAGCTCCATGGGTGAGTTGTAGCAAACATTTATAGAAGAGTTAACATCTCTCCTGCTGGAACTATTCCAAAAAATTGCAGAGGAAGGGATACTTCTTAACTCATTCTATGGGCTACCATCACCCTGATACCAAAACCAGACAAAGATACCAACAACACCAAAAAAATAACAGACCAGTATCACTGATGAACATAGATGCAAAAATCCTCAACAAAATACTAGAAAACCAAATCCAACAATAACTTAAAAGACCCATACACCATGATCAAATGGGATTTATCCCAGGGATGCAGGGATTTTTCACCACCCACAAATCAATCAGTATGATATATCACATTAGCGAACTGAAGAACAAAAACCATATGATGATCTAAATAGATGCAGAAAAAGCTTTTGATAAAATTTAATATTGGTTATGGTAAAAGGACTTCCCTGGTGGCTCAGACGGTAAAGCGTCTGTCTACAATGCAGGAGACCTGGGTTCCATCCCTGGGTTGGGAAGATCTGCTGGAGAAGGAAATGGCAATCCACTCCAGTACTATTGCCTGAAAAATCCCATGGACAGAGGAGCCTGGTAGGCTACAGTCCAGGGGGGTCCCATAGAGTTGGACACGACTGAGTGACTTCACTTTTCACTTTCCTTCATGGTAAAAACTCTCCAAAAAGTGGGCACAAAAAGAACATACCTCAAAACACTAAAGGCCATATATAAAAAAGCCCAACAGTATACTAAACTAACATTATACTAAACACTGAAAAGTTGAAAGCATTCCATCTAAGATCTGGAAGAAGACAAGAGTGCCCACTCTTGCCACTTTTATTCAACACAGTTTGGAAGTCCTAGCCATGGCAATCAAAGAAGAAAAAGAAATAAAAGGAATCCAGATTCAAAAGGAAGACGTAAAACTGTCATTGTTTGCAGATGACATGATAACCATACACAGAAAATCCTAAGGATGCCATCAGAAAAACTACTAGAGTTCATCAGTGAACTGGTTAAAGCTGTAGGACCAAAATTAACATACAGAAATCTGTTGCATTTCTATATGCTAACAAAAAATATATAAAAAAAGAGAAATTAATTTAGTTACTTTCTATGGCTAGGAGAGAAAATCAAACCAGCTGACTTCAGAGTAATGGACAGCTCTTCACTAGGCACTACACAGAGCAGTGATAATGCACTAATTTTCCAGCACTGTTTTCATTCCAGGTACTTGTCAGGAAGTAAACGTTTAGAAAAGTGAAAACTTTTAAATATGGCTGAAAGGTTTTAAACAGACTCAGAGGTACTGCTTTTCCTTTAAAATAGATTACTGAAAAATAAAAGCTGCTTACAACCCTAAATTCAGCACTCACGAGACAGTCTCTGGAATTTCATCTTCCTTTTTGAAGCGACCTGACCATATTAGAATCTTCTTCTCCCAATCCGTAGGCTTATGCAATGGCACTCTGTGGCTGTAAGTGTCTATGAGAAAAACAAGAGAAGATATCTTATTTATATAAGATTGACTCCCAAATTTAGCAACAGAAAAATGCTATTTGTGCTTTTTAGCTATTCACTAAACAGAATTATCGAGAAATCTCAAGTTAATTAGAGCTTTATTTGAATGGAATTTCTTAGGTTGCTCATTTATTTCTTAAATGAAATTCAAAAATTTTGTAAGGACTGAGGTAAAATAAAAGCATTATTTCCCAATATAAGCCCCAGCCATTGAAAGCTGAAAGAACACCATGAACAAAGATATAAAGGTGAGAAGGATGAACTAAGAAGGGAACAGCATGGGAGCCTGTTTGACTTAGGTAGAATTTTTAAGTCTGTAAGGTAAAATCAGATTATAAAAGAACCTGAATGACAGGCTAAGGGTTTTAGACCTGACTCAAGAACTACTGTACTTTAGAAAGTTTAATCTGCACAGTGGCTGGAAAGAGAAAGGATAGGACAGAGTAGATAAGACCAAATAGGAGATTATAATACAAGCTATTACAATACAAGGGTGAGTTGTTATAGTCTCAACTAGAGTTGTAACAGTGGGAAGAGACAGAAAAAGTCAATCTGAAAGAATTTGGAGATTAAGATAAAGATTCATGAAGAACCTCAAACTTGGATGATTAAAACAAAAGCAGTATTGTTAACCAAAATAAGGTGACTGAAAACAACCAGTCAGGAGAGGAAAAAAGTGCTAATATCATTTTAGATCTACTGGGTCTAAATTCACGCCATCTGGGTAAGTTTCATTAAAGAGTTGGGAGTGGAGATAACCACTGGTGCAAAGAAAGAGCCAGTGAGGATGATAGACGCAGAAAAGCAGGGGCTGAGCTTTAGTGCATGACCCAGAAAGGACAAAGAGGCCAGAGGAAAATGGAGCAGCTGAAACAGGCAGAACCACAGACTATAAAAGAGTCTTTCAAAGGAAGGGAAGTCACTGAAGACGAGACGCAGAAAAAGGGGATCACAGAATGTCAGAGTTACCGAGGACCTTGGAGATAATCTCATCTAACTTTCATGTACTGCTGACATCTCTCTTGCAGACAGACCATCTCCTTGACTATGTCACCTTTTGTTTAAGCTGCACCTTTCACTTAATCAGAAGCCAACAGCAAGAGGAACAGAAAAGTCACTAGGGAAAAAAATCCATAAAGAACCAAAGGCAAGAAAAGATATTCAGAAGTACAGAAATAGTACTGCTGTAATCTTTTAGCACTTGGTACTCTATAGCTTATTTTTACTTGATGTACTACATATTCATTAAAGACAATTCAGAAAGTACAGATGTGAAAAAAGAGAAAGATTAAAATCACGCTTAATTCTCCTCTCATAGTATGAGCACTACGTTTATTTTGGTATGTTTCCTAAATCTTATCACCATACATAGGTACATATATGTAATTTCTATATGTGCCATTCTTGGGCTTACACACAACATATAATTTTGTATCCTGCCTTGTTCCTTAATGTGACAAAAACTTTCCATGCCAGTATGTTGTATTTATAAGCACCATTTCCAACAGCTGCACAACTCACCAAGTAGATCTAATGTATAATTAATCATTCCCAGATTATTTAACATTTAGACTAATTTCTCATTTTCCTTTATATGTGTGTATAAATATATATAGATATACATATACATACATATATATAAACAAATGGGAACAACTTTACATTCAAAGCTTTTTCCACATAAAAGGATTATTCCTTAGGACAGATCCCCAGAAGTGAAATACCAGCTCAAAGGGTATAAATACTTTTAACTTCTTAATAAATATTCTTTGAAAACAGTTCTTTTCCACCCACCAGTACCTATCTGGCCCTAGTGTAGGGCCCAGAAGAAGCAATTCCCATGAAGAAGCAATGAGCAAGTAGTTCCTGGGGCCATATAGTTTAAAGATTATGCTCCTTCCTTCCACAGTGCTAACAGTGACAGAACTTGGAGTTAGGGATAGGACTAAACATGAAATTAAAAGACGCTTACTCCTTAGAAGGAAAGTTATGACCAACCTAGATAGCATATTCAAAAGCAGAGATATTACTTTGCCAACAAAGGTCCATCTAGTCAAGGCTATGGTTTTTCCAGTGGTCATGTATGGATGTGAGAGTTGGACTGTGAAGAAAGCTGAGTGCCAAAGAATTGATGCTTTCAAACTGTGGTGTTAGAGAAGACTCTTCAGAGTCCCTTGGACTGCAAGGAAATCCAACCAGTCCATCCTAAAGGAGATGAGCCCTGGGTGTTCTTTGGAAGGAATGATGCTAAAGCTGAAACTCCAGTACTCTGGCCACCTCATGCAAAGAGTTGACTCATTGGAAAAGGCCCTGATGCTGGGAGGGACTGGGGGTAGGAGGAGAAGGGGACAACAGAGGATGAGATGGCTGGATGGCATCACCGACTCGATGGACGTGAGTTTGAGTGAACTCCAGGAGTTGGTGATGGACAGGGAGGCCTGGCGTGCTGCGATTCATGGAGTGGCAAAGAGTCGGACACAACTGAGTGACTGAACTGAAACATGGCTGAAGTTAACGTTCAAGCCAGTGCATAGCCCTAAGTATATTGTACCCAAATGTCATTTTTTGGTTTGGTTCATCTTTGAGGCTCACCAATATTTACTTTGGTACATCTATCATCTACAGAAAGCTCTAGTCAAATCCTTGAGGTAAGAGATGAAAATGACAAATGGGAAGAATGAAGAGATCACTGCCACATGTAAGCACAACTGACAGAAGTACAATCTGGGAGGCCTGAACTACATGATTAGGACCCCTGTGACCGCCTCTCTTTTAGGTCCTTTCGATTCCTGGTTGTTCTAGTCTTTGGGAGCTGCTTAGTCCATAACTGGAAAGACACAAACTTACGGGTTGGAGGCTTTGGACTTTCCTGGGGTTTGCTGCAAAATCCATTTGTTCTCTTCAAATCAGAGTTTCTGGTAAGCCTTAAAGATGAGAAAGCATCTCTTTCATATGACCTAAAACTTCCTAGAAAAGAGAAAAAAAATGTTTCAGATAAAGGAAATCTGATATTTTACAATGAAAAATGCCTGAAAAATACATGTTTCATTTATAAAAATTAACTCACTTAAAAAATGAATATCCTACTCTATGTAAGATACATGTACTATATTTAAAGTGCTATGCTTAGTGCTATCTTAAAATATGCATGTTTTGCTGCTTAGGAAATTAGGAATTTACAATATATTTTATTGGCTTTAAGTTTTATAAAAGTACTTCTCACATGTCTTATAACAATAATGATTCTGTTATGAATCATTAGTGTGAGTATAACCCTCAGTGTTAGCATGAACATTTTTAATCAATAATTAACCAGAATTCAAAGCAGAGATAGCCAGAAACA